>CM039736.1:14328602-14667372 GCA_022539455.1 Dendrobium nobile
CTATCTATTTAAAGAAAAATGACTTATCGAATAATACAAAATTTATATCATATATACAAAAATAATTTCATACATGATGAAAATAATTTTGTACATATGAATGGATATGACAAAAAATGAAACGGCTTTTCATAAAAAACATTTCCGAGCTGTCCTTTCATAAAAACTTTTTAACCAAATGATCGTATGGATGAACACGTGTTCATCTGAGATGATCAGAATATTAAAGATCATTTTCAAAAAGTTATCTAAACCTTAATTTTTGAAAGTAGGCTCAGATACTACTTTAAAGTCTGAATAGGTTGTTAGACCTAAAGCAATTGTCATAAGGCTAACCACAAGTGGGGTGAATTGGTAATTTAAAATCTCTTGAAAATTTTAGAAAATCAATTTTATAATTTTTAAGCATAATAAAATTTTATCTACCACAAATTACCTTGTAGAAAATAAAAATAATAAAAAGTAAAGATAGAAAGAACACATAAATTTATAGTGGTTCGGTCCAATAATACCTACGTCCACTCCCTGAAGACTTTCTCTTTAGATATTGCATTATATCTAAGTGACTCTCCTTTTTCTCCGACGAGAAAGTGGAGAAGCTCTTTCAATTAACCTCTCTTCCACCAATCTCTGGTGTGGCAGAGTACCGTCCTCCTTTTTTCTCTCCTGGTGACGGCAGAGAAGCTGACATCCTTTCACACCCTCCAAAATTTGGCAGATTACCATTGTCTTTTCACACCCTCATGGTGTCGGCAGAGTACTGCCATCCTTTTATATGCTCCTGGCATCGGTAGAGTTTCGACACTCCTTTGAAAATCTTCTTTCAATAGTCTTCAAGAAAGTATGGAAAAAATTTGAAGAACAAGTAAGAGAAACTCACCATTGGGTAAAATTGTGAATCCCCTCATAATTTTGTCTTAAGAAATATCTCACTCTCCAATCATAAGAATCTCTCACAAACACTCTCCAAGTGCACTCTCAAAATAAATTTGCAGTAGGAGTTCATAGGAGTTCTGTGAAAATTAGTTTTTAGGATCTTAAATATGAAAGACAGGAAAAACCATCCAAAAAACTAAAAATTTCAATTTGATGGTATGATCGCTCATCATACGTATGATCAGTTCAAAAAAATGCTCGTATAATCCTATACGAACTGATTTCGTGCTCTAACAGTCATATGTACGAACTGCCATCGTACAATACAATCAGTTCAAAATAGAACTAATTTGTTTGGTATTATTTGGTATGAATGTATTTCTACTATGATTGGCATACTCTACAAACCCAAAATCATACATTATGATTAGTTTAACCAAAATCATGCTTTATTTGGTACAAAAATGGACGAGTCAATTTTGTACTCCAAACATCATCTGTATGCACCCATATTCATATAGTACAAATAGTTCAAAAAATTTATGCAGCCATTTTGTACTCTGGATATCATCTATATATCATACAGTATGATTAGTTTTGAAATTTTTGAGTTTATTAGGGATGAACTAGTATGTATCCATTTCATACTCTAGACGTCGTCTGTCCGAATGTAACTTTGTACAGTATGAACAAGACTTAAAAAAAAGTTTCTGGCATAATTCGATCAACTCCATTCTAGAGGAACACTCAGGTTAAATCATCCTATACGATCCATGATCACACAATATAATTAGTTTTAAAAATACAAGCTTTTACACTCCCCCAGTGTGTGTGTGTGCACGGTTACCCAATTATAATCACACTATCTTTGACTCAAAAAAAGTATAGACTTTAATTATAATAAACCCTAATCTAATCTATTTTGAAGTCTTTAGTAGTATGGACTATGATTTCCCTGCAACATTAGTACACACAAATAACAAAAATATTATTTCAATTTATGTTAGGAGAAACAGTAATCAACACAATAAGATTTTGAAATCATAAAAAAAAAAAAAACATTATATAAAAATTTAGTTATTAAAACTAGGTTACAATAGTTGGTTCTCTGCCATCTCCTAGAGGGAGAAAAATGAGTCAAGGTTCTCTGCCTGTGAAAAGAGTTTCGATCTTTTGCCACATTATTTTGGTAGAAGAGGTTTTATAAGGCCTTCTCTGCCTAGTTATGTGGAGAGTCGCTAAAGGTTTGATGCAATACTTGGAACAGGAGGTTATGGGAAGTTGACGTAGGTCAGGTTGACCAAACCACTATTACATTTGGTGTGTTTGTTCTTGGTTTTATTTTTTTGCACTTTTTTTTTTCATATTTATTTCTGATTTAATTATGTGGTTAAAAATATCTGATTTTCCATTGTTGTGAAATTACTTTGCTTCCACTTTGAGAGATAAAAATTATCATTTTCCAGATGTTTAAGAAAGCTTTAAAAGGGGGATTTTTCTTTGTGTTTAATTAAATTTCTTAAACCACCAATTCGCCATCCCCCCTCTTGGTTAGCCTCAGGACTAGTTCTTTAGGGTTTAACAACCTTCACAAACTTTCAAGTGGTATCAGAATGAGATTCATAATTTATGTTTTAGAACACTTTTGAAAAAATGATATATGACTAACTTTGGTAATCATAACATTATGGAAAGATATTCAATCACATGACCACTTTTATTTAAAAATATTTCTTTTGATTTTTGAAAAATTTGCATGTCTATTTTCTTGCAATCAATTGATTATCGAATATGACATATGATTTAAACTGGTTATTCTATACCATAATGTATTTTTGATGGAGTCAAAACAAATATTCCTTTTATTGAATGGAGTATAATAGAACAATTTAATGCTCAATTGAATGTTAAATATTTGAATTGTTTTTTCTGTGCTTTGAATTTTAAAGTTTATATGAGAATCTCTACATATACCACTTGCAAGGATATTTGGGATAGATTATGCACTACATATGAAGGTACTAGTGAGGTCAAGCAATCTAAATTGAATATTCTAATGTACGATTATAAACTTTTTTACATGAAATCTTATGAGATGATCTTAAATATGTATACTAGGTTTGCTCAAATTGTGACATCATTATATTCTTCAGGCAATGAACTTTCAAACTTTGAAAATGTTAATAAAATTCAACAATGTCTCTCTGATAAATTTTATGCTAAAATTACTGCTACATGCGAATCAAAATACTTGAATGATTATTCTATTGATAATCTGATTGGCTCACTCATTTCCCAAGAGCAAAGTGTGAGTCAAAGACTTTTGAATGTAGGTAAAACTAGTGCTAAAAGATGAAGACATGAATAAAAGCAACTTAGTAGATGATGAGAGTGAGGAAATACCATCAATAACAAGAAAATTTGAAAATCTACTAAATTACAAGCATTAATATTAACAAATGTGGAATAAACATAAACATGATAATAATGTTATGATTTGTTCTGATGTTATTTATTTTAGATGTATAAAATTTGGACATATGGAAAATCAGTGCCAGACATAAAAATACTTCATGTAAAGGAAAATGGTAAAAATAAGCTAATTATAATAAGGGCAAAAGATCTCCTATGCAGACCTTGCTTTTAAATCATCAGACCAAGAGCAAGATGATATGGTATAAAATTTTGTTTGTGTGTTTATCTTTGTTATAGTTAATGCATGTGTATATATTCTTTATTTTATTTTTATTCATCATGAATGTTTTTATTTTCTTTATTTTTTCGGCATTTTGTTATTTATGCTTATAATTTTTATTTTATTTATTTTAATGTATATTTTTAGAATACTCTCAGATCATCACCCACAAATCACATCTCACATTATATATGCATTTTATCACTTCTCATATTTTCTTTTAAAAATGAAAATTTTATCTCCTTTTTTTATTTAGAATTTTTGGTAAGTGATTGTTGACTTCTCTAATTAGTTAAAGAAAGAAAATTTGATGATTATCCCTCTTCATCTAAGTCCTTTAATATTGTAATTTCTTTTTGAATAAAAAGTTATTCCAAATTAAAAATTAGACCAATAATAGAAATATGTTTCATCTTCATATTATTATCTATCTCATTTGAATATTTTTATAAATCAATGTATCAATATTAAATTTTCTTACTCAAGCTATCTATCTATTATAAATGGATAAGGTTTTTTTTCATTTGCTCTTCCTTATTAAAGAGAGCGAGTTCCTCTTCTCTTATATTTGAAAGATAATCTCACAACTGAGTATTTTTTAAAGACTTAAAAAAGAAGCAAGATGGTAAAAAATGAAAAGATGCACAAAATGAGTCCAAAATGAAAAGATATGTAATGTCTGCCAAATAATTGCAAGATGCACAAAGTGTATCAAAAAATCAAAATAAATATAAAGTGCATAAAAATTGATAAAGAGGCACAAAATGATTCCACAATAAGTTAGCTTCCTTTCATGTCAAGTCTTTAAATCTTAGACAAATCCATGTGCCAATTGATATCATCCACACTTGAATTTAAAAATCATGATTTTTGGTTTATCACTTTGCAATGCTATTCTCTTAAGATATATTTTTGAAAAGAAGCTTGAAAAGATTACATTTTCTTTTTAAATTATTTTTGGAATTAAATTTTTATTAAAATAAAATATTTTTACCTGTATGGAGCTTGAGCTAGGGTTGATAAAATTAAAAATTCTAACCTTTTTAGATCTTAATGCAATCAATTCATTTATTACTTAGCTTTTGAATAAAATCAAGAGGTAACTTTCTTATTTTAAGAAAATTTGTTGAGACTAATATATTCTTCTTAAACATCACCTTCACCTCCACCTGATCAGGGTTGGTTTGATCTTTTGTGTTTGGTTTATTTTTTGTTGTTTATTTCTTTTTATGCGCTTCTCTTTTCTTTTTGATAATGTCAAAGGGGGAGAATGTATTTATCTGATTGTATTTATTCATCTTGTATTTACATTTATTTATCTATTATTTCAATTTATTTTTCTCTTGCTTAGTTTCTCAATTTTATTTGTCTAAAGTTTAAAAAAACTATTTTTGGTATCCCTTATGTTTTAATATAATTATTTTAGTGAGAGGGAGATTCGAAAAAATATTTATAAATTGGCAAATTCAATCAATAATATTTGCCATAATAAAAAAGGGGGATATTATTGTAACTCAAGCTTACTAGTTTATGTTTTTGATGATAACAAATATTATGGCTCACATCCTTATGTATAATTATATTTGCAATTTTTATTTATTTGTGTGTGTAGTAATATTTCAAGAAAGCCATGCACTATCCAGCAAAGAGTCAAGCCTCTAAATTGGATATAATAGGTTATACTATAAAATTTTTTATAATATTTATTATTGTTTTTTATTTCTTGAGTCAAGTCTTTTAAGAGTGTAAGCTAGCTTGGTGATCATGCACACACACACTTAGGGGGAGTGAGATTGAGTCAAAACTAGATATTTAAATTTTGAATTAATCATATTATATAATTTATATCATATTGTACGATCAACTCATCTAACTATTTATACTGAACAATTTGGATCATCTAGGATGATCAGTTATGATCATAATTAATTATCTAATCATCTAGGACAATCCCTAATATCATACTGGATGATCAGTACAAATTTGTATTGATCGTACTTACTATCTGGTGATCGTAGATGACTGTTAAGTCAAATTTTACACATCATACTTAACGATCATGTGATCGTATTGTATAATCTTTTATGATAGAATTTAATTTTAGGATTTTTAAAGCCCTGTATTTAAGCTTTCTCCAAAAACATTGTAAGTATCTTTGACCTGCATTGAGTCTTCTTTCTTTTGGAGAAAACTTGAAGAGAGAGCCTTGAAAGGGAGAGAGGAAAGAGTGGAGTTTGAGAGGGAGATGATCCTTGTGGGTTTCAAGACAGTATGGAGGGGGTTTCTCATGACTGCTCTTGCAATCTTGCATCTTAGTACCATCATAATCAAGGTTGGTCTTGAGGGATGTTTTGGGATGAAGAAGATTTCTTTGGTTTCAAAGGACCCGGCTACTCCGCTGTACCAGGGAAGGTAAAAGGGATTCATGGTTCTCTGTTATCTCCTAGAGGGAGAAAATAGAGTCAAGGTTCTCTGTTCGTGAAAAAATTTTTGTTGCTCTACAACACCAGGATAGTGGAAGAGATTTTATAAGGGCTTCTCCGCCTAGCTATGGGGGTTAAAGGAGAGTCACTAAAGATTTACTGCAATACCTGGAACGAGAGGTTCTAGGGAGTGAACATAGGTCAGGTTCACTGAACCACTATAAAATAAAGGTGTGTTTATTCTTGGTTTCATTTTTTACACTTTATTTTCCTCATTTATTTCTGTGTTAATTATGTGGTTGAAAATATCTGATTTTCTATTATTGTGAAATTACTTTGCTTCCACATCGAGAGATAAAATTATCAGTTTACAGATGTTTGAAAAAGATTTAAAAAGGATATTTTTCTTTATGTTTCAAGAAGTTTTTTAAATCACCAATTCACCCCCCGCCCCCCCCCCCCCCCCCCCCCCCCCCCCCCCCAATCTAACATTCATGAACTTTCATATATGCGATAAAAAAATTTTAGTTTCAATTGATGAAATTATGTATGGTACTTTGGTTGCAGTTCAGAGACTCATGTAGCTTATGAGATGTGAAGTTGGCAAGTACATATATATTTGATACAAGGAGCCATATATGAGATCACAATTACACTTTGGATGTTAGTGAAAAACACTAACAAGCTTAATAATGGCTCATTAGACATATAATTTAGGTGAAGCTCATCAGATTTAATCATAATTTAAATTTAATGATGATTATATTATATGCGAAGAGGAACTAAGACGTTGATTTCTCCTATAAAAATGCTTGACAATGTAATGAGCAATTTATCATTTATGTAACTGGATCCATAAAAGCATTCTTTTAGAAGTTACTATCTTATTTAGGTATGCTAGAAAAAAAATAATAATAGATATAATTATTAATCTTTAGCTTGGTAGTAAATGTCATTTCATGATGCTAAAGCACATGCCTCCTAGTGTTAAGTTTGGACAAAATATATTTGAATACATGATGTTGAAGTCCTTTGCTTATAGTAGTGGTACATGATGTTAATACTCAAATTTATCTTGTGGCATTTATAGTGGTTGACTCAAAAAATAATGAGTCATGGATGTATGTCATAACTAGGTTGAGAGAGTCACTTAGCATATTGCATAAGTTGTTGTTTATCTACGATAGACATAACAATATTGTTAATATTTATCATCCATCTTTTTGTAGACACATCATGGAGCTTGTATTGGTCATTTTATAATGAATATTATAATTGGGTTCAAAATCTATAGTTGTCCTAAGGAATATCACTTAACTCATAAGGCATACAGAATAGATGAATTATACATGTACTTTGATAAAATACATGTCCATAAAACAAACATTAGTGCCTATTTAGAGAATAGTGTTATCATTTTGTGGTGGGCTCATCGTGCTTTCTTTCATAGAAATATATATGACTTGATGGAAAATAGTATTTTAAAAAGTTTTAACAATATTTTCAAGAGTGTGCTCCTATTTAGTGACAACTTTACTAAAGTTTTTTGGGAATATAATACATAGAAGTTTCTTTGATAGACACACCATTGCATTGAATATAAAAATTATTTTGGTGAAGAAAATAAAAGAATTATTGGGAATGCTTTTGAATAAGACTCAAAACTTGATTATATGCTCATTAGTCAATTTGAATTGCATGTCCTTAATCTTAGTTGTGATGTTTATTTGTTGGAGTGGAATGTACATGCAAAAAATTTGATATTATGGCTATTTCATGCAAGCATGCATTGGTTATAGCTTACGATTAGGGTGTCAATTATTATAATTTATATTCAAAGTTGTATATTGAAAAGCATTTGTTGTATATATTGAAAATAATTTATTAATAAAAGAATGAAAATATATGAGGATTCTAGAAATAAATAAAGTTGTTGTATTACACCTATTGATCAAGTTTAAGTGTGGTCATCCAAAAAATTATAAGATATTTAAAGGGAGAGAATGATGCAATGCAATATATGCACAACTAATGTGAAGCAAGAGGCCATAATTGAGTTAGTTACATGACTAAATGGCAACTGCCTTCATAATAATTTTTACTCTACTCTTCTTATTATTGTAAAAATATTATAACTTCTTAGATTTAATATAATTCTTAATTAATATCACTAATTAATTATCTAGTCATGTAATGTTTGTCATTATAATGTGTTATATATGTGAATTTATATTTTAATATGTTGTGTCATAGCTATTGTGATTATCTCTCCATTATATTATAGCTCCCTATTATATTATAGCTCCTAGATTACACTATGTTGCATCTACTTTATAATATATTATGTTATAGTTGTTGTGATTATACTATGATGTATCAACCTTATAATTTGCTCTAATAAAGTAGTTGGAATGTGCTTTGTTGTATCTATTGTAAGTAAATCCAAATTCAACCATGTTCAAGAATAATTTAAACTAGGTTCAAATTTTGTTTGAATATTATTCTAATTTTGTTCAAACTTTGTTCCAATGTTGTTCACGGACTTTAAATAAGTAGTACACTATAAAAAATAGAGTATTCCTATCTGAATGAACATTTAAGCATATTTCTCTCAGCAAATAAATAGTGTTCATATTTCTACAATCATACATATTATAAATCATATAAAGTCAAAATTACAAATATAGTATATGACCAAAAAATTATTTGATTATTCTATTTACTTATTCAAATTTTATACGAAAATATATAATTAAAAAAAATATTTAACCAAGCTATTACTTATTATAGATTGCATACTCATTTTTAAGATTATTTTTTTATGATTCAAAAGAAAATGTGTTGTTTTGTAATTTTTCATCATCTTTATCTACTCCACTGTATGATTTAATGGCCTAACTTATTATTATTATCACTTTATCCATCTAAAGTTCACCAAATCTTATAGTTATGTTGACCTCTATGTACATATCATGACCAATTCAATCGAATACAACGAAAATGATAGTCAATTAATACAATATCACACAATTGGTTCTAAATGTCTTAAACACAATCAAAGTCACTCAATCAAGAAGCAAACCACGTCGATAAGTTTGGAGTGCCAAAATCACTAAAGAAGCACCTCACATGATCAATTAGATCAATCTCAACCAAGTTAATGGATGATGGACATGATGTCACACAAATTAGGTTTGAGGTTGCTCATTTATAATCAAAATCACTTGAATGTTGCTCTTTTATGAAACAAACTACATCGACACATCTAGAACATCAAAATATCTAAAATTAAAAGCCATAATGTCTAGATCATTTCATGAAAGAGAAATTCAAAATTTACCTACTCGCTAGATAAGGATGAAGATCAAAAAGTACTTTCTTAGAAAATGATATTCAACAAAAGTGAATGAGATATTATGCTAAACTTTTTAATGAAGAATGTGAAAATAAGATTGATTGTAGTGACCTTAGCACCCTAAATGAAAATAAAGATTTTTATTTTTATCGGCATATTAGTAAAACCAAAGTTAGAGAGGCTTTAAAAAAATGAAGTGTGGAAACGTTGTTGGACCTGATGATATTCCAATAGAGGTGTGAAAATGCTTAGGAGATGAAGGAATTACTTGGCTTACTAAACTATTTAATACTGTTTTGAAAACTAAAAAGATGCAAGATGAGCGGAGAATGAGTATGTTAATTCCTATTTTTAAAAATAAAGGTGATGCACAAGATTCTGTAAATTATAGAGGAATTAAGTTAATGTGTCATACTTTAAAACTATGGGAGCGAGTTATGTAGTATAGGTTGCGATGTGATACTAATGTTTCTCAAAATAAAGAGGATCTACAAATGATATAGAGAAAATAAAGAGGATCTACAAATGATATTTATTAATTTAGAAAAAGCATATGATAAAGTTCCAAGAGAAGTGCTATGGAGAGTTCTTGAAAAGAAAGGAGTTAATAATGCTTATATTCAAATCATAAAAGATCTGTATGCAAGAGCTATTACTTGTGTTCAAACACAAGGTGATTTGACCAAGTATTTCCCTATTTCGGTTGGGTTACATCAAGGATCAGCCTTAAGCCCATATCTCTTTGCTTTAGTCATGGATGTTCTCACTAGACATTTGCAAAAGGATGTACCTTGGTGTATATTTTTTTGTTGATGATATTCTTCTTATTGATAAGACTAGAGAGAAAGTTTAAGGTAAACTTGAATTATAGAGGTCAACCTTAGAGTTTAAAGGTTTTCGCTTGAGTAGATCTAAAACGGAATATGGATTGTAATTTTAATAGTAATAGACCTAGTCAGGGTATTGTGACTTTAGGTGATCGAGTCATTAATAAGAGTACATATTTTAGATATATTGGATCTATTGTTCAGAGTGATGGTGAAATAGATGGGGATATTATCACTAGAATTCAAGTTGGATGGTTGAAGTGGAGGATTGCACCAGGTTTGTTGTGTCATAAAAAAGTACCCCTCAAACTTATGGGAAAATTTTATAAGATGGTGGTGAGGCCTAGAATGCTTTATGGTGCATAATGTTTTCCATTAAAAGAGAAGCATAATACTAAGTTAAGTGTGACATAGATGAGGATGCTCAGGTGGATGAGTGGCTTTACCCTTAGAGATAGGATACAAAATGAGCATATATGTAAAAAGGTTGAAGCAGCTCCAACAGAAGATAAGATTAGATAGAGTTGCCTTAGATGGTTTAGTCACATAAAACGGTAGCCTTCTGATGACCCGGTTAGGAAAGTAGAGGTATTAGATTTGACTTATGTTAAGAAAGGTAGAGGCAGACTTAAAAAGACTTTGGTAAAAAATATTATAAGTGATCTTTCTCTATTAGATCTAAATGAGAATTTAACTTTTAATAGGACTTAATGGAGAAAAATGATTCATATAGCCAACCCCGCGTAGTGGGATAAAGGCTTGATGTTGTTGTTGTTTGTTGTTTCTAGCTAAGGATGAAATTTTGACATAAATAAGCCATTAGAAATTATGGAATGATTCTATTCTTCATTTTAATTTGTCTTTCTCTAATTATATATGTATTATCATAAAATTATTAAAAATATAAAAATAAAGAAAGTTCCATAAATCTCATAGCCTTGAGACCTTTAGTGTCAATCCCAAAATAGCATTGATAGACTTGCTTATCATGCCCCCATTTCAAGCACATGTCATCCCTTACACAAACATCATAAGTTTTTTTTTCTCCTTGTTCACCTAGTCCCACCTAGGTGTGCAGCTGAGCCAATCCGATTTGACTCTTTAACAAGCTCACAAATCAATCTTATCGAGTTTCAAGCTTATGCAGAATTTCATGCTCGTTGTATTAACAAGCTTTAGTTCAACCGAGATGATGCTTGATTTGATAATTTGTCGAGAAGCTCTAATGTTAAAGCATAACTATAGGGTTAGACATTGGAGATGAAACCACTCAGGCCAGCTTGGATATGCTTGAATGAGGAAGGAAGAGTCGAGACTGTGGACTCATACTTGGAAGGCTGAATTTCATAATGTTGAAGTGGAAGTGGGTCGCAAACATGAAATCAATATGCCTTGAGAGCTTGATACGAGAAACATCCACTGCCATGAGTCGAGTTCACCTTTTGAGCTTGACTCAAGTTCAAGCTCTTGATTTTGCTTATGAGTTCAGTTCTAGTTAGACATGACTCAAGCTTGACTCTACTCTTTTTGTACCCCTAGTTCCACTAATAAAATGTCATCGCCTCCATCTCTTTGTTCGCTCTAAGCATTTTATGCTCTTATTAGTTTCTACTTCTTCCTCTCATCCCCTAGAAGTTTTGCCCCTTATATACTAACATTCCTGAGACACCCCACGCATGTGACCTTAACTCGCACAGTTGGTTAAACCTTTTATCCCTTCTCTCACAATGAACCCTTCTTCACTCCCTTCCTCTTGTCTTTGTACCCCAAGCTTGAATAAAACTCCACTTGTCAGCCCATTGCCAAGCCACCTCCATTTTACACCCAATCTCACATCTCCCTGATTCCTCCTCCCTACCCTCACTTGTCCATGACTCCATCCGGCCATCAAGCTTATTTCTTCCAACAAACTTAAATTATTGTCACCTCCTTCTCCTCCACCCTCTCTTAGCTTGACACAAGGGATAGCCTCATCCTCCCATCTCTCTCACTTCCTCTTCTATATGATCATCAATTGTTCCCCTTTACCATTCTCTTTCTCTTTTTATCTACTTTTTAAAGAGAGAGAAAACTAGCTAGCTCTCTCACTCTCATTAGCCCTTTCATTCTCATGAAATCATTACGTGCTGAGTGCGGATATAGCTCTCTATCCATACTCTAATAAAATTGTGACACATAGATTGTATACATGGATTTTTAATATATATTTTTGTAACTCATGACCTAACAACTAAATCTAGACCCAATGATAGTTTTGAAAAAAAGTCTTCCCCTATCCCGTCCATTCACTATAAACATTGTCCAATCCCTTCACTTTTAAAATCACAGCAAACCAAAAGGTTTAGGTTTTATAATTTGGAAAGTTAATAATCCTCATTGAATAAGGATTGCTCGTCTCCTTCAGGCACTCTCATCTTTGAACAAGGATTGGTATGTCATTTCCTTTAGGTGTTGTTCATCTTCAAATGATCTATCAGGTATCCCTCTCTTCATCATCTATAGGGATTATCCAGCAACAAGATTTGTAAGGTTAGATTTAAGGACATAGTAAGTTTGATCAAGGTGTCATTACTGTATTTTTGAGTGTTACTATATTTTGGAGTGAAAAATGAGTTTTTTTGGTTGGTTAAAGATGAATTTTAGGATTTTTTTTTTTGAAGGTATGAATGGTGAAGCTACATAATCTATTTAGGTTTCTCCAAAATTGGTGTATAAAATTTTTGTGCTGTTTCCCCCAGCCAAGTGATATTAAAAAATAACTCAACTAGTAAAGTTCACTATGCAGAAGTTGCACAATGTTCTTTTGCTTCTTCCTTATGAATTTGTACACAACATGTATATACATTCCTCTTTTATGGTTTGTGTATAAAGTGTACATAGGATGTGAATAAGTAATAGACCACATTTAAAAAAAAAACATATATTAACAATTTTAATTTGCAAATATACATCTTAAATATTACTTTCTATTGTAGACCCTCAACATTTAGAGCTATATATATGTGATTTCTTGGTCAATATATTCAATAATGAAGTTGAACATATTTTATTTCTAGAGATCTCTCCATTTCAGTAGAATACACCAGTAATATTCATGTTGTTGTCATTCTAGCATGTGAATAACACAACCTTCATAATCAAGGGGACTGAGCTTCAATTTATTATACATAAAGTGGCTCTAATTACCAGATTGCCAAATAATGGTGAAGCAATATGCTTGGAAAATGAGCCACTAAAAATATTTTGCAATTAATAGTAAAAAAGATATGAAAAGCATCAACATATCAAGCCCCCTACCCTTATTATAAATAAGTACATAATATTTATGTTATCCAAATTATGTTTTCTCATAAATAACTACATAAACCCAAAACTACTCATTACTATTGCCTAGAATATAGATGAGTTCTCAAGGCATAATTAGGTAGGGGCCATTAGAAATTTCTTAGTTTCTAAATTTGATGGGATGGCTAAGAATTTTATTGATGATATCCTATAATGTTATATAAATGGATTTGTATCGATGTTAATAATGAGTGCTCACATCATCTATAGTTTCTCTAAGTTTTACTTATTTTAATGTTACTTCTTGATCATTTACAGATTTGATTTCTAGAGCACACAATCATTGTTGCCCCTATAATAGGTAACTCAAGAGCACATTTCTTTCATTGGGACAATAACATTTTATATACTCATTTCCAGGTCTCTAAATTATCGAATCACTCAAGGATTCCCAAGTACACTTTCTTCCCACACATAATATGATATGTAACTTAATAAACTCAATTACACAAGCTTCAACTGATAACGGGCTCACTTATGTGTAGATTTTTTACTCCTTTCACGGTGTTATACAAGAGGAAGCAAAAATAGTTGATAAAGTATTTCCAACACCATAAACCTTCTCAATCCCCCATAACTTGTCTCCTCTTTCTTTACTCCAACTTTCTCATTCTTGGTAGCAAGACTCATCTCCTACCAAAGAATAAAGAATCCATTATTGTCAAAAAATAGTCAGTGTGAAATATAAGAGTAGGTACCAATCCAAGAATCATGTCTTACTGACATCACTTAGGCTGAAATACAACTTGAGGTACAGCCCCAAGAAACCAATGATGTCAATAACACTCAGGGTGAGGAACAAGTTGAGGTACTAGTCCAAGATTGCAATGCTATGGTTAAGACTCAAGGCCCTCAAAAAGTTGAGGTACCAACAAAGTTCACCAGAGAGGAAAGTTGAGGTGTACACTATGAAGTAATAATAGGTATTAGTAGCCTCTGATGTGAAGAGAAGGCACTCCAGAGTTAAGAAGACTATTAAATCACCCTTCACAACATCTGACAAGAAGGGAAAAGGGAAGAAAAATGAGGGAGACGAGCTACCTGTGAAAGAACATAAATATCAAGAAATCATCATGGTGGATAAGTTACCTAAAGTTGTTATTCTTGCAAGTATAACTACTGAGCTTAAGTGCAAAAAAATGATCAAAGAGGCTGACATGAAAAAAAAAAGAATGCAAATAAAAAAGGGGTGCCACCTGCAAAACAACATATATATATATATATATATATATATATATATATATATATATATATATATTATATATATATATATATATATATATATATATATATATATATATATATATATATATATATATATGAAAAAATCCATGTGGAATCATTACCTGAAGTGATTGCTCCTACAAGTTCAATGATGGAGCTTAAGCCCCCAAGTTGATCAAAACAGCTGACAGGAAGAAAGAAAGTGATTATGCTTCCTAACATCGTGAGTGATATAAAAAATTGCATTAAATTTTTTTAACAATCAGGCTGCCTAATGTACTTTCTATATAAACAAATTAATATAATTTATTTATTTGATGTAGATAAAGCTCCTATATAAGGACACTGTTGGATCTTTTGATGGTGACATACAAGAATGGTCTATTTTAACTATGACTGATGTGCCAACCCAAAACAATAGTTTGGAATGTGGTATGTTCTTCTGCAAATGTATTGAAGCTTTTATCTAGCACAAGCATGCCAACTGAGTTAACCATAAAAATTGACCTGAAAAAGTGGAAATTTTTAGGATCGAACTGGCATATGCCTTTTTATATGAAAGTATTAAATAACTATTTACATTTTTTATGTATAGTTATATATAGTATTTGTAGAAATTATGAAATAAATACTAATTTTTTACCTTGAATAGTTTTTTTATTTAGTAAAAAAAGTTATTAGGTTTTTTTTAACATCAAAATAATGTCTATTGAAATTATGGTGTGTATGAGTTATAAATAGTATGTATTGAAATTATGATTATACACACCTTATGTACAAGCTATACATAGTGTTTGCACACAAGTTGTACACACTCTATATATAAGTTGTATTTGGTGTGAAATTCTATTTAAACATACTGTTTATAAGACCCATGGATTCATTTTAGTAGTAAAAAAGGTTATCAAGTTTTTTTAAACGAAAATCAAATCTATTAAAATTTTGGTGTGTATAATTTGTAAATAGTATGTATAGAAATTCTGGTTATACACACCCTATGTATAAGATATACACATACTGTATACTAGTGGTATATGATGTGAAAGTCTATTTAAACAAATCTTGTACATGACATGTGGATTCATTTTAGTATTAAATATTAATTTACACCAGGTATATTCTTGTTCACAATAGGTGTAGAATTTTGGTTTTATATACCATGTATACAAGCTATACATAGTATTTGTATAAGCTGAACACATGTTATATACAAGTGATACTTGGTGTAAATTTCTATTTAAACACACCGTATAAGGACATGTGGATTCATTTTAGTAGTAAGAAAAGTTATCAAGTTTTTGTTACATGAAAATCAAGTGTATGTAGAAATTCTATTATGTATCAAAATTCTAGTTATACACACCATATATACAAACATACACAATGTGTGCACAAGCTGTATATAGGTTGTATAAAATAGTACCTATTGTGAAATTCTATTTAAATACATCATGTACAAAACATGTGTCATGCATATAAAAATTAATTATTAAATGAATTATTAATTATCAAATGAACCATTAATTATTAAATAAAACATCAAATTTATAGTGTACCATAAATTATTACATTAAAACATAAACAAAAGGTTACAATGAACTATTAATTACAATGAGTTGTTATTAATCTAAAATTAAAGTTAATGGCAATGTCGCTCTTGCACATTAATATCCATCATCGTCCTCATTTACAAAGTTGTTGGTTGCTTGCTTGTTGAACCATGTATAAATTCATTAGAGAAGCATTCAGGGATGTAGAGAACTTAATATGTCTTGAAGGTGAACACTGTTCTTTTATAGTTCCATCTGTTATTTTTCTCTATTGGAAACACTAAGCTAAGCTCAAAAAACATAAATGGACTCATAGTCTAATAATACTCATAGCCTATGTATAGGTTGTACGCAGTGTGTGTACAAGCTTGTATACACCCTATGTATAACTTGTATTGTGTATAAATTCTCCTTGTATATAGCATGTGTACAAGTTAAACACTATGTATCCATATTGGGTACAACATATACACATTATGTATAAATTCTCTATTTACACAATATATATACATGTTACTTCTTACTTTTGGGTTTTTTTCTTCTTCCAGCAGCCCTTTAGCCTTGCATTAGAGATGCCTTTAGGCCTACACTTTCACGGGTGTATTACCAACAAAATTATTGTTCTTTCTCTTGCCATCGAGGATCAAGTCTATATTCTCAAACATATCCTTCATTACAGCCAGCAAGTACTATTTTAGCACCTCATTTCCCTATGCTTGTATGGTAGTTTGCTATGAAAATATGTTGATATGATTTCTAAATATCAAGCCACAACCTTCCTCAGATATCTTTCCTCCTCCAATGAACACAATTCTCATCATATTCTTTCTGGCGTCAAGTCATCATCACCCTCTCTAAGACAAGAAAATAATCATTTATAAAACTTATGGGCTTCAAAATTCCATGACACATATTATTACTAGACTTGCTATATTGTGTGGATAGAATGTCTATACTAAAATAATCCTTATTATATGTTGTTGACCACTTTTTTCTTATGTTATAAAGCTCCTCCATCCAACCATAGCTGTAAAGGTTCCCTTATGTGATCATTTTAACCAATATTTTCTCAAACTCCTCCTTAGAGTCACACTTGTTGAACACTTATAAAAGATTTCTCTGACTTTATTATTGATATTGAAGAGCCAAACCTTTGTTGAAACCTTTTTAGAGATGTGCCATTGGCATAGTCTATGACGAGTGTGTGGTAATGAAACTTTTATGGCCCTAGTCATTGCTTGGTCTTGTTTAGTAAATATTATTATTGGATATTTATATCCCATTATTTATATAAATGTTCTAAACAGTCACATAAAATATTCGAGTATTCCTCTAACAGAAAGGCCTCCTCAAGTTGAATATTCAGTCAATGATTATTAACTCTAATAAATGGTACACATATTAAATTATATTTATTTAGCTTATAAAAATTACCATAACTCTAAACTCTAAAGCACTCATAATCTATCCTACCCATCCCATCAACAAACAAATTCAATAATATATCAAATTCATTAATTTGGATAGAAACATTCATCAAGTATTTTTATCTTGGTTGTTACAACTTAGGAATCAAGATTGGGATTATGATTTTTGATGAAAGCAAAATATTATTATTCTAATGATTTTATTATTTCTCCTAGCATGTATTGGATATTTATATTTGTTGTTCTGTGTACTAATATTTTAAGAAAATCATTTAGTACTCCAGATAATTGAAGACTTTAAGATAGGAAAGAATATGATTTTATATAATAGAGTCTGTATATCTCTATTTTTTATTTATTTAGTCTAAGCAAGAGTGATTATAATTGGGTAATCATACACACACAAAGGGGTAGAGTTGTAATTTTTTTTGTATGTTTGACCGTGATGTATGATATTTAATTGTACTATATGAATTGATAATATTTTTCTCTAAAATCCACTTAATTAAGTCAAGGCCTAAAATTTTTAAATTGTTCATACTGTACGATGTTAATTCAAACAGATGACAGACAAAGTATGAAATTCCTTTCATACCAGACCATACCAAATGAACTCATTTATTTTGAACTGTTCGTGTTGTACGATGTTAGGTTGTGCATACGACTGATATTATAAAATTCTTTTTGTACCGGATCGTTCAATATGAATACATTCATTTTTGAACTATTTGTTCAGTACGAAGTTAGGTCATACAAATGACTAACAATGTATAAAATTAGGTTTGTACAAGATCATACCATTCAAATACATTCTTTTTTGAACTATTCATACATTATGATCTGAATTCATATAGATGATTGACAGTACATGAAACTAAATTAATCCCAGTTCGTACCAAATAAAGCCCTAATTTTTTGAACTGATTGTACTATATAATCTATAATCATACAATATGAATGTAAATTGGTTCACTTGAAATTTTCAGTTTGTTGATGGTTTTACATGTGGTCTCTATATAAAGAGTCATAAAAACTGTCATATTATCCTTTAATATGAAGATCTCTTGAGAGTGACCTTCAGGGAGTGTGTTTAGGAAAGATTTTGTAATTGAAGAGTGCGAGATTAAGTAAAAAGGAGATGTGAGGGATTCATAAGGTTACTCAAAGTAAGGATCTCTATCTTCTTCAAGTTTCTACCCAACTTCTTTAGAGACTCCTAAGGGAAGATCTTCAATACTGGATCAAGGTTCTCTACATTCACTAGAACGGTAAAAAAGGATGTGATTGTTCTCTGCCTTCACCAGGAGGGTGAAAAAAGACGTGATGGTTCTCAGCCTTCACTAAGAGGGTAAAAAAGGATGTGAAGGTTCTTTACCTTCACCAACAGCATAAAAAAAGAACGTGTAGGTACTCTGTCTTCACCAGGAGGGTAAAAAATGACGTGACGGTTCTGTGCCTTTACTAGAAGGGTGAAAAAGGATATGACAGTTCTCTAGCTTCACCAGGAGGGTGAAAAAGGATGTGTAGGTACATTACCTTCACCAGGAGGGTGAAAAATGATGAGAAGGTAAATTGCCATCACTTGGAGAGTGTAAAAGGCAACAGTTCTATACCACAGCAGGTTAGTGGAAGAGAGTTTGTAAGGGCCTATCCGCCTTGTTGTGGGGGCAAAAAGAAAGTCCCTTGTGTTTAGTGTAATACCTAGAGAAGGAGTCTCCATGGAGTGGACGTAGTTCTAGTTGGACCGAAGCACTATAAAATTTGGTGTTCTTCTGTTCCCTTTAATTTTTCTTGCATTTTTATTTTATTGCATTTAAATTCTTTGGTTGAAAATTTATCTGTGGTAATAATTTCTGTAAACAACTGCAAGTTTTAGGATTAGTGATTTAACTTTCAAAAAGGATCTAAAAAACATTTTCAAATATCCAAGATTTTTTTTATATATAACCAATTCCCCCCTCTTAGTTAGCCTTGGAACAGTTCTATAAAGTCCAACAACCTACATGAACTTTCAAGTGACATCAGAGCCGATTTCAAAAGTTAAACTTTAAACTATTTTTTGAAAAATAATCATGGCTAATTTTGGAAACTTGAATACTCCTGAAGGATAATCAATCATTAGACCATCTTTATTCGATAACATTCCTTTTGATTTTATGAAAACTCGATTGTCTACCTTTCTGCAATCACTTGATTATCGCATGTGAATATTAGTACATGAAGGTTACACCAGACCTACTAGACTTGTTAATGTAATTAGAATTGAAACATCATTCACTGATTGAACATTAAAATAAAAAGAATTAGCACAGTTAAATGCTAAATGTTTAAACCATTTTTTCTGTGCTTTAAAATCTAAGGATTATATGAGTATTTCTACTTGCAACACTATAAAAGAAATATGTGATAGACTTTGTAAATCTTATGAATAAACAAATAAGGTAAAATAGTCTAGGTTGAACATTTTATTACATGACTATGAACTATTTCACTTGAAACTAAATGAGTTAATTTTTTATACATATACAAGGTTTACTCAGATTGTTACCTCATTGTATGCTTTAGATAGAGAACTTACAAATTTAGAAAAAGTTAAAAAAATCTTATGTTATTTACCTACTGCTTATGATGTAAAGATAACTGCCATAATTGAGTCTAAACATATAAATATATATTCTAATGATAATCTACTGGGATCACTAATTACTTACAAGCAAGGAGTGAACCAAAGACAGATTAATGTAGGTGACAAGCAAAAAGAGAGGAATATAGCATTAAAAGTTGATGATTTAGAGAGTAAGCAATCAATGCATGAGGATAAAGAAGATATTGCACTTATGAATAGGTAATTCAAAAGTTTCCTTAAGAAAAGCAATGAAGACGTCAATATTGGAACAAAGGTAAGTTCAATAAAAATGCAAAAGTTTCTAATGAAGTCATTTGTTATGAATGTAGGAAGCATGGACATATAAAGATTGATTGCCCAAATCTAAAAGCTAATTCTAACAAGGATAAAGTTGAGGAGATGAATATCAGAAAGGGAAAGAAGAAAATACAAAGAGCTTTCTGGGCTAACTCAACTTCAAATTCTTCATAAACACAAGCAAAATAGGATATTACAAATTTGTGCTTAATGGCATATAAACTTGATTATTTAAATCAAGAGGAGGTATGTGACCTATCATATAATAAATTATTTAACGTTTCTAGGAAAATTCATATTGCATATATAAAACTCAAAAAATGCATACTAACCTTAATATCAAGTATTTGAATTTACAAAAAGAAAATGAAAATCTAAGGAATAATCATACAAATAGAAATTGCAATCACGTGCCCTTGCTAGATGAATTTGATTATTTGAATAAGAAGCATGATTTTTTGAAAACATTTTATAATGAACTTTAAAATGATTTTAAGGTGTTTATGATTGAATTAGATCAAAGGGAACATGAATTGAAAATTTAATTTTGGAAAGCACAAACTCATATCTTCAAATACAATTGAAAGCTTTTAAGGAAGATAAGACCCCTCCCACCCTTAAATAATTTTATAATTCTGACCAAAAGTGACCAATTTCAAAACCTAGGAAAAGATATTATAACTCACATAGATTTGTAAGTTATTTTCCTGGTGTTAAATGTTTTTCATGTGGCATGTTAGGGCATATTTCCCACACTTGCACTATTCATAGTAAGACATATTTAGTATGGAGACCTAAGATATATCAATCACAGCATATCAAACATACATATGGATTATCATTGTCAAGAGGTGAACCCAAATTTATTTGGGTTATCAAGTCTAATGTTTGATAATCTTATAGAAACACTCTAAGACAAGCCCTCGTGAGAGCATTTGATACATGGACAGTGAATGTTCAAAATATATGACTGGAGATGCAAATCAATTTTTATTGCTGGAGGCCAGGACTAAAGGCAAAGTGACACTTGGAGATAACACCACTAGGATAGTGGTAGGATCATGTAGAATTAGTAATATGAAGAAATTTATGATAAAAAATGTTTTATTGGTTGAAAGCTTAAAATATAATTTGCTAAGTATTAGTCAGCTTTATGATAAGGGTTTTAATACAAAATAGTTACCTATAAGCTACATTCTAAGCCATAATAGAGTTGATGTGTTGCATGGAGATATGATAAGTAATGTTTACATGCTTAATTTAAACTATGTTAAACCTTCTAATGTTTTTTGTCTAAAAACTATTACTGATGAATCTTGGTTATGACATAGAAGACTTTGTCATCCAAGCATGAAAAATCTTAGAAAGATTATCCAAAAGGAATTGGTTAGAGAAATACCCAAACTAGACTTTATTAAGGATCACCTGTGTGATTCATGTCAATTAGGGAAATAAGTAAAGTCCTCCTTTCATTCAATTAAAGATCTTAGAACTATCAAACAATTAGAAGTCCTTCATATGGATCTTTTTGGACATGTTAGCATTGTAAGTCTAGGAGGGAAACTATTTGGATATATAATTATTAATAATTATTCAAGATTCACTTGGATTAGATTCTTATCACATAAGAGTGAATCATTTCATGAGTTTAGAAATTTTCCTACTTGGATTTAGAGGAAGCTAGTTTATGAAATCTTTGCAATTCATAGTGACCACGAAGGAGAATTTGAAAATGAAAATTTTGAAGTTTTCTGTAAAGAGCAAGGGATAGATTACAACTTTTTAATTCCAAGAACCCGTCAACAAAATGGAGTTGTCAAAAGAAAGAATAGAACTTCGGTTGAATCAACTAGAGCTATGTTGGCTGAATATTCACTTCTTAAATATTTTTGTGCTATAGTATTTAATATAGCTTGTTATATTTTGAATAGGATGAACATTAGATCTAAGTTGAATAAGACACTCTATGAGCTTCTTAAGGGTAGGACCTGCAACCTCTCACATCTATATACATTTGGATGTAAATCGTTCATTCATAACAATGTATAAACTTTTTTAGGAAAATTTGATCCTAAATCTAATGAGGGAATGTTTCTTAGATATTCAAGCATAAACAAATTCTATAGAGTTTTTAACAAAAGGACATTGGTAGTAGAGGATATCACATATGTAGTCTTTGATGAATCTGATTTTTTGGTGAGTCTAGGTTGGAAGAAGAACATATTGAAGATGTTGTAACTTAGTTTTCATAACTATATTTTTATATCTTGTGTGTTTTTGATGATTCCAAAATATTATCATTTTGATTATTATTTCTTCTAATATATATTAGAAATATTACTTTTATTGTTTGTGTGTACTAATGTTTTAGGGAAATTATACTCCAAACAGTTGAAGACTTCAAGACATATTAGACTAGGATTAATTATATTTAAAGTATGTACTTTTTATACTTTTCTTGAGTCTAAGAAAGTGTGATTGTAATTGGGTAACCATGAACACACACACATTAGGGAAGTATAAAAATTTGTAACTTTTTAAAACTAATAGAACTGTATGATTATAGATCATACAGGAATATTTGGCCCAAGCGTTCCTCCAGAAGCAGTAAATAAAATCATAGATGGACATATTTCTAAGTACTATTTATACTGTACGAAGTTGCCTTCATATAGATGACGTCCTGAGAATAAAATTGAAGCATATATTTTCATCCATACGAACAGGTAAATTTTTTGAATGGTTCATCCGGGACAAATTTGGGTTCGTACAGATGACGTCTAGAGTACAAAATTGATGCATACATTTTTGTTCATACGAACAAGAAAATTTTTTAAACTGTTTGTCCGGTATGAACTTGGGTTTGTACAAATAACGTCCATAATACGAAATTGATGTGTACATTCTTGCCATAATAAATATGGTTTGATTAAAGCAATTCGTACTATACAATGTAAGTTTATACATACAACTTTCTGTGTACAAACTTGGTTTGTACAAGATCATACGAGCAAATTTTGAGCTATTCATATGTACGATTCTTGATCGTACTATACATTCATGGATGGTCAAAATTGAAATTTTTAATTTTCTGGATGGTTTTATGGTGTCTTTCATATATAAAGCCCTAAAAATTAACTGAGGAATCATTCTTCATTTTATCTTTGAGAGCAAATGTGAGAGTGATTTAGGAGAGTGTTTGAAAAAGAGTTTTTGCAAGCGGAGCATGAAGGGTTCATAAGGCTCCCAAACTGTGAGAATCTCTACGTAAGTGTTCAAAATATCTTCCTTACTTATTTGAAGATGCTCGAGAGAAAATCTTTGAAGAAGATCTGGTTCTCTGCCGACACTTGAAGAGTGTGAAAGGACGTCAGTTCTCTGCCGGCACTTAGAGAGTGTGAAAGGACGCTGATTCTCTGCCGACACTTGAAGAGTGTGGAAGGATGCCAGTTCTCTACCGACACTTAGAGAGTGTGAAAGGATGATTGTTCTCTGCCGAAAATTGAAGGGTATGAAAAGACGATGGTACTCTACCATACTTGGGATAAGTGGAAGATAGGGTAATTATAAAGGCTTCTTCACCTTGTTGTGGGAGCAAAAGGAGAGTCGCTTTGGAAATAATGCAATACTTGAAGAGGAAGTCTTCAAGGAGTGGACGTAGGTCTAGTTTGACCGAGCCACTATAAATTTTCTATGTTCTTTTTTTATTTTACCATAATTTTTTTATTGCACTTTATATTTTTGTGGTTGAAAAAATTTTTATTTGGAAAAATTTTCTTTATACAAAAAGTATAAAATAGTTTTCTTAAATTTCCAAGAGATTTTTTAAAATAATCAATTCACTCCCCCCCTCTTGGTTAGAATTGAGACAATTATTATAGGTATAACAACCTATATGGACTTTCAAAAGATATTTTCTAAGGAATTAAAAATGCAAATCTTGAAGAAAAGGTTGGAACATAAATACATTTCCTAGAGAATGGAAGCACTATAAAAGTCTTCTTAAAGAACTAATTTTAGGAGATCCAAGTGAAGGAGTTAGAACTAGGCATGGACTTCACAAAGAAGTGAAACACTCAGCATTTATTTCAATGATTGAACTCACTAATATAAATCAAGCACTTTCTAATGAATTTTGGATTCTAACCATACAAGAAGAGTTGAATCAATTTATTAAAAATGATGTTTGGGAGTTAGTAGAAAGACTTAAAAATCAAAGTATTATTTAAACTAAATGGGTTTTTAAAAGTAAGATGAATGATTCAGGTGTAATGGTTATAACTAAGGTAATATTATTAGCTAAGGGGCACAATCAAATAGAAGGGATTAATTTTGAGGAGACTTTTACCCTAGACTTGAAGCAATAAGGGTACTTCTAGTTTTTGCATATTTTAAAGGATTTAAAATATTTCAAATGGATGTTAAGAGCATCTTTCTTGATGGGATGATAAAAGAATATATTTATGTTCAAAAACATCCAGGTTTTGAAAATTCACAGTTTCCTAATCGTGTGTTTATATTGAAGAAGTCATTATACGAATTAAAATTAGTAACTAGGGCATGGTATAAAAGGCTAAGCTTTTTGTTAATAGAAAGATCTTTTGTTAAAGGGAGTGCGGACACCACTCTCTTCATAAAAAGAGTAAGAGATGAAATTCTTTCTATTTAAATTTATTTTGATGATATCTTATTTGGATCCACTAATAAAAATCTTTGTGATGACTTTTTAAATACAATGAGTAAGGAATTTGAAATGAGTTTAATGAGAGATGTGAGTTACTTTCTTGGTTTTAGCATAAAGTAGAAAAAAGATGACACATTTCTTAATCAATCCAAATATCTTAAAGACATCCTTAAGAAGTATGAAATTGACAAAGTTAAACCAATAAGTAATCCCATGAGTTCCTCAAGTTAGTTAGATAAGGACTCTAAAGGCAAATCTATTGATAAAAAAAATTTTAGAGGGATGATTGGATTATTACTTTATTGAACTGCTATTAGACCTGATATCATGTTTGGTGTTTATCTTTATTCTAGTTTTTAAGTTGATTCAAAAGAATCTCATCTAACTATTATTAAAAGAATTCTTAGATATCTTTAGGAACTTAACTTAGGGATTTGATATCCTAGCATGTAGAACTTCTTTTAAAATCATTGGATATTCTGATTTAGATTTTATTTGATGTAGGGTTGATTGAAGAAGTATTTCTAGAACTTTTCAATTCATTTGAAACTCTTTAGTTTCTTGATCTAGTAGAAAATAAAATTTAGTTGTCCTTTTGTACTACTGAAGTAGAATATATAGCCTTAGAAAGTTGTGTAGCACAAGTACTATGGTTAAAACAATAACTTATGTATTTAGGATTTTCAATTGGTACTATTCTAATTTTCGGTGATAATATAAGAGCTATTTGCATTTCAAAGAATCCAATTCAAAACTCTAAGACTAAGAATATAGCCATAAGACATCACTTCATTAGAGACCATGTCACTAAAGAAGAAATTGAGCTACATCATATAGCAACTAAAATTCAACTTGCAGACATTTTCACAAAACCATTAGTTTTTGAAAATTTTAGTACATTAAGAACCAGATTAGGTGTTATTAATAATCATGCTTGACAATTATAATTTTATAAATTACATTTATGGTGTATTTCTTTTAGGTTTATGATTTTGTATATGATTGTGTTTTTGTTTTTTGTTTGTGATTTGTTTTGTTTGACTTTCCCTATTTTGTTGTTGATTTTTTTTTTTGCTTTTGTGCTTCGTGGATCTTATTTGAATTATTTTTTAAAAGTATCTTGATCATCATGTGAAAATCTAAAATTTCTTTTTTTTCTTCCTTCAGTACTATATGAACCACTTTTATATTGTACGAATACTTCAGATTTTACATGATTTCTTTTATGAGCTAGATAGATGAAATTTTTTTATGGTGATTAAACAGTATAAACACATCATCATTTGTACGAACCATTAATTATTCATTTCTATGAATATGACAGGAATTCTAAGGACAATTATATTTGGAACATCATATGTACGATTACCTTTTCGTCTGTACGATCTAGATGTCGAAATGCATGCAGACAAATTCAACAGACTTGTACGATCATTATTAACTAATTATACCAGGCAAACATCTTTTTGTCTGTAAGATCAAGTTTGTCAAAGGTCGTACGAAATGAATCTTTGAAAAGGTAACTTACCAAAAGTCATTTCACTATAATAACTGTTCATGACAATATATGTTCTTCTGTACGAACTCAAGTTCGTACTATATGAATTTCACAATCATAGGTACAAACCCAATTTCATACTATAGGAAATCATCCAATTTCTTTAAATTGGAAGCCTTCCTTTAATTTTCTTCACAATCTTTTTATGTTCAGTCCTCATGTTCAATTCTTCTCAAATGGCAGGTGACAGCAAGAGAGCTCGACAGACTATGGGAGTTCATCTCGTACTGAACAAGATGACAATTTCCTTCCAAATAAAAAATAAAAAATAAAAAATAAGCCTATGATAGATTTGTTAAGACAAAGATTGCTCCTTCTCATCTTCTTATTCAAAAAGACATAAATTTTTTAATCATGCCTCTATTTGTCTCCACATAATTTTCATTCATTCTAACTCTAATTTATGGGTTTCACTCTGACACCTTCTACTATTTTCCTGCAAATTAGAGAATGAGAGAAAATCATACTATAATGTCTTCTTATGTTTTTCATCAAAGAGTTGAAATCACCAAGGAGGATTTGGGTAGATTTTTGCATCTTAGAACTGAATGAGTTAGAGCACATTCGATGATTTCTAGAAGTGATTTTCATTGGTCAGAAGTCAATTGAAATGTTAGGAGCTAATCAAAATGCTAAAGTCATCCAACATGTCTTAAGAACCTTTATTATTCCTAAAGGTGGTGATCAGATCAATATCACTCCTTTGCTTTCTATTATTATAAATTTTATAATGTGAAACACTCTGATTGATGAAGCCTAATTGATTATGTCATACATCAATAGTCTTTATTATATTAGACTCACCACAACTAGAAGGAAGAATAATGTAGCTTTAGGACACTTGATTACATATAATCTTTAGAAGAAATATAATCTCATTCATCTCTATCCCCCAAATAATCTACCAATCTATTTTACTGATACTTCATTTTGCATTTTTTTCCACCATGATCAAGAGGATGAGGGAGATGAAATTGATGAAGAAGAGGCACTTGCTCCAGCACTTGCACCTATTTCTGAGCATCATTTCTATCAAGAAATGATCCAAATATTTGATTATCTTGAGTCTCATTTTAATGAACGATTTGATCATATCGAGACTCGCTTGGACGAGCAGAATTTTAGATACAATAAAGATATTAGTTGGGTGAGAGGACAAGTTGATTCAATTAAAAATCATGTGGCTACCATCAATAGCTACTTTATCCAGTTTAGTCCTCCATAGCCTCCTCCAGCTCAAGATCCCCTTAGCTATTAATTTGTTTGTTGTATTTTTTTTTTTAATGTTTTAGTTTGATTGTATTTTTTTTAATGTTAAAGTTAGATGTTTTATTTTGAAACTATTGTATTTTCTTTATGTTTGAGTTTAATTATGTACTACTTTATTTTAAAAAAAAATATTAAAGAAAAGAAAGGGATTTGATTATTCTTGAATTTTTATTCCATCTCTAATTGTTTAAGAGTTATATATTTCCAAATTGTTGATTTAAAGGTTGAAAATTTTTAAATTATTTGCATCATGATGTTATTTCATTAGTTTTTTTTTCTCAAACTTTAAATCAAATTAAAATTAGATTTAGATAAGGAGATCATCTTCATGTTCGAATAAACATTTATCTTATAGTTGTAGTTGTTGCAAAAAGGTGACTTACTTTCTTTTTATTTTCTTATTCAAAGTGCTGATTTTATTGTTATATATTGGATTTTGTTTTTTGGTTTAATCTTCTTTAGACAAGAAAATGTTTCTTTTATTTAGAAGATTATCACATAAGCTAAGCTTTAATGATTTAAGCTGTGGAAAGAACAAAACTGCAAAAGATGCAAAAAGAATGCCAAAATCTAAAAAGAGACGCAAAAAAGCCCAACTTGAAAATATACAAAATATTCGCCAGACAAGGTTTAAAATTCAAAGATATGTAATTGAGACAACATCTCAATTTTTATTGATAAGAGATATAAAATGAGCACAGACTATGTTTGGTTCTTTCCTCAATATTTCAAATTCTTAGAAAAATTCATGCATTAAACAATAAATTTAGACTATTGAATTTAAAATTTTATTTTAAATTTTTATCATTTATTTTTGTAATAATTATTCTATTTGATATTTCAGCTTTGTGGAATGAACATTAAACCTAATCAACTTTTCTTTTCTTAATTATTCTTTGATTTAAAATATGAGTTCAAAATTTTTATAGAAATTTAATGTTGTGCAATTTTATAAATTTTTTCCTTGTCAACATTTAGATTTGTCTATAAGAATTTTCATATTCAAGGGATTTTCTTTTTTTTTCCCTTTTTTTGATGATGTCAAAAGAGGGAGGTTGATTGTATTTAAGTTTTATGTTTTGAATTGAAGTTCATTGTGATACTAGTTATTTCTATTTGTTTGAAGTATTTTTTTTTGGTCTTGTGTCATAAGGTCTTTTTAGTGTTTGTTTTTTAGTATATGTTTGCCTTGTATATCATTTTGTGTTTATTTTATACAACAACAGGAACAATAACAACAAGCCTTTGTCCCACTACGTGGGGTCGGCTACATGAGGAACTTTATTTTTATTTTATTCATTGAGGGGGAGCTTAGGAGAGAAAAACTTTTATTTTTAATTCAAATAATAAATATTTTTCCCATCATCAATAAAAGGGAGATTATTATAACTCTAGAGTCAAGATTGAGATTAGGATTTTTTATGATAGCAAAATATTATTGTTTTGATAATTTTATTATTTCTCCTAGCATATATTAGATATTTATGTTTGTTATTGTGTGTACCAACATTTCAGGGAACTCAATTACTATACCAGAATGTTGAAGACTTCAAGACAGGATAGAATAGAATTTTAAGTAATCGAGTATGTATATCTCTATTACATTTTTCCTGAGTATAAACAAGAGTGATTGTAATTGAGTAATTGTGCACACACACATGGGGAGAGTTATAAATTTTTTTTAAGTCTTACCGTAATGTACGATATTTAATCGTATTGTACGATTTGATAGTTTTTTCCTCTAGAATGCACATAATCAAATCAAGGCTTAAGTTTTTGAAATTGTTCATATTGTACGATGTTAATTCATACAGACAACTAACAGAGTATAAAATTCCTTTCATACCAGATCATACCAAATGAAGTCGTTTATTTCAAATTATTTGTAATGTACAATGTTAAGTCGTAGAGATGACTGATAGATTATGAAATTCCTTTCGTATTAGATCGTACCATATGAATACATTCATTTTTGAATTATTTGTACAATATGATGTATGTTCATAGAGACAACTGACAGTTATATTTATTTATTTTTAATATACAACAGAGTCAGTCAGAATAAATCTAGATACATTTATCTCATTCAACCTTCCTTCTCCAATGTTGCATCTCTCTTTAACTTATACTTCCACCGAACATTGATCATCATACTTTATTTATTTCTTAATTATTTACCTTTAAAAGCAAAAATGTAATTGGGTTCTTTCTTGTAAGTTAAATTGGGTTTCCCTTCAACTTCAGCTTCTGCGATTCTATAATCTTCATCTAATACTCATCTCCTCAACACTGACACATAAAATACATTATGTATAACCAATATGTGGTCTATCAAGAACACTTTATAAGAAAATTTTCCTATTATTTTAATCACTTTAAACTATTTTGTCTATTTGGGACTTAATTTTCCATATTTTCTAAATTTATTACTCCTTTCATCTATTGACCTCATTTATATATGAGATTATTATGATCCATCTAGACTCATACCTATTGATTTGATGGTTAATAATCATCCAGTTTTCAATCATCTAAAACTTAATATACACTTTAATACAGTCATCAATCAAACTTCAAACATTCAATCTTCAATCAAATTTAAATTATATATGCAATTAACTTCAAGTATCCCTTTCGTATAAACCTATAATCACTTGAAGTTGCAGCCCTACATTATAGCCAAGTGACTTAGTACATTGCCCAGCTTAGAGCACTGGCATATAGTGATCACCACTTAATTTCCATTATCAACATAAAAAATCACCTAATTTATAATCAATCAAATCTAGAGTCAAGTTCAAATCCAAAATTCTAAATCAAAATTCAAGGTTAAGGGCCCATGTCCTTTAAACCTTTTTGTGTAATTTTTTAATCACCTTAAAAACCAATAAAAAGACCCCCAATTCATGATTTATCAATCACATATTGATTACATATGTAAATAGGCTCAACCCTCCAAATTTGATGTGAAACCTTTAAATTTTCTTATAAGAATTTTTGACCTAGAATAGTTAATATTTATTTCAAGAGTCATCTTAAGTCTAAATCAGAAACCATATTTGCCAGAACATTTATAGTGTTGTGTTTTAGCTTCTTTAATTTTTTCATAAATTTTAGACAATGTTGAAATTTCTTAAGAAATTGACACCTCTCGGTGCAAGTGGGGATTTTAGGACCGTTAGGTGTTCATTTTGCGAACTAATTTCACTAAAATTTTCTAAATAAAATAAGAACATTTATGAATATTGTTTTTGTTATTTTTAAAATCCATAAAAGAATTTTTAAAAATTTTATATTAATAATTAATTATAAGAATATTATTTTATATTATTTAATAATAAAAAAAAAATATCTAAAAGCATTTAAAGTATTATAAATTTTATCCTTTCTCTAATTGACTCACGGTTAAATAAGAAAACAAAAACAAATATAAGAGAAAAAGAGGAGAGAGAAGGTGGAAATTCTATTTTTGGGTGACTTCTAGCCGATTTTGTCTGTCAGCCCAGTTGGAAAACTTGTTCATCTCAAGATAAGACATGTTATGCTCATCTCCATTTAAAAATGTGCAAGTTTTAGAGAATATTTTGATTAAAATTTTATATCTGTTAGCAAAAAATGAAGATAACTGTGCATAGGTAAAAATTTCACAGTGCAACATTTTATATCTCATAGATATTATAATTGTGCACATTTTGAATATTTTTTAGAAATTTTATGATGATGGTTTTAAAATTATAGGGTTTTTATTGAATAAAAAATTATCTTGATGTTAAAAAATAGTGTTGTAGTACAATAAAAGTCTTGAAATATCATTTTATACAATCCCTAGTAATTTGGTAATTTTTTAAAAATGTGCATTTTTTCTAGTTTTTTTTATTATCTATCATTATACAATACTGTGAAATTTTGATACATATTCAATTTCTCTTTAATTTTTATAATGTGATGATATATGTGCATGTGTGAGCAAATTATATCTATTGGGAGCTATATGAGGCCATAATCTTTTGAGATTCTATTTGTGATAGGAAATTACTGAGACTTACAAGGGGCCAAAATTCTTTGAGATTCTATTTGAGACATGATTGTGTGATATATTCTGGTGCTATAATCACAAATAAAAAAGGAAGTTATAAGGGGCCAAAATCCTTTGAGATTCTATCTAAGTCTGAGAAATATGATATGAACTACTGAGTAAAATGAATTTTAATTTTCTTCTTTATTTAGTATTATTATTTAAATTAGAAGATAATTGCTATGCATTTACTATATCTCTCAGTATAATGATTTATTTAAACTACATTTAACTACTTTGAATATTCAATAAAATATTTGATAAAAGAATATTTGAAAATTTAGATTGGTTATGTGGCTTGCTGAGCTATTGTAGCTCATTGTGGTTTTACTTCTAGTCTTCGGGATCTGGGAAGGGAAAATAGATTATTGACTAATAGTTCAGGATTAAATCTAAGGTTATAAGAACTTTGTTATTTTGATTTTTGTACAATCATGGCTAGTTAAATTTTTAGTTTTGTAGCTCTTGCATGTAGTCATGTACTATAATGTAGATATTTATTTTAATGAAATGAAAGAATATTGGTAAAAGAGTTTATTTTTAGTATTTGGACATTTTAGCAGCTCTGTGGTTTACTTTAAAAAATATTTGTAGAAAAATTAAAATAATTCCAAAACTAAATCTTAGGATTTGCATATCACAACTCATCTCAATAGGACCTGTCCTAGTCGGGTTATGTTGTGATATGATTTTGCGATATCAGAGCAATAGTTTTAGAATTGGATTGTAAAATAGAGCTATAGGAATTGATCTGTAACTTTAGTTTATAGTTTCAAGTCTGTCTAAGTATTCATTATTTTTATTTCATGTGCATGTGTGTTCATTTGCTTATTTTATCTGATCATAGATCCACTAGACCCAGATATGATAGATGGACAGAGTGCTAGTCAAAAAGCTCTTGTTTATAGTATGGATCTGACTGTTGGTTTAGATATAATTTCATATTTTGCTATTTTGATAGCCTAGAGGGTGGGTAACGCACAAAGCATGGTTCCTGTTATCATATATGAAGAGGTAGGCAGATATCTATAGATATTTCTGAGATTGAAGCCTCCAATATTTGAGGGTACTATTGAGCCCAGAGCAATAAAGGACTGGTTGAGGAGGCTAAAAAAACATTTGACGGAATATAATATCCTCTTGAGAGGAAGGTACCATTAGTAGTCTTTCTATTGGATGGAAAGGTAGAGCATTGGTGGATGGGCCAGTAGGAGGAGAAATTTTAAAGGAGATTGAAATCTCTGATTACTTGGAAGAAGTTCTTTGATGTGTTTAAAGCCAGGTTTGTACATCCTTCTACACGACAACAAATGTAGAAAACTTTTTTGAGCTTGTTGAGGGGAGCAGTACAATTATGCAGTAAAGGTAGAGTTTACTACTTTAGCTAGATATGCTACACAGTTTGTTAGCAAACCAACAGAGAAGTGTTACAGGTTTCTTAGTGGACTTCGTGATGTTCTGAGATAGCCTCTTATGCCATTTCATATTTCTAATTTCTCTAAGCTTATGGAGAGAGCTCGTTAGATAGAGAATGACCTGATGGCTACTCAATAATGATGGATTGCTAGTAGGAAGAGGTTCAGTGGTGAGACTTCTAGAAGTCCCTTTTTCAAGAAGAGGTAGATTTACACTAGAAGATTTCAGGAGAGGTAGATAGTCAACAACTACAGTAGTCTTTGGTAGTGGTAGTATAACTAGTTCTAGTTCAATTAGTGGGGCACCTATTTATCAGAGTTGTGGTCAACGTCATTCTAATTAGTGTTACAGATTGACTGAACAGTGCTTTAGTGTCCATACATATGATTTGATTAATGTTCTAAGTCTAAATCTGAGAGCTTTGTCAAATCAATAGTGAGACTAAGGGCAGTTCATCTCCATACTTTTTCTAAGGGATCATCTTGTAAAGCTCGTGGTTTGGGATTAATAGCAAGGAGATAATCTAGCGATGGTCAGAGAGAGACTAGTAGTTCTGTTACTCCAGCCCCAATTCAGCCACATGTATATAATTTGACTTAGCAGGAAACTCGTGATGCTCCAGATGTTGTGATAGGAACTATTTATATTTCTGAGTATCCATGTCATATTTTATTTAATTCTAGAGCTAATCATTGCTTTATTTTGAAGTCTTTCTTGGATTTACTACACTTACCTTCAGTTGTACTATATATTTCACTTTTTGTGATTTTGCTGACTGGATATAGTATGATAGCTAGGGGTGTCAAAATCTGACCTGACCTGAAACTTGATCCGAACCTGACCCAAAAATTCATTGTTCGGGTCAACCCATTTATCAAATGGGTCTGGTTCGGGTTAGTAATTTTAACTCATTTTTTAAATTGGGTCGGGTTTTGGTTGTCTTGAAAACCAGAAACTAACCCGACTTGACCCGATAACATCTGCGTGAAACTTGTGTCGCACTCATCACGTCGGACTCCTATGCATCATCGCATCAGCCACCAGCCGTTCGCATCACTGTGTCTTGTCTCCGTGTATGGTCACATTAGGGACTCAAGATCAAGGCGATGGTCACCTGGTCGGGTAACTCACGTCACGTCTGCACTCCATAGACATAGAGTCGCAGAGCCATCCTGCGCGGTCACTTCTGCCATCCATCCCGCCTGCAATCACCCGCCAGCCCATGCAATTGCTTCTGCCTTCTAGCCCACAGCCACCCGTAGATGGCTCCCATAGTATGGTTGAGACCTGCTTCGGCACTCGTTGAGCCCCATATTGTGCTTGATTTCTAGCTCCCAGGTCGGGTTGGGTCAACCCGGTAACCCAACCTGGTTTGGTCCAAGTTGACAAACCTGGCCCGTTTGTAAAATCGGGTCGGGTTAGTGTCAACCTATTTATAGCTGGGTCAAGTCGGTTTCGACCCGAACCCGACCCGTTGACCTGAATTTACATCCCTAATGATAGCCAGTAGATTTGTTTCTATGATCTAGTTTGATTTTATTGTCATTTCCTCATATGATGCTATTATGGGTATGAATTTATTGAGTCAATATGGAGCTCAGATTGATTGCTTGAATAAGCAGGTTACATTATTTATGAGTAATGAAAGTTGAGTATTCCAGAGAGTTAGAGACATTTTATCTTGTTTGACCTCTATACTGAAGGCAGACATATTATGGAAGAAGGATTGTATTGTATTTCTGGCAGTAGTCTGGAATGAAAGTTCGTTAGGGATGTTAATCTCTTAAGAACTTGCCCAAGGCAAACCAAGAGAGGGAGTGAATTGGTATTTTAAAAATTTTCTTAGGTAAAGCACAACAATCATAAACCAAAATCATTACAGAAATCATAGTGCAAAAAATAAATAAACACGGAAGCAAAACAAAGAAAGAACTCATTGGATTTATAGTGGTTCGATCTGTTAAGATAGTTGCTATTTGCATGCTTTACATTTTTGCAACTTGTATAGTTTTGATGATTCCAAACATTATTGTTCAAATTTGTAGTTATCTACTAACAATTTTAGAAGATTTGAATTTGCTTTTGTGTGTACTAACATTTCAGGAAAATTGAACTCCAGACTATGAAGACTTCAAATCAAATTCAACATGAGATACTTTGTGAATTTAAAGCTTGTACTTTTCTTTGAATTAAATTTAAAAGGGAGTGATTGTAATTGAGTGAATAAAAACACACACACACACACATAAGGAGATCATATAAAATTTATACTGATCGTACTGGACGATATCAGATCGTACGAGACGATCAGACAGTTATCTCCTATTGAGCACATGGAACGAATAGGAACTGGCTTAAAAAATCTTCTAAGTCCTATTCGTCCGGGACGAAATTAAATATCGTCCAGGATGATCTGGTCTCTGTAAAATTTTTGACCAGATGAAATTAATTATCGTCAGAAAATGAGTTGCTCTCTGTAAACTTTTCGTCCATACAAAATTAATTATCATCCAGAACGATCTGGTCTCTGTAAAAATTTTGTCCAGACGAACCAATTTTCGTACAGACAATACAACCGACTTAAGATGGTTTTTCTGTTGTTTCTAGAACCAACCTTGTAAAAACCGTTAATACCGGATGAACTTAGTTCACATGGAACGATCAGCTTGTACGAAGACATTTCGTACACATATACAAATAGGGTCGTTTCAAAGCTTTTAAGTAATATTGTCCGGGACGATCCACGATCGTACGGGACGATCCACGATCGTACGGGACGATCCACGATCGTACGGGACGATCCACGATCGTACGGGACGATCCACGATCGTACGGGACGATCCACGATCGTACGGGACGATCCACGATCGTACGGGACGATCCACTGCGTACAGAATTGAATACTTGCAGTTTTTGGGCGGTTTTTTTATCTTTTGTATAAATAGTCCAAATTAGACTACCACCCAATCTTTTTTTCATTTGATCTTCGTGCCTCTTGAGAGAATAGCCAAGGAGAGAGTGTGAGAGTGCAATCAAAGGAGGATTCCTACTGTTAGAGCGTGAAGGCTTCACTTGGAGTTCAAAGGTAAGAATCTCTACTCGTGAATTGGGATTACTTCACTCTTTTCCTTCTTCCTTCTAGATTCTTGTGAGAAGATATGTCAAGGAGATCCGGTTCTCTACCGACACTTGGAGAGTGTGAACAGACGAAGGGTTCACTGCCTACACTTGGAAAGTGTGAATAGCCGAAGGGTTCACTGCCTACACTTGGAGAGTGTGAATAGCCGAAGGGTTCTCTGCCCACACTAGGAGAGTGTGAAAGGATGGACGGTTCTCTGCCAATACTGGGGAATGTGTGAAAGGACGGACGGTTCTCTGCTGCACCGGGTAGTGGTGAAAAGAGTGATTTGTAAAGGCTTCTCCGCCTTGCTGTGGGTGCAAAAGGAGAGTCACTATTGGTATTAGTGCAATACTCAGAGGGTGCCTCTGGGGAGTGGATGTAGGTCTGGTTTAGACCGAACCACTATAAATCTGGTGTCATTTACTTTACTGTTTTTACTTTTTAGCATTTTATTTTTGATTTTAAAAACTCTGTGGTTGAAAAACGTTTTCTACAAAAACTTAAAAGAAAATTTTCATTTCGGTTCAACATAAATTTAAAGAGGGAATAAATTTTTAAACTACCAATTCACCCCCCCCCCTTGGTAGCCTTGGGATATTAACTTAGGTTTAACAACCTATTTACTAGACTCAACAAGTGGTATCAGAGCATCGTTTCAAAATCATAAGTTTGAACTACTTTTTGATTAACGTAGATGGCTACATTCGGAAACCGAAACACACCTCAGGGTACCTCTATTACTAGACCTCCACTGTTTGACAATATTCCTTTTGATTTGTGGAAAACACGCATGTCTTCTTTCTTACAGTCACTTGATTATCTCATGTGGATCCTAGTCCAGGAAGGTTATACAAAACCAACTAGATTAGTTGATGGAGTTAGTGTAGAAACAGCTTTTGCAGATTGGACTATAGAAGAACGTGACTAAGCACAATTAAATGTCAAATGTCTAAATAGTTTCTTTTGTGCTTTAAAATCTGAAGACTACATGCTGGTTTCCACTTACAAAAGCGGAAAGGATATATGGGATAGACTTTGCATAACTTATGAAGGGACTAATGAGGTTAAGCAATTAAGACTCAATATCTTGTTACATGACTATGAGTTGTTTCGCATGAAACCTAATAAATCTATTTCTGACATGTACACAAGATTCACATAAATTGACACTTCTTTGCATGCACTTGGTAGGGAATTAACTAATGCTGAAATGGTTAATAAGATTCTTCATTGTTTACCTACTGCTTATGATGCAAAAATTACTACAATTACAGAGTCTAAATATCTAAACATTTATTCTATTGACAATCTTCTTAGTTCACTCATTGCTTATGAGCAAGGAGTAAGTCAAAGAAAGATTGATGCAGGTGAACCACGAAAGGAGAAGAATATTGCACTAAAGGTGGAAGAGTCAGAGAGTGAACACTCACAACCTGAGGATGAAGACGATATTGCATTGATGACTAGACAATTCAGAAGCTTTTTAAAGAGGAAGCAGAAGAGACGCCGGCAATGGAATAGAGGTAAGTTTAACAGAAATGGCAAGGTTTCTAATGAAGTGATTTGTTATGAATGCAGGAAACCAGGTCATATCAAGACTGATTGCCCAAAACTCAAAGCCACTCCTAGCAAGGAGAAGGTGGAGGAGAAACCAATGGTAAAGAAGGGCAAAAAGAAATTTCAAAAAGCTTTCTGGGCGGACTCAGCTTCAGACTCATCTGAGATTGAAAAAGAAGAAGAAGTCACCAACCTTTACTTGATGGTAGACAATGTTGATCAATAAGATCAAGAAGAGGTATGTGACTTAACTTATGATGAATTGTTTGAAGTTTCTGAACACATGCATGATGCATATAAGAAAATGAAGAAGATGCATGCTAGTGTAAGTTTAGAATTGGAAGAGCTTAAGAAAGAACATGAAATCCTTAGGAAAGATCATGCATTAATAGATGACAACCACATGAAATTACTTGATGAATATGATGACTTGAATAAGAATTTTGAAATTCTAAAATCATCCTATGCTGATCTTGAAAAAGATTTTAAAAAATTTAAGGATTAATCTGAGAGGAAAACATATCGAATCAATTATACAAATCGACTCTTGGAAGAAATGAATTCATTTTATAAATTGATAATAAGAGCTCTTGAGGATAATAGGATACCCCCCAAAATTGAAGATTTTACAAATCCTAAATATTATCCTAAATATATGGAATCCCTTAGAAGATAAACAAATGGAAGAAAACTTAGGAATACTTTTCCTAAAGTTAAATGTAATAATTGTGGATTTTTGGGACATATAGCTCACACCTGTACCTTGAAGATGAAAACTAATTTGGTGTGGAAACCTAAGATGCATAAACCTAGACATATCATACATGCATCTGATTATAAATTGCTAAAAGGTGAACCCAAACTTATTTGGATTTCCAGGTCTAACATTTGATATTTTTGCAGGTTTGCTCTCACACAAGACCTCGTGGGAGCATATGGTACCTGGACAGCGGATGTTCAAAGCATATGACTGGAGATACTGCTCAATTCATAATGCTGAAAGCCAGGAGTGGAGGCAAGGTTACACTTGGAGATAATACCACAAAGAAAGTGGTTGGATCTGGTATGATTGGAAATTTCAAAAACTTTTTCATAGATAATGTGTTATTGGTTGAAGGCTTAAAATATAATTTGTTAAGTATAAGTCAGCTATGTGACAAAGGATATAATGTAAAATTTTTACCTACTAGCTGCATATTAAGCCTAAATGGAAAAGAAGTTTTAAATGGAAAAAGGGTAAACAATATTTACATGCTAGATTTAAATTGTATTCAATCTCCTACTGCTTTTTGTTTGAAAACTGTTTCTGATGAATCATGGCTTTGGCATAGGAGACTTTTTCATTTTAGTATGAAAAACCTTAGGAGAATTACCCAAAAGAATTTAGTGAGAGGTATACCAAAACTAGACTTTACTAAGGACCACATTTGTGATGCATGTCAATTAGGAAAATAAGTGAAGTCCTCTTTTAAGTCCAATAAGGATCTTAGGACCAGTAAACCTTTGAAAATTCTTCACATGGATCTTTTGGGACCAGTAGGAACTGTAAGTCTAGGAGGGAAGGTATACGGATTTGTTATAGTGGATGATTTCTCAAGATTCACTTGGGTTAGATTTCTTTTTCATAAAAGTGAATCATTTGAGAAATTCAAAAATTTTTTAACTTGGATTCAAAGAAAACTAGGATGTGAAATAATTTTTTTACAAAGTGATCATGGAGGAGAATTTGAAAATGAAAGATTTGAAAATTTTTGTAAAGAAAAAGGGATTGATCACAATTTTTCTACACCTAGAACCCCTCAATAAAATGGGGTAGTTGAAAGGAAAAGCAGAACATTAATAGAAGCCGCCCGAGCAATGTTGGCAGAATACTCACTTCCTAGATATTTTTGGGCTGAGGCGGTTAGCACTGCATGTTATGTTCTGAATAGGGTGAATGTGAGATCGAATTTAAATAAAATACCCTATGAGTTGCTAAAAGGTAGAACACCAAATTTATCTCATTTGCATGTTTTTGGTTGCAAGGTGTTCATTCATAACAATGAAAAATCTGTCTAAGGAAAATTTGATCCAAAATCAGATGAAGGAATTTTTGTTGGATATTCAAGTGTTGGAAAATCTTATAGGGTATTCAACAAAAGAACTTTGGTCATTGAAGAAACCACACATGTTGTATTTGATGAATCTAGAAATTTGGAAAAGACAAATGTGGTTGAAGATGAGATTGAGGAAAACTCCCAAAAGATTGATAGAATAAATTTGGAAGAAGATGTGGAAGAGAATTTGGAAAGAGAAAACCCTTTGCCTAGAGATTTGAGATTTTCTAAAAATCACCCAAGATAATTGATTATAGGTGAACCTAGTGAGGGTGTTAGAACTAGGCATGGATTAAACAAGGAAGTCAATCATTCAGGCTTTATTTCAACAATAGAACCCACTAATATTGATCAAGCACTTTCTGATGAATTTTGAATATTGGCCATGCAAGAAGAGTTGAATCAATTTGTAAGAAATAAAGTTTGGGAATTAACTTCAAGGCCAAAAGATCAAAGTATTGTTGGAACCAAGTGGGTGTTCAAAAATAAAATGAATGACTCAGGAGTAGTCATTAGAAATAATGCTAGATTAGTTGCTAAGGGGTATAATCAAATTGAAGGAATTGATTTTGAGGAGACTTTTGCCCCTGTAGCTAGACTTGAAGCAATTAGGGTTTTACTTGTCTTTGCCTATTTTAAAGGATTTAAATTGTTTCAAATGGATGTCAAAAGTGCCTTTTTAAATGGGGTAATTGAAGAAGATGTTTTTGTAGAACAACCTCCAGGTTTTGAAAATTCTAAATACCCAAATCATATTTTTAAGTTAAAAAAGGCATTATATGGATTGAAACAGGCACCTAGGGCTTGGTATGAGAGGTTGAGCACCTTTCTACTTGAAAGATCTTTTGAAAAAGGAAGTGTGGATACAACTCTCTTTTTAAAGAAATTTGGAAAGGATATACTCATTGTTCAAATTTATGTGGATGATATCATTTTTGGATCTTCAAATAAAAATCTTTGTGATGATTTTTCTAAAATAATGAGTAGTGAATTTGAAATGAGTCTAATGGGAGATTTAAATTACTTTATAGGCTTTAGCATTAAGCAACTAGAGGAAGGTACATTTCTTAGTCAAACTAAATATGTAAAGGACATCCTCAAAAAATATGAAATGGACAATGCTAAACCTGTTAGGACAATGCTAAACCTGTTAGTACACCAATGAGTTCCTCAGTTCAGTTGGATAAGGACCTTAAGGGAAAATCTGTTGATCAAAAGAAATATAGAGGGATTATTGGATCTTTACTTTACTTGACTGCTAGCCGACTAGATATTATGTTCAGTGTTTGCTTATGTGCTAGATTTCAATCAGATCCAAAAGAATCACATTTGACAGCAGTGAAAAAGATATTAAGATACTTACTAGGAGCTCAGAACTTAGGAATTTGGTATCCTAAGTTCAGCTCTTCATTTGAAATTGTTGGTTACTCAGATTCTGACTTTGGACGCTGTAGAGTGGATAGGAAAAGCACTTCTGGAACATGTCAATTCATTGGAAATTCATTAGTTTCTTGGTCCAGTAGAAAACAAAATTCAGTTGCTCTATCTACTGTAGAAGCAGAATACATTGCATTAGGAAGTTGTGTGGCACAAGTACTTTGGTTAAAACAACAGTTGATTGATTTAGGATTAACTATAGGCACTATTCCAATTTATTGTGACAATACTAGTGCTATTTGCATTTTCAAAAATCCTATTCAACATTCTAGAACCAAACACATTGACATAAGGCATCATTTCATAAGAGATCATGTATCCAAAGGAGAAATTGAACTCACTCATGTTTCAACTGAAAATCAACTTGCAGACATTTTTACAAAATCTTTAGCCTTTGATACCTTCAGTATATTAAGAACAAGGCTTGGTGTAATTGATTTGAATGCTTAAATAAAAATGTTTTTGCAACATTGATATTTATGTTTTCGTAGTTTATTTTGTTTTGTCTTGTTTTATTTTTTTTTTTGTAATTTTTGACTATTTTTGAGTGATTTCATTTTAGAGTCTGTGGATTTGTCATTGTTTTCTGTGATTTGTATGTTTAGTTTGTTCTTGTTTGATTCAAAAAATTCAAAAATGTGGAAATCATCCGGGACGAAATTTTTTATACTGGACGATGTGTGTAAAATTCAATTTGCGTAATATGAAACGTCTTAAGAGCAGTTTTTAATGTTGTTCGTCTGTACGATCTGATGATCGTCCAGGATGAAATATTTTTTCTCAAACGTCGGGACGATTGAATGCAGCAGTTTAGTGGATAAGGCAGTTTTAATTGTGAAGTTCGTCCGTACGAACTTTTGGTTAGTCCAAACGAACAGACGTCGATTCATAGGTGGGGACGGTTTTCAACTGATATTAAAACGAATTAACTTTTGATCATCTGTACGAAATTTTTTCGTCTGTATGATCGGTCAAGTCAAAAAGTCTGTACGAAAGGACGTATTGTAAATTGTGTTGATTATGAAAAGCCGTTACATTTTGGACGAATTTTATCGTCTGTACAAAATTTTTCGTCCAGACGAACGATAATTTTCGTCCAGGACGAACTGTTTTCGTCTAGGACGAACGTATCGTTTTCTTTAAATAAGAAGGCTTTCCAACTCAACAATCACAACTCCAAACTTCACTTTCAATCCCTTTCAACTTCAGATCGACAATGGCCTCCTCAAGCAAGAGACAAAAGGTGTTGGCGAAAAAACCCCACAGGAATTCCTCTAAAAACTTCCTTTCAAAGGTAAATGAGAAATCATTTCCTCGTTTTGCATCTACCAAAATTACACCTTCTCGCATTCTGATTCAAAGCGAGATAAATATTAAGGTAATGCACCTTTTTGCTTCCACCCATTTTGGATTCATTCTTTCTCTCGTCCACCTCTACAACAAACAAACCTTTCTCTATTTCCTAGCCAATATGAGTTTTAATTCCGACTACTCCTCTATAAGTTCTTTTATTTTCAAACAAAAAGTTGAAATCACCAAGCGCGACATAGGTGCCTTTCTAAACTTAAGAACTGAAGGATTAAGAGCCCACACCCTTATGAATGAGAACACCTTCAAATGGTATGAAGTCAATAGGGTGATTAGGAAAAATGGCCTAACATATCATGTTGCTAGAGTTTCAGGAATGACCAAAAATGCTCGAATCATCCAGCACATTCTTCGATCTTCAATCATTCCTAAAGTTGGTGATATGATCAATATTACCCCACTCCTTTCTGTTGTGACTTTTTTTATTATGGATCGTCAGCCTATCGATGAAGCCCAACTTATCCTAGACCATCTTTATGGGCTTTCAGAAATTGGGCATGCAGAATAGAAAAGAAAAAGGAATATCTCATTAGGACACTTAGTTACATATATTTTGGAAAAGAAATATAATTTAGTGCATCCTGATGATGAATATGAAGAGCCGGTCTATTACAATGATGCTTCTTTCAGAGCAATTTTTAAGGAGGAAAAAGAAAAAGTACATGCCAGTGCTTCTGAAGAAGAAGAAGAAGGAGAGCCAACTTCTGCACCTCAATCAGATTATCAGAATTTGATTGAGAAATTTGATAGACTTGAGACTCATTTTGATCAAAGATTTGATCAAATTGATGCTCAACTTCTGCAGCAGCAACAGGACATTGGTAGTATCAGAAATGAAGTTCATGAAATTAATACCAATGTTATGTTGATGACCTCATACTTCAACCTATTTGGTGGCATTCCTCCTCCTCCTCTAGAAGAATAGAGAATGAGTGATGATTTTCTTTATGTTTGTTGTATTTGTGTTTGTATTAGTGTTTGTTCTAGTGTTTGTTTTAGTTGTGTTTGTTTACGTTAAGTTTTAAAAGTTCAGTGTATTTTTTTTGTGTTTTTGTATTGATATTATGAAATGATCTTGTAATCTTTTTCATCAATATCAATATATGTTGTAGTTCATTTAAATTTTGATTGTTTTTTAAATGTGTTTAGTTTTTATGAATTTCATTAGTCTTTTTAATCTTAATTGTGCTTAAATTAAATTATAATTAAGATTAATTTCATTAGAAAATCTAATCTTTTTAATTTAAAATTTGTTTATAACTTGTTATAATTAGAATTTTTAATTTCATGTCTATTCATTTACACTACATAAAAATTAATATTATTATTGCAATTTAGATGTGTTCTTATTTTGTATTTCTTTGCTCAAGTGATATTTATGCACTTAGAAAAATTTGAAATTTTAGATTATTGATCTTGGAAAGAATTGGTTTCAATTACTCTTGAAAATTGTACAAAGAGTACAAAAATCAAAAGGAATGCGCAAAGGTTCACAAATGTAAAAAAGAGGCACAAAATAAGCCCAATGTAAAAAGATGCACAAAAATGTGCCAAAAATTTGAAAAAGATGCGCAAAGCGCCACATGTGGTAATTCTCTTCTTTCCAAATTCTTTCAATCTCTTAATTCAAATTGATCTTATGTTCATTTATATTCTATTGAACTTTGAAATATAGAATTTTTTATTCATCTCTCTTGTAATGATTTTCTATATTCAAATGTCTAAATTGAATCATGTCTTTAATAAATTCTTCTTACTTACAATGTTATATCACTTCTTAAATTCTATGAATTTCTATTATTTACCTAATGTTATTAGTTTTAGATTGCATACCTTATGTCAATCACTATTTAGATTAAATTTTCAAATGAATTTCATATAATTACTTATATTTCTTGTCTATTTCTTCTTCACTTTTTGTTGTTGTCAAAAAGGGGGAGAAATTATTATGTTTGTATGCATGTCTTTGTGTATGCTTGTATTTTTGTGTATGCTTTATGTCTTTTGACTTGTGGTCTTGTCAAGTCTTGTTTTGGTCTTTTTTAATTTTTTTTGTTTTGTTAAAAATTTTTAAAAAACAAAAAATTATGTTCTTTGGTTCAAAATACCTCCTTATTTTCATGTATTCATCAATTCAGGGGGAGTTTAGGAGATTTGTTTAAATTGAAACCATACAAATAATAATTGTTTTGCCATCATCAAAAAGGGGGAGATTGTTAAGATAGTTGCTATTTGCATGCTTTACATTTTTGCAACTTGTATAGTTTTGATGATTCCGAACATTATTGTTCAAATGTGTAGTTATCTCCTAACAATTTTAGAAGATTTGAATTTGCTCTTGTGTGTACTAACATTTCAGGAAAATCGAACTCCAGACTATGAAGACTTCAAATCAAATTCAACATGAGATACTTTGTGAATTTGAAGCTTGTACTTTTCTTTGAATTAAATTTGAAAGAGAGTGATTGTAATTGAGTGAATAAAAACATACACACACACATAAGGAGATCATATAAAATTTATACTGATCATACGGGACGATCAGACAGTTATCTCCTATTGAGCACATAGAACGAATAGGAACTGGCTTGAAAAATTTTCTAAGTCCTATTCGTCCGGGACGAAATTAAATATCGTCCGGGACGATCTGGTCTCTGTAAAATTTTCGTCCAGACGAAATTAATTATCGTCAAAAAACGAGTTTCTCTCTGTAAACTTTTCGTCCAGACAAAATTAATTATCATCCAGGACGATCTGGTCTCTGTAAAAATTTCGTCCAGACGAACCAATTTTCGTCCAGACGATACAACCGACTTAGGACGGTTTTTCTGCTGTTTCTAGAACCGACCTTGTAAAAATCGTTCGTACTGGACGAACTTAGTTCGTACGGGACAATCAGCTTGTACGAAGACATTACGTACACATATACAAATAGGTCATTTCAAAGCTTTTTAAGTAATATCGTCCGGGACGATCCACGATCGTACGGGACGATCCACTGCGTACAGAATTGAATACTTGCAGTTTTTGGGCGGTTTTTTTATCTTTTGTATAAATAGTCCAAATTAGACTGCCACCCAATCTTTTTGTCATTTGATCTTCGTGCCTCTTAAGAGAATAGCCAAGGAGAGAGTGTGAGAGTGCATTCAAAGGATGATTCCTACCACTGGAGCGTGAAGGCTTCACTTGGAGTTCAAAGGTAAGAATCTCTACTCGTGAATTGGGATTACTTCACTCTTTTCCTTCTTCCTTCTAGATTCTTATGAGAAGATCTGTCAAGGAGATCTGGTTCTCTGGCGACACTTAGAGAGTGTGAACAGACGAAGGGTTCACTGCCTACACTTGGAAAGTGTGAATAGCCGAAGGGTTCGCTGCCTACACTTAGAGAGTGTGAATAGCCGAACGGTTCTCTGCCCACACTAGGAGAGTGTGAAAGGACGGACGGTTCTCTGCCAACACTGGGGATTGTGTGAAAGGACGGACGGTTCTCTGCCGCACCGGGTAGTGGTGAAAAGAGTGATTTATAAAGGCTTCTCCGCCTTGTTGTGGGTGAAAAAGGAGAGTCACTATTGGTATTAGTGCAATACTCAGAGGGTGCCTCTGGGGAGTGGATGTAGGTCTGGTTTAGACCGAACCACTATAAATCTGGTGTCATTTACTTTACTGTTTTTACTTTTTCACATTTTATTTTTGATTTTAAAAACTCTGTGGTTGAAAAATGTTTTCTACAAAAACTTAAAAGAAAATTTTCATTTCGGTTCAACATAAATTTAAAGAGGGAATAAATTTTTAAACTACCAATTCACCCCCCCTCTTTGTAGCCTTGGGACATTAACTTAGGTTTAACAACCTATTTACTAGACTCAACATGGTCAATCCTTGACCTACGTCCACTCCTCGAAGGCACCCTCCGGGTATTGCACTAACTAAGTTTCTCTCCTTTAGCTCCCACAGCTAGGTGGAGAAGCCTTTACAATAGACTCTTTTTCACCAACCCTGGTGCGGCAAAGAACCGACTCCTTTTGCTTCATCCTGAAGCGCGCAGAGAACCCAGACCTTTTGCTGAAGTAGACCTCCCAAGAACCTCCCAAGGATGAAGACGAAGAGCGGAGATGATGACTTGAAACCTTGCTTGGAACAACCTTTGTGAACCCTCTCACAAACTCCCCCTCACAAGTTCCTCTCTCTCTCTCTTTCTCTCCCTCTCCCAAGGCTCTCTCAGGTCAAGACAGCAGCACTCAAGGTTTTAAGCATGAGAAAATTTGGGTCCTTTAAATAGAATTTTAAGAACCGACATTATCGTCTAGGACAATAGGAATATCGTCCTGGCCGATAAGTATAAAGTAAGCTCAATCAACCGAGATGATTTGAGTCGATCAGAAGAAATTTGGTTATATCGTATAGGCCGATACAATATCGTCCTGGACGATTAGTTCAAATCAGAGGAAAATCATCCTGAACATCACCCTGAATAGATTCTGACCGATGTCAATCGTCCAGTCCATCATCCTGGCTGATTCTATGATCAGCCCGACCGATGTGATTGTATAAACCAGCCTTAATTGCTTTCCATAATTGCCAGATTAATTTAAGCATAATTGTGCTGTATCATCTAGGTCGATGTTGAGTTCATCCTGGCTAATGTTTTTAAAATAAAGAAATACCTAAATTGATCATGGCGGCTGATTCATTCTGATTTGAGCCTATCATCCTGGTCGATAAAAGGATCATCCAGGATGATTTGCTTAATGATGGCTACTTAACCAGAATGCCCTAATTAGGGTTTCTGATTTTAGTTGGATCGGCCTGGCCGATATGAACATCATCCAGGCCGATGTACTCAAAATAGTAAAACTTAGAAAACTCCTCAAGTGTGTGTGTGCAAGGTTACTTAGCATCAGAAACTAATTTTATAATTGACTCAAGAAAGGAAAAAATACAAACTTGACTCAACCTAAATCTATCCGATCTTGAGCTGGCTTGAGTTGCTTTCAATCTTGTGGAACTGAAAAGTTAGTAGGCAAGGCAGTCATAGGAAATCATGAATGTTTGCTATCATCAAAAGTCTAATCCATAAACTCAGATTTGCAACATGGAATAGGAGTATAGATGTTGGTTCTCTTTCTAATGTCCAGATAGTATGAGATTTTTTAGATGTGTTTTTTGATGAGTTAGTCAGTTTACCTCCGGACAATGACTTAGAATTCTTTATTAATATATTTTTGGGTGCAGCCTAATATATAAAACTCTGTATAGAATGTTACTTAAGGAGCTTCAGGAGTTGAAGGTTCAGCTTAAGGAGTTAGTTGACAAGGGATTTGTTCATCCTAGTATGTCTCTTTGGGGAGCTCCTTTTCTATTTATGAAAAAAATATGGTACAACATGTATGTGTATTAACTACTGAGAGTTGAACAATTTCACTATCAAGAATAAGTATGCACTACCACTTATTGATAATATATTTGATCAGTATGTTGGATTTTTTGTATTCTCAAAAATTGATCTATGATCAAATTATTATCAGGTTAAGGTAAATGAGGTTAATGTTATCAAGACAAAATTCAATACTCATTACATACACAATAATTTTTTTATCATAAAATTTGGGTTGACTATTGCATCAACAGCCTTATGGATCTGATGAATAGAGTATTCAAAGATTATCTAGATTATGAAAGTTCATTAGGGATATTAAGCCCTTATGAACTAGTCCCAAGGCTAACCAAGCGGGGGTGAATTATTATTTTAAACCTTTTACGATCAAAGCACAAAATTAAAAGCAAAATAATTCACCACAAAGAGTAACAGATGCGAAAATTAAATGCTGAAATAAAATAAAGAAAGAGCATACTAGATTTATAGTGGTTCGGTCAAACCTTAACCTACGTCCACTCCTCGGAGGCACCCTCCGAGTATTGCACTAACTAAGTGTCTCTCCTTTAGCTCCCATAGCTAAGCGGAGTAGCCTTTACAACAGACTCCCTTTTACCAACCCAGGTGCGGTAGAGAACTGACTCCTTTTGCATCCTTCTGAAGTGGGCAGAGAACCCAGACCATTTGCTGAAGTAGACCTCCCAAGAACCTCCTGTGAGACCTCGTTCCTTTGCTGTAGCTGCTGGGAAAAGTAATTTTTCCCCAGGATCGGCCGGGCCGATGGTGAGATCGTCCAGGCCGATCTGCACTGTTCAAAATGTCGGCCTGAGAACAGTTCTGGGAGTCGTCCAGGACGATTGATTTTGGTCTGATCGTCCCGGGACGATTTGGCGATCGGCCGGGCCGATCAGACTAAGGATATATGAAAATGAGCTCGTTTTGAGGAGAGAGAAAACATTTTATAAAATCAGATATTTTGAGGAGAGAGAAAGAGCGGAAAAGCAAAGGAAGAAGTCCGATTTCGGGGCCCGTGGAGCAATTTTCGTCGTTCGTTGCTGTTGGATATTGTGTTTGTCTCGCTGTAAGGATTCCGAACCCTACTTCTGTTTTCGAAGATTTTGAGGTTTTGTGAAATGGTGCTCAGATTTGTGTTTTTGTAAGTGATTTTCGTACCCGGTTTGGTACTGACGAAGATTTCACCGCATAACTTTTGGTATGTTGTAGAGACGATTATTCTGCACATATTAAGTATTTTCTGGAAGATTTCGTCAGGTCTGTTTTGATTCTGCGAGGTTTTATTTTGACTGTAATTTATTATGATGTCCGAATTGGTTTGAGCAGTAGAAGAATAGTCTTATAGTGTTGATGTGCACGTTCTGTATTAATTTGGTGGATTGTAGTTTCTGGAGATTTTTGTGTAAATTCTGTAGACTGCCGTTACTCTGTCCGTTTTTCGTACGATTTCTGATTTCCCTGAGATTGATAGATTGAATTGATACGTGTATGACTATTGATATGATCGTTCTAGATTTCTTTAATATTGCTTATTGCATCGATTATTCATTGAATTGATTGTGTTACTGAAAGACAAGTGGGAACCTAGTTGAACGTTGGTGAAGATAGACTTGACCTGTACAGGATGGTGGGCCGACGGGCTTTCCTTTAAACCATTGATCATTGATATAACGATTGGGAGTTATAAGGAGTTTTATATGCCGACGGGCGGCCGACGGGCAAAAAGAGTGACGACTCTTATTGATAGACCAACGTACGGATATCTACAACAGCAATACGGATATCTACAACAGCAATACGGATTCTACAACAGCACTATTGATAATAGCCAGTTAACCTGGTTGATCATGACTAGTGTTTGTGCTTATCGAGTAAGACCATTGTATGACATTGTATGATCTTGCATCGTATGGACTTCTTGATATGCATTGATTTATTGATTTCCGATGGATTTATCGATATTGACGTGAATTTATAGATTTATTGATATTGTATGGATTTCATCAACAGATTTATTGATTGCATTGATTCATCGCTATCGATTGTATCGACTTGATTTATGGATTATCGATCATGGATTATGGATATGGATTGTATTGATTCATAGACACCGGCACCGACATTGATATGGATTATGTGTATTGATTCCTAGATATTGATATCGACATTGATATAGATTGTATTGATTGATAGATATCGACATTGACATCGATATGGATATGATATGGACATATGGATACTATTGATACGATAGATTCTGATATACTATTGATGCATTGATATATTGATTCGTCGTGCCGATTATCGATTGATTGATTGAATTGATAATTACCGTATGGATTTGATTTATCGTAGAATAGATTCCTTTTTGGAGCTGATTGTATTGATTTCTATTGACCTGATGATTTCATTGTATTGATTCGATTTGATTTCAATTGATCTTTCGCCGTATTGATTTGATTGTTTATCAGGAATTGAGCTTATTGACATAATTGACTGGAAAGTGCTTTATTGATTGAGATGATATCCTTATTGTAGCGTCACGCGTCGTTATTGTAGAATGGTTCTCACGAATGTATTGATATTGAATATCGTATATTGACATCGAGTAAATTGTATTGAATAATTGACCAATTGATTTGTAAGAGTACGTCCTGACACGAGTCTCTTATTGATTGATTTGGTGTTATAGATTGCTATTGACTGAAATAGATATTCAAGTGATAAGATGAATATGATAGATACAATAGATTGACTAGACGACACGACTGATTGAACTGATAATATTGATTGACAGAAACTGCTACGATGAATAGATATTGACTGAAAGCACTTATTGATTTGATAGCTATGACGTATTGATTTATTGATTCTTTTACCGCCGTATTGACTATTGAGTATTGATTGATTCGATTTGATTTGATTTCCGTACCTGCATAGATTCATTGATCATAGCTGACTTGACTCGATTGACCTGCATATTGTTTCGATCGTGCTTTGATTTCAGTTGTAGGCTTTGGTGACCTGCTGGGCTAGTAAGCTCATTATATGTGGTTAATAATTTCAGGTGCAGGGCCTCCAGCTTGAAGATCTTTCTGCCGAGTTCTGTAGCTCTTTGTTTTGTAGCCTTGGTAGGCTTTCTTTTGTAGCCTGTGCGGCTATTGTATATGACCTTTTGGACGCTTTTTGTCTGTACTCTGTTGTACTATATGTGAATTATAGTATCCGCTGTTTTTTCTTTTCTGTAATGTAATTATCTCTGGCTCTGGATATATATATGTATGGATTGATATGAACAACAGATAAGGAAAAACAAAAAGAAAGAGAGGCAATAGAACGATCAGATGAATCCTTTCGCTACACGGATCTTGGGGTCGTCACACCTCCCAAGAACGAACGATGAAGAATGAAGAAGATGACTTGAAACCTTGCTTGGAGCAACCTTTCTGAACCCTCTCATAAACTCCCCCTCACAAGTTCCTCCCTCTCTATCTCTCTCTCTCTCTCTCTCTCTCTCTCTCTCTCTCTCTCTCTCTCTCACTCTCTCTCTCTCCCTCCCTCCCTCCCTCTCCTTAGGCTCTCTCAGGTCAAGACAACAACACTCAAGGTCTTAAGCATGAAGAGGCACGGGTCCTTTATATAGATTTTCAAGAACCGATATTATCATCCAGCATGATATTCCTATCGTCCTGTATGATCAGTACAAATTAAGCTCAATCAGCTTGGATGACTTAGGACGATTAGAAGAAATTTTGTTCTCATCATCCAAAATAATATAACATCATCCTATATGATTATTTCAAATTGAGGAGTATCGTCCAGACCATCGCTCTAAATGAGAGTCTAGATGATCGTCCAGGACGATCTCGTGATCGTCCAGGACGATCTCGTGATCGTCCAGGACGATCTCGTGATCGTCCAGGACGATCTCGTGATCGTCCAGGACGATCTCGTGATCGTCCTGGACGATCTCGTGATCGTCCTGGACGATCTCGTGATCGTCCTGGACGATCACGAGATCGTCCAGGACGATCACGAGATCGTCCAGGACGATCACGAGATCGTCCTGGACGATCACGAGATCGTCCTGGACGATCACGAGATCGTCCTGGACGATCTCGTGATCGTCCTGGTCGATCTCGTGATCGTCCTGGTCGATCTCGTGATCGTCCTGGTCGATCTCGTGATCGTCCTGGTCGATCTCGTGATCGTCCTGGTCGATCTCGTGATCGTCCTGGTCGATCTCGTGATCGTCCTGGTCGATCTCGTGATCGTCCTGGTCGATCTCGTGATCGTCCTGGTCGATCTCGTGATCGTCCTGGTCGATCTCGTGATCGTCCTGGTCGATTAGTTCAAAATCTACCCAAATCTTCCAGCACATCGCTCTGGTTGTCCAGAGGAAATCAAGGTTTTTGAACTGATCGTCCTGGTCGATCCTGTGATCGTCCAGGACAATATGATCGTATCAATCATCCTTGATTATTTTCCTTAATCTCAAAATCAATTTAGGCATAATTGTACTACATCGTCTAGGATGATGTCCTGGATGATAATTAAAAAATAAAGCTTCCTAAATTGATCTGGCGACTAATTCTTTCTGATTTGAGCCTATCGTCTCATACGATACAAATATCGTCCAGGACGATATGCTTAATGATGGGTGTCATAACCAGGATGCCCTAATTAGGATTTCTGTTTTTGATTGATCATCCAGGACGATTTTTTGATCGTCTTGGATGATGTACTTAAAATAGAGAACTCTAAGTTTAGATAGAAAAAATTCACTCAGGTGTGTGTGTGCAAGGTTACTTAGCATCATGCATTATAAGGATTATATTTGACTCAAGAAAGAGAAAAAGTACATTACAGACTGACTCAGACCTAATCTACCCAATCTTGAGCTGGTTCAACTTGCAGTCTCGATCCTGTGGCCCTGAAACATTAGTAGGCAAGGCAGTCGAAGTAAAACAGAAGTGTTTGTAATAATCAAAATTCTATTTATGAAAAATAGATACGCAACTATCTCCCCCTTTTTAATGATGGCAAACACACAAGAAAAAATCTAAGGAGTTCAGTTAGTTTAATGATGACAGTGTGAAGGAAAAGAACACAAGTCAACTATCAAAATCAAAGCACAAACTAACTAGCAAAATCAAAGTACAAAGCAACCAGTAGTATAGCAGATCACTCCCCCTTTTGACATTACAAAAAGGAGGGGAAAAAGTAAAACAGAAAATAGAAACTACCAATAGAAAAACAGAAACAAACTACAACTAAAAAAGACTAGTAAAATGGTGGGCCCTGATCATCTAAAGGTGGAGGTGGTGGTGGTGGAGGCTGCTGAAAGTAGCTAGTCAGTGTAGCAAATTGAGCACTAAACCAGGCTATGTCATGGTCGTGCTACTGCTGCTGGTGAGCAACGTAAGCATCAAAACAGGCTAAGTCCTCTACGCGGTGCTGCTCGTAGAGGGTTATGTCCTCAGCATGTTGCAGCTCCTATGCAGCAACGTAAGTGTCGAATCGGGCCTCCCACTGGTCAAAGCGCTCCACCAACTGATCCAGTTGAGAGTGCTGGCAGAGCGAAACAGGTGCAAAAACAAGTGCGGGAGCCTCCTCCTCTTCTGCCCCTGAGTTTCTTTGTCCCCTGGATGGAGATGAGTATTATGAAGGACATTAAAAGAGTTATTCTAGTAGAAGGTAGGATGGAAATTTGGAGGAGTAGGGTATTGGAGATTATATTTGGATTCTAGGACATAAGCAATGATATGTCCTAGGGCTATATTGGGCATTCTCCTATGACCTGGATCACGAATTGTGGTCAAGTGTTTGATGTAGCAAAAGATCAGGTCAGTTGCATTAAATTTGCGATGGGCTAGAATATAAAAAAGTGGTGATCAAAAGAAGAGGAGTAATGTGGACATGATCACCAGCCTTTGGGATTATAGAGGTGCGAAGGACATGTTGAATAATCCTAGCATCTTTGAGTAAAGAGCTAGTCTCTCCAACATGAAAGTGGGTTGTGGTGTTCCAAAAGAAGTGATTGGCTAGAGCCCAATCATAATCAGGATCAGAGCAAAGAGTGTGAAGTTTGTCTCCTGTGGTGGACAGCTACAAAAATTCTACACAATCTTGGTATGTGATCACGACAAGGTGTCAATTCACATAGGAGCCAAGAGAGGTGAAAGCAGAATTAATTTTAAGGCTCACAAAAAATTCAAATAACATTTCAGAATTAAAGAGGACTACGAGCGTTAGAATAAAACAGATAGAGGTGTGAGTAAAAAGATCGAGTACCAAATAAGAGAGTTGGTTGGGATTGATTGAGTGAGACACATTGATGCCGGCTGATTTATAACGATGATAGGTGGCTTGATCTTCCGCCTCTATGAAGCGAGGGTCCAAGGTGGCCCTCAAGGAACTTTCTGAAACTTGACGAGAGCATTTTCCACCAGCCATTAGCACAAAATATGGAGAAAAGATAGAGTAGAATGCAAGTGGAAAGAAAAGGTTTGAGAAAATGGTTGGAAAGGCTCGGTATTTAAAGAATCGACCGGATCGTCCAGGATGATCGCAGGATCATCCAGGATGATATGGTGCAATAATTGAGGTTGGACAATTGGTCAAAAAGATGATCATATCGTTCCGGCTGATTAGGTATCACCCAGGATGATAAGACACAGGCAATTGTCACGAGGCAATAATTCGGACGACCGTTGAAAAAGCAGATCGTCCTGGCCGATATGTGGATTGTCTAGGACGATGAACAATTATTGATCATATCGGTCGAATTTAAAATGTTTAAAGGCACTGCCACGTGTATCGTCCAGGACGAATAGGTGGATCGTCCGGGACGATTCTCCAATAATGGATCGTACCAGCCGAATTTAAGGCTTATTAAATGTATGTCCACGTGTATCGTGTTGCAATCCATGAACCCTAGTTTGCACTTTTGATGATGACAAATAATGTCATATTAACATCTATTCATTGAATATCCTTTAGTTTATGCTATTGTTTATGAGTACTAATATTTCAAGAAGATCACAAGTTATTCAGGACAATAGAAAGACTCAATACTGGGTAGAATAAGAGTGTGAGTTTGAAACAATGTAATTTTCTATTTATTTTAGTTTTTCTTTTCTTGAGTCTGGCCACAAACTGTATGTAAGTCTGAGCAACCACACACATACACAGGGGGAGAGGGTTTTTTAAAAGAAACAAAAATGAAGATTTTTTTTTCTATTGATCGTACTGTACGATCTGATCTATTTAAAATATATTCTTGTGAACAGATTGTTCTGTATGTTTCATATCGTACTGTACGATGTGTTACTAATCAAAACCCCTAGCCGTCAAATTTGTTTAAGTTTTATAAGCTATTTGTACTATACGACGTAATTCGTACTGTATAATTTATTTCAAATACTTACTTAATATAACTCGTGATTAGTGGAATAAATCAAGGCTTAATTACTGATTGGTCATTGTACTGCACGAATATGTTCGTACTATACGATGAATAGAGACGAGTTTTAATCGTCCCGGACATCGTCCTGGATGATCTCTTATTTTTGACTCATCGTACTGTATGATATATATCGTACAATATGATGAAAAAAGGCCAATTTGTATCATCCCGTAGATCAGCCTGGACGATCCATTGATTTGTTCTAATCATACGGTACGATCTTGATCGTACCCTACGATGTATAGAGACGAGTTTTGATCGTCCCGACAATCGTCCTGTACGAATAGAAGAGTGGAGGTTTGTACGGTACGGTATTTTATAATACTGTATGATTTATTTTGAACTGTTCGTAAACCTTCATACCAGGACGAAGAGTGTTATACATATCATACTGTACAATGTGAAATCGTACTTTACGATTGTAACGACAACTTTGAAAAATTTCAGGGATTTTGGAGCCCATTTTATGTGTCAAAATTGTTATATTTTTGAGTGTGTGATAGAGAGAGGAGAACGTTATTAGAGAGGGAATCCTTGGGAGAGAGCTCTTGAGAAGTTTTTTGGGTTTGAGAGAGGAAGGAGAAGGTGAGCTTGGTGAGGGAGAAGAGGTGTGAGGGAGATCACATGGTTGCTCTGTTCTTACTGCATCTTACTCCTCCTATAGCCCAAGAAGAACTTGTGGGAGGCTCTCTAAGGGGGAGACTCTTCTACATCTATGACCTCGAAGGTACTCTGCCTTCTCCAGGAGGGAGAAAAATGAGAAGGTACGCTGCCGTCGCCAGGTGGGTGAGAAGAGTGCTTGGAACTCCACCACACAGGGTTGGTGAAAGTGAGTCTTGTAAAGGCTTCTCTGCCTTGCCGAGGGGGGCAAAAGGAGAGCTATAGTTTGTGGTGAAATTCCCGTAGTGGAGGACTTCGGGGAGTGGACGTAGGTCATGGTTTAACCGAACTACTATAAAATTCTAGTGTGCTTTTTTCCTTATCACTTCTTATTTTTTGTTTGCACTTTATTTTCATAATATTTGCTTGGTAAAAATTGTGAAAGAAAAATGATTCATTGTCTCATGTTGAGTTCAATTATTTTTCATCGTAGTAGTTAAAGTTTTCATGTTAAAAACACCAAAAAATTAGAACTCTTGCTTAGATTTTTAGTTATTGCTACAAAATTTTCACAATTCACTCCCCCTCTTGTCGATCTAGTAATTTCAATTGATATCAAAGTCAGGTTTTTAATTATTGCACTTGTATCGTCCAGGACGAATAGGTGGATTGTACAGGACGATGACCAATAATTATGCAGAAGCAAAGGCATCATCCAAGATGAAAGAGGATCTTCCAGGATGATCAAAGGATCTTCCAGAATGATCAAAGATAATTGAAGCAGAAGACGATCATATCGTCCAGGATGATAAACAGCAGAAAAATTAGAAAAGTCAGCAGATAGATTCGATAAGTGAATGAAACTGATCATCCAGGACGATATGAGGATAATCCAGGATGATGTGAAAATTTTGAAAATTGAGGGTGGATGGAGATGATTAGATCAGGCCCAAAAATAGTAAAAATAATAAAAACAAATAGAAAATTAGATATGAAAAAAGACAAAAATGAACAAAAAACACAAGGAGTTTTTTTTTATACACATAATACAATAATATTTCCATATGATTTCAAAATTTTGCAAAATCAATTAGTTAACATTGTTCAAATCTAAAAAAGCAGTAGAACAACCGATCTTGTTAGCCCTAACTCAGTTTTCTTTAGGATAAATTAACTTTTGAAAAATAATAATCTAAATCAGAAAAGCCAATTGGTTTTAGAAGAAGAGATCCGTTCAAAAATTTATTTCCAGAAAAATATTTCATATAATAATATATCAAAGTAATTTGTTATAATAAGAAGTTCGAAATCAAGCCTTTTGAAAAAATATCAAGTGCACATGAAGTTTTCTAAGATTTAAAAAAAATTTGAAAGGGAAGAAGCTTGCTTTTGGTGGGCTCATTTTATGCCTCTAGTCAATTTGATTGGCGCTTTACACATCTTTTTATTTTTGATACACTTTGCATAAATTTTTTTTTTCAATTTGGCGACTTTGCGCATCTTTTATTTTTGCATCATTGGCCACTTTTTTATATATTTTTATGCAAGCGATATCCCTTTTTTAAAATCCTTAAATATTCTTAGTTGTGATTTTATCTTCTAGATATTAGAGAAGAAAAACTCACTCTTTAATATAAGAAAGAATGAATCACAAAACATAATAAAAAATTATATGATAATTTCAATGACAGGATTATAAAAATCTAAAAGTAAAGTAAATACTTTGAATATTAATCATAAAATAGATTACTGTAGCAAGATTGAAAAGTTCTCAATTTTAAAATCCATTTGTTAATTTGAGATAGATTTTTATTTAGAAAAGAAAATTACATCACTAAAAGAAGTTAGAGAGAAGGTAACAATTAACAGTGTTCTTCCCTTTAACTAATTTATAGACGTTAATTATTGAATATAAATTTTCAAAATCAAAATCATGGCATAAGATATCGATTCAGCAGAGTCTAAAAGCAAGAGAAATAAATCAAAAAACATACACAAGAAAAACAAAAAGAAAACAACAAATCAAAATAGAGATAGAAATCAAGTTCATGCGTTTATGTCAATCACACCCAATCTGGTCCTTAAAGTACTGAAAGTGTCAAAGGCCAGTGGTTTAAAAAAGATGTCAGCAGTTGATTCTCAGTTGTCATATGGTGTAACTCAATGTCTCCCTTGGTCACATGGTCTCTAATGAAGTGATGTCTTATGTCTATGTGCTTGGTCCTAGAATGTTGGATAGGATTCTTAGAAATATAGATGGCACTAGTGTTGTCACAAAGGATTGGAATCGTGCATACAGGTAATTCTAAATCCAGAACTTACTACTTCAATTAAAGGACTTGGGCCACATAACTTCATAAAGAATTATACTCAGCTTCAGTAGTGGAAAGTGCAACTGAGTTTTGCTTTCTACTAGACCAGGAGACTAAAGATTATCCTATGAATTGACAGGTCCCTGAAGTGCTTTTTCTATCCACCTTACATCCAACAAAGTCAAAATTTGATTGATTATATCATATCTCGTAAGAAATTTGAATTACGAGTTTCTGGTTCTGGTGTCATTTTCTGTAAGGATAGGCTTTGGGTTTCTATTTTTGGAGATCTGAGACAAAAGATTCTATATGAGGCTGATTATTTAGGTTATACTATCCATCCACGAAGTAGCAAGATGTATGGAGATTTGAAGGGTATATTTTGCTGGCCTCGATTGAAAAAGGATAGTGTAGAGTTTGTATCTAAGTGTGAGGCCTGTCAGCTAGTGAATGTAGAGCATCTTCGACCATGCGATCTTCTACAGTCATTACGTATTCCAGAGTGGAAATGAGAAAATGTAACAATGGATTTTGCTATGAGTTTTCCTAGATCAAGGCAGGGGTATGGCGCTATTTAGGTTGTTATTGATCGACTGGCAAAACAATAGTTTTTTAATCATGTATTCTTGTATGTGAAGGGTACATGATTGATGTTAAGTAACCAAGCACGCATATTTTAGAACAAAATTAACATAAGATAAATTTAAAAGACTTTTTAAAATTCTTAACCAAGATAATTTGAACTTTAGCAATCATGTTGTATGATGAAGTGGTCATACTATATGATTTGCATGGTATTTTTATATTTCTATATGAGATCAAAATTTATCGATGGCTAGAAAATTCAAAATTTAAAAATTGAACTAACCATATTATGCGTTGTTAATCATACTCATTATTAGTAAATTAAATAATGATCACGCTTTTTAGATTAATTTGGTTAACTAAAAAATTGAACTAATCATACGATATAGTACACATCATATTGTATGATGGTGTAAGAAATTAATCTAATTAATAATTGCATATCTAGGATGAAATTAAAATTAAATTTGGGTGAATAGATTGTACTATATGACTTGATTAGTTAGTCCGAACAAATAGAAACGATTTTTCATGAAAATCTTTAGATTGAACTAATAATGTTGTATGATTAGACTAAATTTTTTTAATATAACTATTTAGGATTTCTAATGAAAGCCACTTAATATAAATATCTTTGTATTAATACTAAAATGTATAGAGGAGGCTACTATTACCTAAGAGCTTTGAGGTGAAAAAGGGTTTTCTTATGACTTTTCTTGATTTTTTATTTTTCATCATTTCAAGAAAGACCTTTATGTGATATTGTGCACTGTTGATTTTTTTTCCTAATTATGACCTTGATCCTTTGAGTTGAGTGGTCAAAATTTTGATACTGGGGATTTTATGAGTTGATTGTGAGATATATAATGATCTTATGAAAGTTTGTTTAATACTATGGAGACTAGCTGGTGAACTAGGGTAGTTATGTTTTTGCCAGAAGAGAAGATGTGTAGGAGCTTTGCAATACCCTTTGAAGGAAAGATGCTTCTTCGCATTGTATGGAACAAAAGGAGAGAGTTTAGTAAATTAGAAAGTAGAGGACTTCGAGAGTAGACGTTGGCTGGTTTGTCAAACAACTACAAAATTCCAGTTTAACACTTTTTTTTTCTTTTTAAACTTTATTTCATCGCATTAGTACTTATAATCACAAGTATTTGTGATGATGATTGTTACATATACGTCAATATCCTCTTGTGATGTGATGAATGTGAAAAATAAATTTGGTCGTGCTGATTGTTGATGTAATCAATAAGATAAACTAGCATTTTAGAAGAAAAATTTATTTAATTATAATTTTTTGAGTAGTTGCACTTTTATTTAGTGTTGAATCACATCTTTGTTTTAAATTAAAAAATGAGGTTTATTAGATTATTTATTATGTCATTTCATAGTTTCTAGCTTATCTGTATTTAATAAAAAAGGGGAAAAAAAAAAATCTTCTAGTATTTTTGTTGGTTTCTTATTCAAACACTTACCCGATTGTATTTATTAAAAATATGCATTCTGATCTTAGCTACAGTTGTTGTGACTTGAGTGTGTTAATCTTTTTAAAATTAGCCTTAAAAGTATCCATTCAAAAATTTTTAAATGACACACAAATTAATTCCCCACCTCCTCTTGAGTATGTTGCACATTTAGAGGCTTCGTTTGGGATTGCTTTCTTATTGCTTCTTAAAGCAGGTTTTTAGTAGAAATTTTTTTTTTAATTTTTGTACTAGAAAGCCATCCCAAACAAAGCCTTAGTAATGGCTTCTATGTATTCAACAGCTTGAGCATAAGTCTCAAAGAGCTCGCTCACCGACCTTAAATTGTTCTCTATAGGAAATGGAAGGCAATCGACCACTTTTTGGCCGACGTCTCAAAATAAAATTTGTTCTATCAATTCTTGGTCTTATTCTCTAGGCCAATGATCTAAATGTGGTTAAATGAGAATATGATGAAGAAATTCTTTAAGAACTTTCATCAGTAAGTGACGGCGAAAAGGATTCGACCAAGACATTTACTTTTTTCACATCACATACCGAAGTCATGATACTCATGGAAGCTATTTAGCTTGATATGGGTGAATCGCCATAAAAATTTATCATTCTTACAAACTCTCGACATAATGGAAATTGAAAGTTGAGTTAGAACTAATATGGAAGTAGCACATTTTATCCTTTATTATGGTTTTTGTGTACTTTGTTGAATTTTCAACATGAATTTGGAAAGACTTGTCAAATATATATTTCAGTTGTATTAGGGGTAGGTTCAACTTTGATAATTTAGTGAGTAAAGACAATGATAAAACTAGAAAGTCTCATTACTCTTTTTGAAGGTGGCTATTGCAAGTAGCAATGATTATGAGAGCAGTAACAAAAAAAAAACTACTAAGCAGATAGAAGGAACAAGAAGAATCAAGGACTCAAAAGAGTATGAAGTATACAAATTTTCATAGTTTCTAAATGATGATTATATCGAAGATACATTATATGGCTTTAATAGTAAATTTTAAATTTAGTTTTGTTGACATGCTATTATTGTCTTAATATTTTTTAATTAAAAAATTGTTAGTAGTCATGTCAAGATATCAACGCGTCAAATTAAATGATTAATACATTTTTTATTCAATAAAATTATTATTTTATGCTAGGCTATTACCAGGGGCAACTCATAATCTGGCCCTCAAAAGTATTTAAAAAAAATGAATTGAAGAAAAAATTAAGAGAGGGATTAGTGGCGACTTCTGTAGAGAACTTTCCACCTCAGTTATTATAATAAGCAATTGGATGATTATAGTTCATAAACTTCAATGGAAAATTTAACAATATCAATCATTGAAAGAACCACCACCCAATCAATTTCTATACTTTATTAGAAAATTCTTGGTAAGTGGGAGGTATAGTAGTGGATGTCTCACCTAAGAGCTTATTCGTAGAGAAAGTTTTGAATTAAAGTCTCTCAATAGAATTCAATTTATATAATTTATTAAGCATTTTTTTTTTAAATTGTGCCTTCTCTCAAGTTTAGCTTTAGCTTGAGGGAGAAATGATAGAGTGATATTTTTCTCCATAATAATAGGAGAGAGAGTGTCGATCGATCAAAGATTTCAATCAATCAGTGAGTTTTAGATCTTACTCTTAGACTTTTTCTCCTCAATTTTACTCTTTTTTTTTCTTCTTTTTAGAAGAAGTTTTTTATTTTATTTGTTTTTTTTAATTTCTTACACATGCCAAATAAGCTAACGACTATATCCTCTTTTGAAGTATTAATCCCTTCCTTTGAAAAGTCTATTCTTAATAAGAATGAGGAGTTGTGTAAATCAATGGGAGAAGTAAGAAATCAAAGAAGCAATCATTTGAATAAGAAGCACCAATCTCTTATCTATAGGTTAAGTATTGGCTTGTATGGATGAAAGGACAATATCACAAGTCAACATAAAAATAATTGGATAATATATAATGTTAAAATAAATATTTATCAAAGCTTTATGATTAATTAATGAAGGATATTGTTTATTTTTTATTTTTGGCAATAAACCTTCAAATACATAAGAGAATAAAAAAATGTGTATCCAGGTATCCACAAAATATGTTCAAAATAAATCAAGTTAGTTCAAGCCAAGTTAACTGTCTCAATTCAAAAGAAACTTGCTAGTCAACAAGAGAACTAACCCGACGAATTCAACTAAGACCCAATAACTCTTCTTATTCGGGTGGCTTCTCAGTTGAGTATACTGACCTAAGAACTCTTCTTTTTCGGGTGAGCATAACTTATGAGTTGAGCATAGTGACCAATATCTCTAAATTCATCCATAGTCACTACTTAATGAATGATGACTTCTCTAGGAAAACTATTGATTGACTATTCATTTACTCGAGTATCAATAAATACCAAACTGATAAATTCTTAAGAACTTCAAAGATGATTTCATCAAGTTAGATATTTCGATTATGCTATATAATTATTGTATTTTCTCTTATTTTATGTATATCAATACATGTAGCCAATTATATAACTCATAACCATCAAATCTACGTATAGGAGGTCAAGGGGTGAGCTCAATTTATATAATTTTATAGATTTTTTAAATCAAACTTATTTTACAAAAATTTCTAAACATCTTACTCCATCTCTCTCTCTCTCTCTCTCTCTCTCTCTATTTCTCAGTTTTCTTTTTCACATAATATTTACTTTTTTTAGTATAGTTGAGTGTGTTTCACAAATAATTTTTGAATTAAACAAAATTTTTTAAAATTTATATATGTCTTCCATATCTTTAGTGATGTTTTATTATTTTTCATTTAATTTCTTATTATTTTTATTACGCTATTATAATAACAATTTCAATAAGAACGACATTTTTCCTTTCAAAATAATAGAGATAGTTCATAAACTGACTTGAATTAATAAGATAAAATTTAAACTCAAACTCAATTAATTAATTTATTTAGTTCAAATTCAAATTGGCTGAACCATGCTCGTTTACACTTACCATCTAGGGGTTTTGAGCAAAGAAATCAAGTGAACTGCACATTTTAGCTTGTTATCCTTTCGTTAGACCAAATCTACCCAATTTAGAGATGCAAAGGAGTTTTGTTGAGCTCAAGGTATAGCAAGTCTATCTAATTTAGAGGTGCAAACAAGTCAGGTCAGGTTCGAGTTATAGCTTGAGCTTGACTGGTTGCTCAAAAAGGTATCTCAAATTTGAACTTGAGCTTGAGTCAGTCCATGAAACTAGCTTGAATTCGTGCATAATTTATTTAAGCCGGTTGGTGAGCCCACTAATTTCATTAAGTTTGAAATCAAGCTTGTTTAATATTGGAGCTCAAATTTGATCTCCATCACCAAGTGAGTCTAATTCAAGCCAAGCTCCCTAGCTCAATTCTCGCCCCGTCTGGCATGCTCACCATTATAGGTAGAATTATTAGGTCCGGTCATCAGATGTCCGGACACCCAATCCAAATGCGTCACGTCACTAAAAAAAACACAAGAGGACCATATATTTGAGTGAAGTCAAGCATCTGAATTAGTCTCGGAAGAATCTGGACACGGGACTTAATAATTTTCGCTATCATAGGCTGATCGATCCCCCAAAGATCGCAGTTGACCTCTGTCAATCTCGGTCTGCGGTCGATGCCCTAATCCCGGCGACAAATAAAGAAGCGGCAGTGTTGTTAGATTACCAGAGCTCGCTCGTTGCTGAGAGGAAGTTGGGGGAGAAGAGATGAGGAAACGTGACTTGGGGATTCTTATGCTCTCCGCCTTTGCAATCTTCTTCTCCCTCCAGGTATTGATGACTATTATGATATTATCTTCTATATATCCTTCACCCTGCCGCTCTTTTGAGACCTTTCTCTATATGAATTTCTTCTCAGGTATGGTTAGGGTTTTCTGTTTCAAGCCAAAACCCCAGGGCTTTTCACTTTTGTGGATTTGAACTCCTCAACACGTATTCTCATTTTTGTTCCCCTATCATTTTTTTGGTCTGATTTAATTATTTGTAGAGGAGTACGCTTCTCGTATATGGGGAGCATATAATTACATAAGACTCAAATTTGTATAATAGTGTATGAATTCTAACCGGGATCGGTAGGAGTGAATGATTTAATCCAGCTTGATGAGATCGGTAGTTGGATAATGAAAAAAAAGCTTTTGGATGGTTTGAATGAAATAATCATTGTCCCGTGTTTCTTTTGTTTGACCGTTGAATCAACTATGGTTATTATTGAGTGAATTGTCTGTATGCACCTATCAGACTATTCCTCTCTGCTATTAGAGATTCATGGTATTAGTTGCCTAACTATTTTTGGATTCTGTATTCAGGCATATTTCTCTAACTGGCGATTTCTTTATTTTTCATGCATGATTTGTTTGTATTTTCCATGGATCAATAGGAAACAACAGTTGGCCATTAGTTGTGTTAGCGCTTCATTCTTCTCATTGATAAAGGATTGTGTATTTATTTTGGAATCTGGCATAAACTTTCATGTACTCATGCTAATTGACACCTCCTGAGCACCTTAAGTTTTTATGGACTATTCATTTTAAAAAGAATTTGCTTTAGATTTACTTTACACCTTATTTGAGCAATGTATGCCTGTTGCTCGAGTTTTCTTAAATTCGTATAGTTTGTCACAGGGTTTACTCATTTAAAAGCTTGGTTTAGAAAGTTATGGGAGATGTTTGAATAATGTTAATTAACTATTTTAATGAAATCTTCATGCCTAAGAGGATGCCGAATGGTTGGAGAATAAGCATTTAATTATCAGTTTTATAATGAAAATATACCCATGAAATTTAATTGTAGGAGAATCAAGTTTGTGTCCTGTGGATGATACAATAACTTTTGGAAGAGTGATTGGACAAACAAGAGAAAAATCATACCAAGCTTATAGAATCAAATAGTTTAATGAGAGTAAAGGGCAGTTATGGAATCAATTTTTATGCTATGATAGTTAATAGTAATGTGTAGACAAAGAAGGCTAGTCTTCATGTGACTTTTGTTAATCTTGAAGGGGCATATGACTTCATAAGATGGGAGCTGATTTGGTGGGTAGTAAGGAGGTACAATGTGTATGGAATGCATTTTGTAGTTTGTAGAAATATATATGATGATGTAACGACTTGTTTTAATCTTTTTTTTTTTGTGGGATAATATTAGAACTTTAGAAGCATTTGTGGAGTGATGAAGATTTATCTATCAAAATAAAGTTACATCAAGGATCAACATATGTCCATATCTTGTATTGGTCATAGTGGTAACATATATTTTTAGTGAGATACCTTTTTGTATGCTACTTGTTGATGACTTAGTCTTGATATATGAGTCTCTTGTCAATGTAAATGAAGTTTTGAACAATGGAGAAAAATTGAAAGATAAGAGGCTTACAATTAATAGAAGAAATTTGAAGTATATTTTCCATATCTTGTTAGACATTGAATCAATAATGACCGATCAATAATTTGGATCATTAAGTTGGTTGTGAAGTTGCTGTGGATACCTATATGAGAGGGGTTTAGATATGGTTCTTGACTTGTACCGAAAAAGGGGAAATAGATGTAAGAAATGACTTATTAAAACCGAGGTGTTTGAGGCTATTACATAATAGAAGAATATATGATGACTCAAAGCTAATTTTTAATTTTTTTTATAAAGTTGACTTTGTTGTGTTTATTTGAGACTGAGTTTAGGGAACACAATCGTCAATTGCAATTGAATAAGAAAATTGGCAAGGATTGGCTGCAAAATGCTTACATTAGAGAGGCTTTGGGAATAACACTCATTGAGAATAGGGTTGCTAAGAATAGACTTAAGATTTATTTGAGACGGCTGCAGCTTTTTATAAAGTTGGTTGTGAAGTTGCTGTCGGTAAAACAACTTTGCTACTATTGTTGTAAAAAGTAGCATTCCACTACAAAAATTTAAAAAAAGAAGTGAAAAAACAGTAAGAAAGCAGAAGTCAAACAAAATTATGATTGCTATCTAAAATGCAAAGCAACGAGAAAGTTATTCCAAATAGACCTTTAACTAGTTTGGGTGTGTATAAAGGAGGGAAAAAGGTTCACCAATAAGATGAATATATAGAATCAATTTGAAAGTCTTAGTATGGAAATTAGGTATCACACAAATTACTTAACTAGAAATTGTGAACATTGAACTCAACTCTTTGAAGGAGCAGCTGAAAAAGAAATTTCTGATTTACAGATTGAAGAGGCGGTGGACGGTGGACTTTCAGAATTCAAATTAGCTTTACTTAGAGCTAAAATGTTTGAGTTTAATTCGACTCTTGGAAGGCTGAATACATGGTGGAATCAAAGAGCAAAGGTTAAATGGGCTAAGGAAGGAGATACTAATACTAAATTCTATCATGTCTATGCGTTTGCTAGAAGAAGTGGAAACTGGATTCACCAAATCAAAGAAATTGATGGTACGTTAGTAGAAGACCAAAAGTTGATTGAACACACTTTCTTTCAAATTTTCAAGGAAAAATGGGAGTACAGAAATTGCAACTTAAAGAATTGGCCGAAACCTTCTTATGTGCTGGGAGAAGATGAGAAGAATTTGCTGTCAGCCGATTTCTCCAAAGAAGAACTGGATCTAGTTATCAAAAACCTAGAAGCTAATATCTCTCCCGGAGTGGATTGTATTTCCTATACCTTTATTAAATCTTATTGGCATATTATTATAATTGATGTTTGGGAGGCCATTAGTCTTTTTTTCAAATCTGGTATTATGTGTGATGATTGGAAAAACACTTTAGTTATTCTCCTTCCTAAGAACAACAATCCGGTCTACCCAGCTCATTATAGACCTATTAGCCTTTGTCTTTCAATCTATAAGATTGTGGCTAAAATGTTGTTAAATAGAATGAAAAGTTTTTTCCCTAAAATTATTTCTGAAGGGCAAGCGGCCTTTGTTAGAGGTTGGTCTTTATCCAACCATATCTTACTTGCACAAGAGATTTTCAACAAATTTAAATTTTCCAAAGCTAGAAAGGGTATGATGGCTATTAAAATAGATATGGAGCAAGCTTATGATAGCATGAGTTGGTCAACTTTGGAACAAGTTCTCTCTATATTCGGTTTTCCTATCTGTTTCAGTAATATGCTTTTATAATGTATTCGAAAACCGAATTTCTCTATTATGGTGAATGGATGCAATTCTAATTGGATAGAAGGAGAAAGTGGGTTTAGACAAGGTTGTCCTTTGTCTCTGATGCAGGACTACTTAGATGCTATGGTTTGGTTTCATTTGAGCATTGCACAACTATTGAATTAGAATAATTTCAGAACACAATTATAAGCACATCTTCAAACGAAGATTAAGACAAAAGAAGCGATCAATTGCGTAGGCGAAATCACATGCTCTGAATTTGAACTATCAAGGTAATTGAGAAAATAAAAGCAATACCAAATAGTAGTTTTCAAATTAAATCCCTAATCTAACAACGAGACGTAGGATGCATAGAAGGCTACACTCAATTCCTACTCATGACTAAGCTTGGCGAGAGCAATTTGAAGGAGCTTTCGTGATGACAACCACCAATGAGAATTTAGATTTAGAAGAAATAAAATGCAAGTGAGAAAGAGGAAACCTTTGTAGAAGGAAACGTGGAGATCCTCCCCGATGGCAACTACTCTTGAAGATTATCCAAGGTTGGAGAGCTACGATGTTCTCTTCAAGGTGTGCTGAAGAAGTAAGCCAAATCCTTCCATAATCTGAGAAAGTTCTCAGATTTTTTTTTGGTTAAAATCTGAGAAGAAAATCTCAGATTTTCTAAAGTGAGAATGGCACTATGTGGAGATGGTTTGTGCCAGGATCTCAACCGTGAGAGGGGAGAGTGGGCTGAAGGGAGAATTTGGGAGAGGGAAGGCTTCGGGTGTGGGCAGAGAGGGACCGTGAGGGTTGGCGGCAATGCAGAAAAACCAAAAGGAAAGCTTTGCTGTCTTTCCAAAACCAGAATACTCTTTTGGAAACTTGATTAATCAAAACGGGCTGAGAGGAAAATCGGTCCAGAGGGAATTAATGTTCTTTTGAATTATTTCCTAAGCAGGATTCTGGGATTAGGAAATAATTAAATAAAGCATTAATGGGTGTGAGCATGGGCGGGTGGCATTCATGAGAGATGGGATTTGATTTGCAAGAGTAATAAGGGATCTCCAATTTAGGAATTAGATTTAGGAAAGAATTAACTTAAATCCTCAAGGATTTGAATTTTCAAATAAGATTTAAATCAATCACGTTCCTAAAATAGAATTGATATATTAGGAAATATTTTGAATTTCAAATATTTTGACGTCAAATTCAAATATCTTCCATAACATAACAAATCCACAATAGGAAACAAATCAAAGCGGGAAAAAAAGGAGAGGAGATCGGCGGCAAGGGCTCAAGGCCGGCGGTCAAAGGCTATGGCCGGCGGCAAGGAGGGATTACGGGCAATGCGAGGTCATGGGGATTCAAGAGGGAAATTGGTGGGTGAGGTGGAGGAAACCGGTGAGTAATGGTTGGGGAAAAGAGATAGAAAAAAAACAAAGAGGATTAAGGAAAAGCCACGAACTCGACTTATCTAAGTTGGTGGGTATTGCGCCATCTCCTTCCTCTCCAAGGAAGCTCTCCACTAGAACTCACAAGTTCTCACAATGCTCCAAGCAAGAAAACACAATTCTCCAATAATCATTCATTAACCTTGAAAATAAAACAAAGAGGCCTTAAATAGTCTCATACAAAAGACTCCAAATAAAATGACACCATTGCCCTTAGGCTTACACATGACAACTCCCATAAAAAGGGGTACGACGGGAAATACTAAAAATACACATAAGCAAATAATAAAATGCATGAAAATAAAATACATCGACTCAAAAATATAAAGACTCGATCGTGGCCGTAGATCGACGGCCGCGTCTCTGGTAAACTCTCCAAGAAAATCTGATGTCCCCATCAGTCTCCCTATCTATTTATCTTGTGCTCTCAATTACTCTCGGATGCATTTTCACAAAGAGGGAAGAATATTGGTATTAAGATCTCTGCTAATGCAGAAAGAATTACTCATTTGCAGTATGCAGATGATATCATTGTTTTTTCAGAAGCAAATATTAAAAGTGCAAAGAGAGTTGATAAAATTATGAAGAATTATGGGATGTGGTCCGGCCAAACTATTAATCACCAAAAATCTGCTATCTTGTTTGGGAAAGCTGTAAAAAGGAGGAAAAATTCTATTTCCAGATTTTTGAATTTTAAATTGGTCAAGGAGATGAGCTATCTTGGTATTAAAATGGCATTGAGGAGGTTGGTATTCGCGGACTTCCAGAGCTTATTGGAGAAGGCTTCAAGTAAACTAAATAATTGGGGAAACAAATATATTTCATTTGTTGGGAAGTTATTACTTCTAAAATCTATTTTTTTTCTCTCTTACCACTTTTGTATCTACCCATTCTCTTGTCCCTATGGGAGTCTTAAATGACATTGATAAAATGGGAAGAGATTTTTTATGGCAAAAGCAAGGAGGTGAATTTGGGCTTCATTATGTTGCTTGGGATGTGATTTGTAGACCCAAAGTATATGGTGGACAAGGAGTTATTTCTTCTCCTCAAAGAGTTGGCTCCTTGAGGGCTAAATTTGCTTGGAATTTCATCAATAATCCTTCAACTCTACTTAATAGATCCTTAATTGCCAAATATGGTAGAGATATTTGGAATTATGGATATAATAGCTCTTCTTCTTCAACTTGGAAAATTCTGTTAATTCGAGCTAGTCATCTGAAGCATGTGTTGAGAAGGAATATTGCTAATGGTCTAAGCATAAATACAAATGAAGATGTCTGGTTGTTGGATAAGAAATTAGAAAAATGGCCTACATTCATTGCTTGCTTAGACCATAATTCTGGTAGCCTCAATGAATTCATCGCTGAAGGAGTATGGGATATCCCAAAGCTGAAAATTTTCTTCGGACAGGATCTAGTGGAACTTATTACCATGGTTCCAATCGATCCAGATAACAGTGAAGATCAATTAGAATTGATGTTTAAACTTTCGGGCAAGTCATTATCGGGCTTGATTATGAATAAAAATACTGATATAGTAGAGGAAGACACCAACTATAAGTGGATTAAAAAAATCCATCTTCGGCCGCGGGTTGAAGCGTTCTGGTGGAGGTTAAATTTGAAAGCAATTCCAACTAATGAATTCCTGTTTTACAGAAGGATGCTGGATTGGAATGGTTGCCCGAGAGGATGTTCAAGTGCAGAAGATACGGCTCATGTTGCTACAGGTTGTGCATTCCTGATTAAAGTTTTAAAACTGCTAATCTCTTGGGGTTTCCAGGTTCCAGTTTACTATAACTTGGAGGATTCTTATAAAATCTTGTCTGATTTATCCAGCTCAAATCCGTTTTTGGCTAATTTGTATTGCTCAACCGTGTTCTTTACTTGGAAAAGCAGGAATTTGTTAGTTCATGAGAAGAAAGAAAATGGAATTTATTCTATTGCAGCAAATTCAATTTGCTATGCTACTTCATCCTTTAAGCTTAATGTATATTCGGACTACTGGGATACTAACCGGCTGTACAAGCCGTCTACTTTTTGGTATCCTCTTCCCGAATGGATCAAGCTTAATGTTGATGCTTCACTATTAAATTCCTGTAAAGGTGGTGTTGGTGGTGTCATTAGAGACTATAAAGGAAGATTTTTATGCGCTTATGGATCATCTTGCTTGCATTGGGATATTTCACAACTGGAATTGTATTCTATTTCTTCATTGAAGAATTTCTTGCAAGGATGGATGTTTGAAGCTAAAAGTATTATCACAGAAGGTGATAATTACAATGTTATCAAATTTATTCAAAACTTGGTGAATAAAGGGGAGTTCAAATTGGATCTCGGCAAAGGTATTGATTTCTCTTTTCTAAAGGATTTCAATCAAATTTTATTTCATTGTATTGATAGAAATGGTAATAAGTTAGTTGATTGTTGTGCTAACATTGCTCGTTCTATAGATTTTTTTTTGGACGATTTGTCTTGTAATAATATCCCTCCTCATTTTATTTCTTTATTAAAGGAGGAAGGTGTAGAGTAGCTATCACTTAAGTCTTGTAATTTGCTTTTTTAATAAAATTGCTATATGCATCTTCTCAAAAAAAAAAAAAAACTAGAAATTGTGAACATATATTGCATAAACTAAAGTCGCTACTTGTAACTCCTGTTAAAATTGAATGTAGTAGAGGTATTCATAATTTTGAGCTTAAATAATCTGAATAAGGTTGACGAGGACGAAAATAAATCTACACTCTTTTTATTTACACATCTCATGCAAAATTAATATAATTTTGTTAAATCATCAAGGATTTTCCTGCATTAGTTTTCATCTTCTTTCAGCGTATTTTTTTAAAAAAATTATGATATTTTCTTCTTCTTGCAACACATATAGCAACATATCACCATTCTCGCAACTTTTCTTCTTTTTCTATCATGTTTTTTTGTCCCTTATCAAATGAAAAGTAACTCTTGAATCGCTTTCACTCTCATGTCATGTTGATATACTATTGAAGAAAGAAGACTGAAATCTGATATTTGTACTAAAATTGATTGGCCAGCCTGTTGGCTTTTCACATTTTGAAGTAAGGGAAGTAATTATCAGCTAATGAAAGTGTCTATCAATTTGTCAATAAAGATTGAACATGTGGTGCATGGTTTGCTAAGTAGTTTTATGCTTCTGTTTACCATTCTAGTAAGCATATTATTTTGGCATTTTCACTTTAATGGATTTTGTGTTTCTTGTATTCTTATTTTTTGGGTTAAAAATAAGAACATATTTTTTTTTTTTTGTTTATAGTTCGAACTTTTTTTTTCGTTTTACAAGTTGTGTTGATTAAGTTTCCTGTTTCACTTCTAATTATACCAAAATATTTTATAGTAATTTTAAAAAATGGCTTCTTGTTACCTGTTTCACTTATAAAAATGGATGTAGTACAACCCAGATTGACTATTTTTTTATAAGAAAATTAAATTGGTTAGATTGCAAAGATTGTAAAGTTATTCCGAGTGAAAATTTATGTATCCAATATCGATTATTAGTTTTGGACTTTAAGATAAATGGGTAGATAATAGAAAATAAAGTAAAACGATATTCTAGGATTAGATGGGGGCATTTAAAGAATATTAACTAAAATATTTTTGAGAGTAAGATTTTAGATCTTAAGATTTTTTCTGTGCATGAGAATGCTAATATTATGTGGGATAAAGTGGCTAATGATATTAAGAATATTGCAAAAGATGTACTTGGAGTATCAAAGGGAAAAGCTCCTAATAGTAAAAATAGTTGGTGGTGGAATCCAAATGTGCAAGAAAAGATTAAGAATAAGAAGAATTGTTATAAAAATTGGTTTAATTTTATAAATTTTGATAATTGGGAAAGATATAAAGAGGCTCGTAAGGAATCTAAGAAAGCAATATGCGATGCAAAGACCTTAGCTTTTAGTGATTTATATAATAGATTAGATACTAAAGAGGGAGAAAGATATATGCATAAGTTAGCCAAACAAAGAAATAGGAGTAGTAAGTATTTAGTTCAAGTGAAGTGTTTTAAGGATGAAGATCAAAAAATACTTTTCTTAGAAGATGATTCAACAAAGGTGGATGAGATATTTTGCTAAACTTTTTAATGAAAATTGTGAAAATAAGATTGACTATAGTGACCTTAGCACCCTAAATGAAAATAAAGATTTCTGTTTTTATCGGTGTATTAGTAAAATCGAAGTTAGATAGGCTTTAAAAATAATGAAGGGTGGAAAAGCTGTTGGACCTGATGATATTCCAATAGAGGTGTGGAAATGCTTAGGAGATAAAGTTATTTTTTGGCTTACTAAACTTTTTAATACTATTTTGAAGACTAAAAAGATGCCAGATGAGTGGAGAATGAGTGTGTTAATTCATATTTTTAAGAATAAATGTGATGCACAAGATTGTGCGAATTATAGAGGAATTAAGTTAATGTGTTATACTTTAAAACTATGGGAGCGAGTTATGGAGCATAGGTTGCGGCGCGATACTAATGTTTCTCAAAAGCTATTTGGATTCATGCCGGGTTGGTCGACTATGGAAGCCATACATTCATTAAGAGGTTTGATGGAGAAATATAGAGAAAATAAGGAGGATCTACATATGATATTTATTGATTTAAAAAAAGCATATGATAAAGTTCCAAGAGAAGTGCTATGGAGAGTTCTTGAAAAGAAAGGAGTTAATAATGTTTATATTCAAATCATTAAAGATATGTATGCAGAAGCGATTATTGTGTTCAAACACAATGTGGTTTGACCAAGTATTTCCCTATTTTGGTTGGGTTACATCAAGGATCAGCCTTAAGCCCATATCTTTTTGCTTTAGTCATGGATGTTCTCACTAGACATTTGCAAGAGGATGTACCTTGTTGTATGCGTTTTGCTGATGATATTCTTCTTGTTGATAAGACTAGAGAGGGAGTTGAAAGTAAACTTGAATTATGGAGGTCAACATTAGAGACTAAAGGTTTTCACTTAAGTAGATCTAAAACGGAATATATGGAGTGTAATTTTAGTAGTAATAGACCTAGTGAGGGGATTGTAACTTTGGTCGATCAAGTCATTAATAAGAGTACACGTTTTAGATATCTTGGATCTATTGTTCTGAGTGATGGTGAAATAGATGGGGATATTATCAGCAGAATTCAAGTTGGATGGTTGAAGTGGAGGAATGCATCGGGCTTGTTGTGTGATAGAAAAGTACCCCTCAAACTTAAGGGAAAATTCTATAAGATGGTAGTGAGGCCTGCAATGCTTTATGATGCTGAATGCTGGCCATTAAAAGAGAAGCATAATATTAAGTTAAGTGTTGCAGAGATGAGGATGCTCAGGTGGATGAGTGGCTTTACGCTTATAGATAGGATACGAAATGAGCATATACGTGAAAAGGTTGGAGTAGCTCCAGTAGAAGATAAGATTAGAGAGAGTCGCCTTAGATGGTTTGGTCACATAAAACGGCGGCCTTCCAATGACCCGGTTAGGAGAGTAGAGGTATTAGATTTGACTTATGTTAAGAAAGGTAGAGGCAGACCTAAAAAGACCTGGTTAGAAAATATTAGGAATGACTTTTCTTTATTATTAGATTTAAACGAGAATTTGACCTTTAATAGGACTCAATGGAGAAAAAGGATTCATGAAGCCGACCCCACGTAGTGGGATAAAGGCTTGATGTTGTTGTTGTTGTTGTTGCTTCTTATTTGACAAAGGAAACACTAGAAATCCTTTACTCTGGCCTTTTAGCAATGGCGATTTTCGGTAGTGGCATCTTACTGCTTCCTCCACATTTACTGAGCTTGAATTATTTAGTCATTGGTCATAACCAATCACAACTGTTTTTGTTTAATATGTTTTCTCACTTTCTTGGGTTGTTCTATAACTAATTCATGGATAGTTATTTATCAGACATTTAAACTTTAGCTTGATAATCATTGTTTAATTACTAATGGATATCTTGCTGTAGCCTTCGCAAACTATTTATTTAACACCAGGTTGTTTGTTGATTTAAGTTATGGTTTAGTGAGATTAAACCTTCAGTCTTGGTTGAGCATAGCACAGGACTCGATCTAGTGCAAAGAAGTTTGGTAGCATTAAGTGAAAAATCTGGTGGTTTTAGGGGATTAATCGGATTTAATATCTAATAATTCTTATAAAATTTCCTTTGATATTTGGGAATTCCAGCTGATTTTGGGAACTTCAAAGAATGGCAAACATTCAAATGCTTTAATATATTTGTCTCTTCCCAGCATGAAGGTGATCTATCTTTTAAGGAGGCTTGGGTACATCTCACCGATGAATACCCAATCAAATATGAAGCCGAGCGCCTTCCACCACCAATTGTTGCTGATCTGAATGGGGATGGAAAATTTGAAGTGCTTGTTGCGACACATGATGCAAAAATTCAGGTTGGTTGAATTATTACATCCATAACTGTCTTGTTAATTTGTATTTAAGTAAGTTAACTCAAATTTTTTTAATAATACTAAATTTCTTTTTAATTATTAAAATTGATTTATATTAATTATTAAGATTAATTTATTTGTTTCTAATTTATGTGATTGAATCTTATTAATTTTAGCTTAAAATTTTCTTATCAATCCTAATTAGATTGATAAACTCATACTATATATATGTTAATATAATAATAAGAATTAATTATTAATTAATATAATATTAAACTAATTCAGAAAAAAAAATCTGTAATATCTAAATGAAGACCTAAAAATCAACCATCACTACATGAGAAATTGAATTTCTTTTTTAATCAATTGGCTGATTCTCTTTCCCACGTGATATACTATTGCTATGGTTTGTAAAGAAAAAAAGATGAGCAAAAATAACAAAGCTGATTGGAGCAAAACCGAAGTTAGGATAGGTGTGAAGATATTCTTCTTTGTCATTACTTATCTATTTTTATAAATTCTCCTTTTTGGTTTGGCTATGCTCTTCCTAAACCTTTAGGCCTATCTAGGGTTTGCTTTTCCTCATTGTCTTTGTTGCTGCTTTAGCTTCACGTGTTTTGTTGAAGTAGCATTTTGAAAGAGTTGCTAAAGAAGTTTCTTCACATCCTTCAATGACATTGTTCATGTTAGATCACAAGTCACCATGGTCGTTCGCCAAGAAATGACCTTAAACCCTTTTTGCGCCCTTCTTCGGCTAGATCCCATAAATTTGCCGAACTATTTACTAAATTAGGGATTTAAGGCAAAACTAATAAGGAATGAGGTTTAAATTTTTTAGGTTTTAAAGTTATTATTTTTGATGGGAGGATTTAGGCTAAAAACCGCTTAAATCCTTCACAAACCTTGCATCCAAGTGTTTGCTTTTCCTCATTGCCATTTCCTCTTCGTTGCTGCTTCAGATACGTGTGTTTCGCTGAAGTAGCATTTTGAAATAGTTGCTAAAGAAGTTTCTTCGCATCCTTGGACGACATTGTTCATGTTAGATCACAAGTCACCATGGTAGTTCGCCAAGAAATGACTGATGTGAAACCACATGCAAAAGGAGCTTGTTAAGAAATTTTAAGAATAATTGATAATGAAATCTCAATTAATAACTTATTGAAATAACAAGCAAATTCATTAAAGATTCTTGGTTTTCAACTCGCTTAGGCGAAGGAGTACATGTAGATTAACTAATCCTTGGAGATAAACAAAAATAGTAGCAAAGCTAAGAGCTATTAAACAACAATCCACAACTTAATAATGAGAAATTTCACCTTGGGGATTATTCACTCGACTACACTAGGCTTGGCGAGAGAAGATCTTGCAACTAGAATTGAGATCACCACTAGGAAGAAGATGCCGGAAGTCTTTGTCCGCGGGAAAGTAGTCGGAGTAGGTGGGGGTGGCGGATGTCCGATGATGATCCAACGACTTGGTGGAAAATGGATCTCAGGATCCGCCATTCAACATTGAAGTGGAGAGGGGAGGCGTCGTCTTCTCCTTTCCTTGGCTTCTCAATTCGAGGGAGAAGCAAGATGGGGCGGCGGGAGCTGGAGGAAGAGGGGAGGCCGGCGGGTTCTAGAAGGGGGAGGGAGTTTTATTTCATAATCTGAAATTGATTTCAGATTATGAATGAAATTAAGGGGAGTTATTTTGAAATTTGAATTTTGGATCAAGGCATTGATGACAATAAACTAGCATTAAATGGATTTTCCCCTTGATGAGGCCGGTGGCATATAGAGAGGAGAGGAGGGAGATTAATGAGAATAAAGCAATTTCCAATTAGGAGGATGCCACCTAGGATGAGAATTAGTAACTCCTCATGTCATGAAATCGGAATTGGATTCAATTCAATTCTTTCCTTATTTGGACTTTGGCAATTATGGAAATTTTGGAGCTCATTCAAATTTGAATTTTCGAAATTTGAAAAGAAAGGTGGATGATGAGAGAGGTGGCCGACGGTGGAGCTTGGGAGGAGGTGGTGGAGGGATGTGGCCGGCGGCCAAGAGGAAGGCCGGCGGCTTGGCCCCTTGGATTTGGCGAGGGATGACGTTGGGCTTCGGATTTTGGCTTAGCGGAGGGGGAATTTGGAGTTGGATGAAGATGATGGAAATACAATTAAGAAGATAGAACAACCCTAACCACGAGCCGCGGACTCTTCCAACGACTGGTGGGCCTTGCGATTTTCTCCCCTTGATCTCTCTCCCTTCTCAAGCCCTCATGCAAGAAGAAGTAGAAACACAAAATTTTCATTCAAATATTCATTACCCATTACATAAGAAATGACCATATATATAGGCCTAAAATGACAAAGAAAACAAAAGACTAAAATGCCCCTTGGGCTACAATAGCGACCAAATACCCATAAGGGTAAAAACGGAAAAATTGAAAAATAAAATAAACTACTACATAACATGACTTAAAATTAAAACTCCTGATCGTGGCTGTCGATCTCCGATGTCTCCGATGGTACACGTGTCGAGATCGCTGACGATGTCCTCATCATTCTCCCCAGGTGGGAGAAAACTCGACTCCGTCGAGTAATCATCTGTAGAGCTCTCGTACTACTCTAGTGAGCCAGGGTCCACTCACTGCAGCTCCTCCTGATCAATCCACAAGTCCTCCGTCTCCGATTTCCCTGTCCAATGAACTATGCACCTGCGGTGACCTCCTTCCTTTGTGGAAATGATCTCATCATCTATTAATGCTTCAATCTTCTCCGCTATGGGTAAGTGGGGGTAAATTGGGGAGTGGAGGTAGGAAGGGGGGGATCTCACTTGGTGGGTTCTCACAATGCTTATTTTGAATTAGATTATTAGGGTTCAACTCGGGTCCCTCAAAGGTTACTAGATCTTCTATATTAAATGTAGGATTGAAGTTAACCCTTAGGGGGTCCAACATATAAGCATTACTATTTATCTTTGACATTATCTTCAAGGCCCAGCGCTTCTAGCATGCGACTTCTTCACGGAGGGATCCGTACCATCACAAAGTTTCCAACCTCGAATTCTTTAAATCTTTTCTTGTGATCTGAAATAAGCTTATAATTGGAATTACTTTGTTCAATGCTTCTTTTAATTTCTTTATGAAGCTTCTGGAGATGAGATGCAAATGCATATGTAAAAGAACCGGTATGCATGACAAATGACAAGAATCAAGGCTCACACAAAAGTTTTAAACAGAAATAACTTGGAAGACAACATACTACAAACACACACACAACATACTAACTCACACGAACACATAGCTAGAAAGGTGGATGAGTCACACAAAAAGGGGTCTAAAGTGTTCGGTCTAAGGGGACTGGTGTAGGAGGAGCAATGAAGACGTTCTTAGCTACCAGGGTACTTCTATGGGAAGTATGAGTTAAAGTCGTAGGTAGTCTCATAGGGTCGACAGTGTCATCTAGTAAATTCATCCAACTAGGAGGGAGATTGTCCTTAAAAGGGAAGGACAAGAACATAGTGGGCAAAATAAATGAATCAGGAACAAGGTAAGATGACTGGTCCTGACTCACAGGCATAATGGGATAGCCAAACGAGTCACTAGCAGGTATGGGACTTAAGAAATGGGGTATGGTATCCATTACAGAAGTGAGCACAACAGCTAGATTGGTGATATGAAGGTGTGGGCTAAGATTCCCTCTAACATTAAAGTCAGTACGAGGAGTGGTGAGATAAGTCCAATCAAGAAAAACACACTCTTTCAAATGCAAATCTAAAGGAGCAACTCCTAGGATAGACTCCACTAAGACAAGAGGATGTTTAGGGTTCAACTTAGGCTTAGAATCTTTCAGAGTCAACTTACTATCTTCCAAACTCATATTACTATCCTCAAAAGGATTAGGCTTGGTTATAACCCTAAGATCAATGAATCCGGGGTCACTTAAATCAAGGTTTAATTCAGGTAGTAACTTCAATTTCCTCATTTCCAATTTGAAGTTATCCACATTGCCATCAGAATTATTCAAAATTAAATCAGAATTATTCGGAGCCTTTTTAGTAGTAGGTACGATTAAATCAGAATTATCCGGAGTCATCTCAGTAGGTGTTACAACTAAATCAGGATCTTCCAAATTTAAATTCAAAGTGTTCGAAGTCCGATTGGCTCCTTTTGAGATCACATTACTATCATCCAGGCATACTTTGTCCAAAGGCTTATCCTCGAGGAGACTAGGATCGGGGTGGGTTAAGGTGTCGACGTTTACAGGTTCTAGCTTTCCTAGTTCAGGGTTTAAGTCATTTAGGGAGTTTGATTCAATTACTTTTGTTCCATCCTCAAAGAAGTCTTTGTTATCCTTAATATCATTAGCATCCACGAAATGGATGCACTCAGTTTTAGGTTAAGAGGGCGTTTTCTTGTTAATGCACTTCTCTATCAAAAGTACACTTGCAGGGTCAAGGACTGGGGAGGCTAAAGGTTGACTGGGATGGCTAGTAGTAGGTCCAAGTGGGGATTCATAAGAGATTGGTCTAACAGAAGACCCAGTAGAGGGTCGGCCATCAAGGTTAGGTGAAGACCTATAGGGTGGGGCAGCAACCCGGATGTTACTAATGGGTGGGTGGTCTTGACCACAGTAAGGTCCACGGTTTGTTCTGCAAGGGGTAGGGTGGTGCTCTAAATGACGGTCACTAGGGGTAGGGGTATTGAGAGTGTAATATCCAATGGTTTGATGGGTAGGGGGGGGACTTAAACTTAGAATCAGCAGGTTGTCCACAGGTAGAGGGTCTATATTTTAAGTTGAGTTCTCTCCTCATGTCTCTCCAATTAGAGGTAGGATACTCACCGCGAGACTCTTTATAATCTTTCAATCTTGCCCAAAATTGAAGAGCTCGACCTTTAAGGTGAGACCTAGCGATGCTAACCTGGTGGGATTCAGGGATATGACATGATTCAAAATAGTCATCTAGTTGTTTGGCCCATTCCCTAAAATAGTAAGGCTCCGAGGAACCATCAAAGGTAGGCAAACGATAAGGTGACTCTAAGTGAGGTCGTGGAGGTCTAGGCTCATGTCTCGGGTGATAAGCTGAGTGGGGCATGCAATTAGAGTGGGGATAGTCAACGGGTTTCTCCGTCATAATCCTAGTCATATTGCCAACTAGGTTAACGATGTCATCTAAACTCTTTTGGAGTCTTATCGGGTCCATTTGGGAAGCGTCAAGTGACACTCAAAGATGATTGGGTGTAATGGACGTCATTTAGACACTAAGTTAGGCTCACATAGACTCACTACAAGGTGCAGGAAAAGTTCGCACAGCAAGCTACACTAGTGGGTTAAGTAACCTGGGCACTTAGGAAGGTTGTTAGGTTGAGGACACTAGCCTACAGTTCACTAGATGCGTGCAGAAATGATGTGGGATCCATGGTTGAGTGCTAGGGGACACTAAGGAGGGCTTCTACGTCAAAGGCAGCAGCAATTCCCACTGAAATACTTGCTGAACAGGTAACTACAGCAGTTGGAAAGTTCAGGGCAGCAAGCACAAATGAGGGGTGAAGTTACCCAAGTGTTTCGGCAATGTTCTAAGGTGTAGACAGCACCTAAACAGTGATTTTAGGTTCACTAACGGAAGCCTAACAGCTGCAGGAATGAGTGGACAGCAGCTTAACACTACCTAGAATTCACCCTAAAGGCTATACTAAGTGCAGAAAATTCGTGGGCAGCAAATGTCTAAGTGGCCTAGACTATTATGGATGTAAATGTAAAGATGACAGCAACTAAATACTGAAATATGCTCATGTAACATGCAGAAACTGCTGCAGAATCTTCTGGACAGCAAAAATGGAAACAGAAAATAAAACTACCTAGGTGATGTTATGCATGCAAATGACTAAAGCAAGCTAAAGTAGACTCCTAGGATGCATCTAGCACAAGTAAAGCATGCTAGCCATGCTCTGATACCAAGATGATGTGAAACCACATGCAAAAGGAGCTTGTTAAGAAATTTTAAGAATAATTGACAATGAAATCTCAATTAATAACTTATTGAAATAACAAGCAAATTCATTAAAGATTCTTGGTTTTCAACTCGCTTAGGCGGAGTACATGTAGATTAACTAATCCTTGGAGATAAACAAAAATAGTAGCAAAGTTAAGAGCTATTAAATAACAATCCACAACTTAATAATGAGAAATTTCACCTTGGGGATTATTCACTCGACTACACTAGGCTTGGCGAGAGAAGATCTTGCAACTAGAATTGAGATCACCACTAGGAAGAAGATGCCGGAAGTCTTTGTCCGCGGGAAAGTAGTCGGAGTAGGTGGGGGTGGCGGATGTCCGATGATGATCCAACGACTTGGTGGAAAATGGATCTCAGGATCCGCCATTCAACATTGAAGTGGAGAGGGGAGGCGTCGTTTTCTCCTTTCCTTGGCTTCTCAATTCGAGGGAGAAGCAAGATGGGGCGGCGGGAGCTGGAGGAAGAGGGGAGGCCGGCGGGTTCTAGAAGGGGGAGGGAGTTTTATTTCATAATCTGAAATTGATTTCAGATTATGAATGAAATTAAGGGGAGTTATTTTGAAATTTGAATTTTGGATCAAGACATTGATGGCATTAAACTAGCATTAAATGGATTTTCCCCTTGATGAGGCCGGCGGCATATAGAGAGGAGAGGAGGGAGATTAATGAGAATAAAGCAATTTCCAATTAGGAGGATGCCACCTAGGATGAGAATTAGTAACTCCTCATGTCATGAAGTCGGAATTGGATTCAATTCAATTCTTTCCTTATTTGGACTTTGGCAATTATGGAAATTTTGGAGATCATTCAAATTTGAATTTTCGAAATTTGAAAAGAAAGGTGGATGATGAGAGAGGTGGCCGGCGGAGGAGCTTGGGAGGAGGTGGTGGAGGGATGTGGCCGGCGGCCAAGAGGAAGGCCGGCGGCTTGGCCCCTTGGATTTGGTGAGGGATGACGTTGGGCTTCGGATTTTGGCTTAGCGGAGGGGGAATTTGGACTTGGATGAAGATGATGGAAATACAATTAAGAAGATAAAACAACCCTAACCACGAGCCGCAGACTCTTCCAACGACTGGTGGGCCTTGCGATTTGCTCCCCTTGAGCTCTCTCCCTTCTCAAGCCCTCATGCAAGAAGAAGAAGTAGAAATACAAATTTTTCATTCAAATATTCATTACCCATTACATAAGAAATGGCCATATATATAGGCCTAAAATGACAAAGGAAACAAAAGACTAAAATGCCCCTTGGGCTACAATAGCGACCAAATACCCATAAGGGTGAAAACGGAAAAATTGAAAAATAAAATAAACTACTACATAACATGACTAAAAATTAAAACTCCTGATCGTGGTTGTCGATCTCAGGTGTCTCCGATGGTACACGTGTCGAGATCGCTGACGATGTCCTCATCAATGACCTTTCTCCCTTTATGCACAGTTCTTCGATTTAGATCATATAAATTTGCCAAACTATTTACTAAATTTGGGATTTAAGGCAAAACTAATGAGGAATGAGATTTAAGTTTTGTAGTTTTCAAAGTTATCATTTTTGCTGGTAGGATTTAGGCTAAAGCCCTGCTTAAATTCGTGCTTAAATCCTGCGCAAACCTTGCATCCAAGTAGCTCCTTATTGATTCTTTTCGTCTACCAAATTGTAGCATTGAGAATTTTCAAGGGTTTATTTTGGGCATCTTTTTCACAGCTTTGCTTTCTAGATAGCTATGACGCTTTTATCTTAGGAAATGCTCGGAATGTGAGGGCTTATGAAGTGACTGAAATCCACAACTGCCTCGGACCTTAGAATTAAAGGGAGGACTACTGAGGGATAGTACCTCAAACTTAAGTCTAACATAGTGTAAGGGACTTACAAATTACATCTCATATGATGCTAGTCAGCCTGACCTTTGGATTTATTGCCCTACTTGTAAAAGACTACTAGCTAAACCCACCTAAGTGCTTTTTTAAACTATGATATCCAATCTCAATGTATATGAAGGTAGAGAGATTATTTTATTTAGAAAGTATGACTTACAACTTGGTTTTGAGGCCAAGATGCCTAATCATGAATGATATGCAGAATGTTAACTCATAAAGATGCATATTTTTTTAATTATCTGATCCTTAAGTGAGGGTTTTTCTACATGAAACTCACTGGGATATGCTTGATTAATTTGAATTTTGAAAAATTTGGCTCTTTGAAAGGAGCCATGCAATTTTTCTTATATTTGAAAATCATGGAGCCTAAAGTTGATTTTAGATTGCTTATATTTTAATAGGTAGAAAAATTAATTTTGTCCTAAGAGCTTACTGCATCAACATGTCCAGGCTTCCCTCAAGCAAAAGCAAAAAAGAAACATAAGAAAAATATGTATTTTCTAATGCACAATCAGATAAACAAATCAACACATGCTTGCATATATGAATCAACCAAGGCATAAATATAAATAATGTCCCAATTATTATAATTAAGTTTGGTAGCAGAGTTGCTTACTTGCTTGCCATTATATAGCCCAGACAAATATTTATTTGCAGACTCTTACTTGTGTGGGGTTTCAAGCTTCAACTTTCAAGTAGATCTTGGGCTTCACCTTTAAGCAGGTACATCCTCTTAGTTCACCTCTCATCCAACTGAACCTCACAAGTTCAAGTACAACTTAAGTTTTATCAAATTTATTTGAAAAATGAAAAGACTCAAAGATGCAAAATAAAGTTTTACAAAGTAGTTTATATAACAAAAATATCACATACAGAATTTGCTAAGCCCTTGCTTCTATTCTATTGACCACATCTCTTGGGGGGTTTAATAACGACCTGTCATTCAAGTATTTTTATTTATTATTTATTACGCCCCCCTTTTGGATATTGCTACCTGTAAGAAAAAAACATATATATTTCTACATTATCCACTTAAGGGCAAAAATGCCCACAATGTAGACAATTCAATATTCATCACATCACAACATCAAATACATGCGCAGAAAAAGAAAAATTATAATCCTATCATGCCTAGGGGGTTGTGCATCTAAGTGTGTGAGGCTTGTGTGACGTGCCACACAACCATTAAAAAAGCGAACGAGGCGTCTGCATTGAGTCGCGCCTCAAGTCGAGGCGGAAGTCATGCGTATCGGGGATTACGCCTCGAACCATCCAGCGAAGCCTACGATTTTTTCGCATGAGGCGTACGCATTAGAGCGTAACGCCTCGAGGCAGTATGAGGCACAGCCTCGAATTTTTTTCTTCGGTATATATGTAAATACGACGCAGCCGATTCGTGTTCGTGTATTCGCGCATAGGATTAAGGCTTCCTATGAGAATTGAAAGGCGAACTAGAGGCGAAGCCGTGAGGGAAAGAGACGAAGTTGTGAGGGAAGGAGACGAAGACGTGAGTGTAGGAGACGAAGTTGGAAGGAGACGACGCAGGGAAAGAAACGAAGCCGAAGTTGTGAGTGCAGGAAACGTTCAGGCATCGATTAGGTCGGAAGAGCAGGTACGCGGTGTTGTGGCCTTGACTTTGACGTGCAGTAACGAAAGTTTGAATAACTCCTGATTCGGCTTTCTTTCATTCGTCCGATCAGTACATGCTCGGTACTGAGAAGGTACAAGCTCGGTACCGCTCAGTACATGCTAGGTACCGCTCAATACTGCTCGCTACCGAGCAAGTACAGGCTTGGTACTGAGCGGTACATGCTCGGTACTGAGTGGTACATGCTCGGTACTGAGTATTATATGCTCGGTACTGAGCGGTACATGCTCGGTACCGAGTAGTACATGCTCGGTACTGATCGGTACATGCTCGGTACCGAGTAGTACATGCTCGGTACTGAGCGGTACATGCTCGGTACCGAGTAGTACATGCTCGGTATTGAGCGGTACATGCTCGGTACTGAGCGGTACATGCTCGGTACTGAGCGGTACATGCTCGGTACACTCAGTATTGAGCATATACAACAAACAGAATTTCAAAATTACTCTTATAATATAATTTTGTTCCGGTCGAACCCCGCCAGGGGGCAGCGCCCCCTTGGACCCCCGGCAGACTGGTATATTTTTTTATTCATGTTGTTTTATTATTAGTGGTATAAATAATTGTTAAAATATGTCATATTGTTAGCATGACTAGTGGCACAAGAAGGAAAGATCCTGCATGGAAATATGGAACTCAAGTTGAAGTGTCAGACGAAGGTGCAAAGAAGGGATATGTTTACATGAAATGTAATTTCTGTGAGAAACGCATAACTGGTGGCGTCAAGAGATTGAAGGATCATCTAGCCTGCACTCATGTCAATGTGGGACCATGTGCAAAAGTTCCTGATGAGGTGAAAAAGAAATGTACAAATTATTTAAAGAAGTTTGCCACCACAAAGGAGGTCACACAAAGAAATATGGAAGAGATGATAGGAAACTCTTCTTACTATGGATCACAGCATGAAGGTTCCAGTACTGGAAGCCATCAATATGTTACGATCTGTTGGAAGCTATGGAAGAGGATTACAACTTCCAAGCATGTATGAGCTGAGGACTTGGATGCTGAATGAGGAGATTAAGACAACTTCAAAAATGGTGGATGATGTTAAGAAGACTTGGATTGAGACAGGAGTGACAATAATGTCAAATGGTTGGTCAGATATTCGATATAGAAGTATTATTAATTTCTTGGTCAACAATCCATATGGAACAGTTTTTCTCAAATCAGTAGATGCTTCAAGCTTTGTAAAGGATGCACAATTATTGTTTGAAATGTTGGATGAAGTTGTGGAGGAAGTGGGAGATGCCTTAGTAGTACAGGTTCTTACTGATAATGCAAGTGCATACAAAGCTGCAGGAAGAATGTTAATGGAGAAGAGACCTCACCTTTACTGGATTCCTTGTGCTGCACATTGTATTGACTTGATGCTTGAGAGGTTGGGACATTTGCCTCAACATAAATCAGCCATATTGAAGGCCAAATTCGTTAGTAAGTTTATATACAATCATTCTTGGGTACTCAGCTTGATGAGAAAATTCACTGACAAGGAAATTATTAGACCTGCTGTTACAAGATTTGCTACTGCATATTTAACATTGCAGAGATTCAAGGAGTTAAGACAACCTTTGGAAGCAATATTTGCTTCTGAAGAGTGGGATAAAAGTTCATGGGCCAAAAAACAAGAAGGAAAACCAACGTTTAAAATTGCGCAATAAAAGGCGCGCCTTGAGGCGCGCCTCAGCGCATTTTCGACCAATTAAGCCTCAAAGCCTACGCAATAAGTTTCGTTTATGAGGCTTACGCCTCAAGTTTACTGAGGCGCGCCATAAGGCGCGCCTCGCCTCATATATTTAAGGCGTCGCCTTTTTAAAATTTAACCTAATTTATTTTTTTTCAGTTCGGACCCCCAGTTGCCGACGTGGCGCGCCTAGTGAAATGTCGACGTGGCATCAACATTTAAACCCTTGTAAAGGTCGAATGGCGGAGTCGACGTTTCGATTTTCAAGTTACAGTAAACTTTCGAACTTTCAAGCATTCACCCGGAGGAATTTCAAGCATTCTTCACTCAGTTTCTTCTAAGATGGCGTCACCCACAAAGAAAAAGGTAACTTAATGCTATGTTTTCTGTTTCGTATTGCGTATTTTGTGGTTATGCTATGCGTTCGCGTTGAAGGGTCTGAAGATCTTTCGATTTTATGCTTATTCTATGCGTATGCATGGCTTCTCGAAACTTTTTAAATGTTTGATACTGTGATGCCATCGTGTTATCTCTGTATTCAGGTTTATATGATAAATTTATGTTGAGATTTGAAACATAAAACCTAACCAAATTTTAACCATCGAGTAAATATGCGTAGGCTGTGCGTACTCAATGCGTCGTTTGTGCATACACAATGCGTACACGTTGCTTACTTAGTGCTTACACTATGCGTACTTTATGCGTGCGTATAATTTGCTGTATGTTTCGTGCAATGTGCGTGTGATGTGCGTAATATATGCGTATTATATGCGTACACTGTGCGTGACCGTTGCTTATATTATGCGTATGTTGTGCTTGTTTTGTGCGTATCTCATTTACTTATTTTTAATCTGTCATTTTTTACAATTTTCAGACATATGTTCGTCCAATTACCTATAGATGCTATGTTTCTTCGTTTCGAACAGTCTGTGATAACTTTGCTCGACAAATTACTCCTGAAGTCAAGGACAGATTGAAACATTTAAAGATGATACAGTTTTTGGAATTTCCTGGGTTTGAGCAAAATGTCCCTCTTATTTATGAGCTGATCTCAAGGTGGGACATTTCAAAACAATGCTTTGTTATAAAAGGTCAACCCATTCCTTTCACTGCTGATGAAGTGGCCCTTCTCACTGGTCTGCCAAATAAAGGAGAAGAAATATCCTGGCATTCCTTAGCACATACTTCAGTTACATCAACGGAAATAAGGAATGACATGATGGAGTTGAACAAGCAAACCCCCCCGGAGACTATGTTAAGAACGTTTATCATGTATTTATTTTCAAATTTACTTTTTCAACTTAACAACTTCAAAACCCCTCGGTTGATCCAAAGAATAGCAAATAGTCCAGATGTTTTTTTGTCAATAAACTGGGCTAGTTCAATTAGGGAGTTCTTAGTTGGAGAGTTTAATAAGGCAGCCTCCAAGATTTCAAATAAGAAGCCAGCAGGTTACATCAACGGTTTTGTACCTCTGCTAATTGTGAGTGCTAAGTGCTAACTGCTAAATTCATTCAAAATTTTAATGGCTCAATATGAGCGCTAAAATTTTCTTTCATCTTATGCAGATTTGGTTCCTGGAGCATACTACTATTCATGCTCCTATGCATTCTGACAGAAGGCCCCGTTTTCTTCGATGGGCTGATGATATTGTATATACTACAGAGGTGATCACTAATTTATTTGCTAATATAAGAAAAAGTCAGATTTGTAATGTCCTACAGGCAGTCAACCAGGAAGAAATGGATATGGTTAATGTCGATAAATATCCACCAGACTGCCCTACATCCCCTCAGCAAGACCCCCACCAATCTCCCCAATCTCCCCATCATACCCCTCAATCTCCCCATCATACCCCACCTCCTCAGCAAGACCCCCACCAATCTTCTCAGCAACCACATTTAAGTTTTTCTGCTGAAGCACTTCAGTCTATACAAGAAACAATCATGAAATCCTGCCAAGAAACATGCACAAAACTTTTTCGAGAATTTGAAGACAGGCTGAGCACAAAGTTTGAAGATCTTACTGAGAGAGTTGGAGTTATTGAGGTCAAGCTCAATAATTACATTGATCAGAGCAAAGTAGTTCCTCAGAAAAGATCTATTAGCTACTCTTCATCTTCCAATAAGAGACAGAGATCAGATATCCAACCCCACAGCCCCAATGAACCAAATGAGCCAATCCCAGCAAAAGATCCAATCCCACCAAAAGATCCAATCCCAACAAATGAGCCAGTCCCAGCAGAAATGCAACTTGTTCCATATACAAAACCAAATGAACCAATACCAGTAGATAACATTCAAATAAAAACTGTAACTTATGTTCATGCAACTGAAATAGAAAATTACAGAGGACTTATGTGTTTGACTTCTGAGAAGAGAAATTTTGTGTTAGAATGTTTGAAAAAGTACTCTAAAAGGTAAAAAATTGCAAAATTTATTTTTGTTTGAAGATCTATATGCGTATGATATGCGTGTTGTATGCGTATGATATGCGTGGGTTGTGCTTATTATATGCGTGTGGTATGCGTATGATATGCGTGTGTTATGAGTATGATATGCGTGGGTTATGCTTATGAAATGCGTATTTATATTTTTTTTTTTTTTTTTGCAGGGACGATAGTATCTTGTTTGTTATTAACAATCTTATTTCCAGATCTGAGATTGATGACTTATTAAGCGACAGTTGTTTAGGCAATGAACATGTAGATATTTTTGCCTATCTCTTAAATGAGAAGTGTAACCTTATGCCAGACAAGTACCATAAATTTCTATACATCTCTCCAATCTATTGGGTTAGTAACTTAATATTCAATTTATCAGTTTAACTATTGGATTAGTAACTTTGTATCCATTCTTAGTTCTTACATTTACTCACTTGCACTTGCAGGATAACAAAGGAAGGGACAAATTGTCCAAATTGCAAATCGACCACATAACCGAGCTTTCTGTTTCTTCAAACAACATTTTATTACAACCAATCATTGATCAGAATCACATTACCCTTCTGGTTGGTTTGCTGAAAGAACATAAGTGGAAATTTTATGACTCATTGGTCCACCGCGTCAAAGAGCATAGGCTTGTTGTTCCAAAACTCGTAAGTGTTAGTCTGTCAGATACTTAGGTCATTAGATGAACATAAACTCTTCAATTTTTAAAAAATTTATAGAACTAATCCTTGCTCTACGTATATTTCAGGTTAAAGGCCTATATTCTGACACGAAAGGAGCTTTTGATAGTGATATCAGAAAATGGAAGCTTTCTACCATTAAAGGAATACCAAAACAGCATAACTCTTTTGATTGTGGAATGTATGTCTGTAAATATATGGAAAGAATAATTCTTGAAGGCAACACTGATTGGACTGATAGTACAGATTGGCAACAAGACATGCCAAAGTATAGGGCAGAGTTTGCATATGAAGTATTTTGTAAAACGTTGTCAAAATAACAGTTTTTCATTCTGTGTATAAATGCTTCTGTGTATAAATGTTTTTCATTTTGATTCTGTGTATAAATGCTTGTGTATAAATGTTTTTCATTCTGATTCTGTGTATAAATGCTTGTGTGTATAAATGTTTTTCATTCTGATTCTGTGTATAAATGTTTTTCATTCTGATTCTGTGTATAAATGCTTATTTAAACATAATACGCACAACGAACGCATATAATAAGCATAATGAACTCGCAACATACGCATTACGAACGCATTAGAGTACGCATAACGCACGCATGATACACGCAGAGATAAACAGTAAATTTTATTTTGCTCAACATTCATTGTTCTTCTATATAATGCAGGACCACTTGAATATATCTTTCAATTCTGTGTATAAATGTTATTTACATTGGTTTGAGTAAAAAATTACATATTAAACATAGAACGCACAACGAACGCATAACATACGCATAATGAACTCGCAAAATACGCATTACGAACGCATATAGTATGCATAACGCACGCATGATACACGCACACATAAGCAGTAAATTTTATTTATAAAATTCTATTAAATATTTTAATTAATATATATCTTTGTTTGTAAATTACTTACATTAAAATGATGAAGAAATAAGGAATATATGATGTTTATGGCTCTTGTTAGATTTGTATGATTTCATTTTCTAATCTTGAACATGATACTTGAACAAGTACAAATGGTTTATGGCTCTTGTTGGATTGTATTTAGGGAAGAGGAATAAGGAATATTATGTTTGGAATGGAAGTTTGTGTTTGGCAATTTCGTTCAAAGATTAGTGTTTGAATTTCTTATTTGTTTTAAAGCAAAAAAAAATAATTTTATAAATGATTTTGAAATGTTTTTACATAGTACGCACAACGAACGCATACACTACGCATAACATACGCTTAAAACACGCACAACAAACGCATAAATTACGCATTTAGCACGCATAAAACACGCACACATTCTATTAATATATTTTTGATTACTTACATTTAGTATGGAGTATGGACTGAGGGGCCGTGACATGAATAATAATTTTCGTTAGCTGTGGACTGACGGGTGGCAGATATGGTTGGGAGGATAATAGGGTAGGTTGAGCCTTTATTTACAATTTATTACTTACTATTGCTCAACATTAAATTTTTCACTATATAATGCGGGAACGTTTGCCTTATGGCAAAGTGTCAAAGCAAGCTTCTCTTGTAAAAAATCTTACCTTCTGTTGTCCAATATAAATAATCTTTGACAACCAAGCCTTCCATTCATTACTGCGATATTTATCTTCCTCCCATGAAATTGATACCAATAACTTGTAAACTTAAACCTCTCTAACCTGACCAGGTTTCTGTTAACAAGTTATTGGCATCAGGAACATGGGAGGAGGATAAGTATCGCAGTGATGGAGGGCTTGGTTGTCAAGGTGATTTATATTGGACAAGACATCAATCATAATTCCTGTAGGAAAGTTGATGTTGTTGTCTTGTTGAAGATGTACATTAGGGTCTCTTGTAAAATTGTATTTGTTATAAATGTTTTTTTAATTTGTTCTGATATTTTTTATATTGTACATAGTCATTAAATGTTCTTTTTTTTTATTTAAAGATGTACATTAAATGTTTTTTTTTCTCTTTGACTTTATCTTTCATTAAAAATACGCAATGTTGACGCAGAGACCACGCACAAAAAACGTATGGTGAACGCATAGTTTACCAATATATAACGCATAAGATACGCATAATGTACGCACAATAAAATAATTAACACTCCCAGTACTCAAACAATACCTAGAAAATCATGTTTTATTAACTATTAATACAAAATTATACATTAAATTACATCTGCTCCAAAACACGCAATGTGCACGTAGAGTGTACGCACAAAATACGAATAAAAATGCATAGAGTACGCAGTGTTCTGCTTTATCGACGGCTCGACATTATATAATACTGAACACATCCAGCACGCATATTAAACCCTAAACTTATTTGGCTTGGAGGTTTCTTCTACTGCGAGACTGCGAGTTGGGTTGCTGTCTTCTCCGTCTGACCAGCGTACGCTTCTGTCCGAGCCTCCGAGGCTGCTGTCTCCTCCGACCTGCATCAGGTCATATAAAAGATTAGTAAGAACTCGTTTGCTTCCTAAAATTTCTCTCATTCAGGATGGTCAAAAATAAGGATAAGGTTGCATCAGGTCATAGAAAAGATCCAGCATGGAAATATAGTACTCAGGTAGATGTAGGAGGTGATAAAACATATGTCTATCTGAAATGCAATTACTGTGATAAAGTTGTGAAAGGTGGTGTGACTAGGATGAAGGAACACCTTTCAGGCTCTCACAAGAATGTTGCTCCATGCTCCAAAGTTCCTGATGCTGTAAGGGAAGAGATAAAGTCATACATGAATAAGTCTACCACATCAAAACATCTTGCACAGAAGCAATTTGAGGATAGAGTTGATGCTGGATCTTACTACGGGAGTGAGCGCAGCGTCAGAGATTCATCTTCTTCTATGAAGCCCATTTCATCTAGGGGTGCTAGAGGGCCTATGGATCATTATATGGTTGACACATCAGAGGATAGGCCTTCTACTACACAGAAGATGGCCCCAGAAAATGCAAGAGAGGCGCGGAGAAGAGTGTGTAAGGATATAGGCAGATTCTTCTACGAAAATGCAATTCCATTTAATGTTGCAACATCACCTGCTTATTACAACATGATTCGTTCAGTTGGAGCATTTGGGAGAGGGTTTAAACCTCCAACTATGTATGATTTAAGAACATGGATTTTGAAGGAGGAGTTGGAAAGCACTGATAAAAGCATTGAAGAAATTAAGAAGACTTGGGCCCAAACAGGAGTAACAATTATGTCAGATGGGTGGTCTGATATCAAACATAGAAGTCTGATCAACATCCTCATTAATAATCCTTATGGTACTGTGTTTTTAAGGTCAATTGAAGCATCTGACCAGGTCAAAGATGCTGAGTTCATATTTAGATTATTAGATAGCATTGTTGATGAGGTTGGAGAACATTTGGTTGTACAAATTGTGACAGATAATGCAAGTTCTTATAAGGCTGCAGGTAATAAACTTATGGAGAAGAGGAAACATTTGTATTGGACTCCATGTGCTGCACATTGCATAGATCTGATTCTTGAGAAGCTTGGGGATCTACCTCAACATAAAAATGCACTCACTAAAGCCAAAAAAATAACCAAGTTTATTTACAACCACTCTTGGATTCTAGCTCTTATGAGAAAGTTTTCGAAGAAAGAAATTCTAAGGCCAGCCGCAACAAGATTTGCCACCGCATACTTGACCTTAGAGAGCATGCTGGATGCCAGACAACCTTTAGAGGCTATGTTCACATCTACACAGTGGTTGAGTTGTGCTTGGGCGAAGAAGGCTGAGGGAAAAGAGATTAGAAAGATTGTTTTAAATGACAGATTTTGGTAAAGTGTCTTATATGCCATTACAACCACTAGACCTTTGGTTCATGTTTTAAGGATGGTGGATGCTGAGAAGAAGCCTGCAATGGGTTTCATCTACAATGCTATGGATGAAGCCAAAGAGATGATTGCCTCCAACTTAGGAGGCAGTGAGGGAAGCTTTAGGGAAATTTGGAATATTATTGATGATAGGTGGGAACTACAGCTTCACCGACACTTGCATGCCGCTGGCTATTACCTAAACCCTCAGTATCAATATGCAGAGAACAAGTCTACAAACCCTGAAATAAAGTTGGGATTATATCATTGCATGGATCGTCTAATAAGTGATGCAACTGAAAGATCAAATGCTGACTTGCAATTGGTACCTTTTAGGAACAAAGAAGGTTTTTTTGGATTACAACAAGCAAAAGATACAATTGCCAAACGATCTCCAGTTGAGTGGTGGATTCAATTTGGTGATGGGACTCCAGAGTTACAACGTTTTGCTGTGAAAGTTTTGGGCTTGACATGCTCTTCATCTGGCTGTGAAAGGAATTGGAGTACCTACAACCAAGTGCATACAAAGAGGAGAAATCGCTTGTCGACATTGAGGATGAACTCACTGGTGTACATTATGTATAATAGGAGACTCAGAGATAGAAATTTGAAGAAAAAAGGATTAATGGATGATGAAGATCCTTTGCTTTGCGATGATGTGGCATCTGATGATGAGTGGTTTGTAGATGATGAAGTTGAAGTGATGCCGTCTGAATTACTAGATGAAGATTTAAATGTTGATTTCTTTGATGGTCTTAAAGCATCCACATCCACCACAACTCAAGAACAAATCAAAAAAGGTATATAAATAATATAGTTTTCTTTTCTTAAACTTTTATTAATGTATTACACTATTATTCATTATGATATTGTTCAAAAATATTTACTATTTAGGGAAGAGGAAGATAACTAATAATGAGGAAGAAGAAGCTGATTGGGAGATTTTGGACTCTATAGGAGAGGGGGAAGAGGAGAGAGCAGCTCATCATAATGATGATTCAAATGAAGACCCCCTTAGTGATGACTGATGAGTGATGATAATGCTAATGACTAGTGAGTTCCTAACTTCTTATGTGATATGTTAATGTCATTGCTATTTATCTTGTGCATTTTTATGTTTTATATATTATTTACTCATTAGTATATACAAAATTTATTATTTTATGTTTACGCAATTTTTTGATTTTGAGGCTTACGCCTCAAATCGCCTTGAGGCTTACGCCTCGCCTCACGAACGAAAAACGCCTCAATACCCGAATACGCAATTTTAAACCTTGAGGAAAACAAGTTAAAAAGATTGTTATGAAAGACGATTCATTTTGGCGCAGTACAAATTATGCTTTGAAGACAACAAGACCATTAGTAAAGGTGCTTAGAATGGTTGATGGTGAGAGGGCCCCGACTATGGGATTTATTTATGAAGCAATGAATAGGGCTAAAGAAGACATTGCAAAAGAACTGAGAGGTCAAGAAAGTGCCTACAAAGAAATATGGGATATTATAGATGAAAAGTGGGATCGACAATTACACCAACACTTACATGCTGCTGCATATTATTTAAATCCCCAATTTCATTATGATAAGGATTTTCATGTTGACAAAGAGGTGAAAACTGGTTTGTATGCATGTATGGACAGACTCATTTCTGAAGAAGACTACCTCAAAGTGAATGATCAACTTGAGGATTTTCATTTGAAGAAGGGAATGTTTAGATTTAGAGCAGCACAAGCATGCTACAAAACACGATCTTCTGGTATGTTTATAGTTTGAGTAATTATAATTTTAATGTTAATATTTATATTCAAGTCTTTTACTTCAACCAATATTCATAAAATATTATGTTTATCTTCATATAGAACGTTGGTGGGCTCAGTTTGGAGATGATGTTCCTGAATTGAAAGCTTTTGCAGTTAAAGTTCTTAGCCTAACATGTTCGGCTTCTGCATGCGAGCGTAATTGGAGTATCTTCAATCAAATTCATACAAAGAGAAGAAATCGATTGGCAGCAGATCGAATGAACAAACTAGTTTATGTTATGTTTAACAAAAAATTAAAAGATAGACATCTCAAATTGCAAAATCAAGGAAATATTGAGAATGAAATCGACCCTTTGCTTGTTGATGAGTTACAATCTGATGATGAATGAGTTACTCTTAAAAATGCTGATGTATCTGAAGTTGAAGCAGAAGGAGAAAGTAATGTCAATGAAGAAGACAATCAAGCAACTACCCAAATATATAAAAGAAAGAAACAAAGTGAGATTGGAGCTTCAAAAAAATTTAAAGGTATTCTTAAATATAATGAATTATTTTGTATGTTACTATTGTTTCATTTTAGACCTAATGAAATATTAACTGATATAGGAGATAAAGGAAAAAATATTATAGATGAAGAAGAGTTGGATGAAGAAGAGTTGGAGGATGACTTTGACATTAATTATGAAGATTCTTCTGAAGACAATCAAAGTGATGATGAGCTTGCTTTGGGTCTTGATCCTAAGGGAATGTTTTATTTTTAAGTGAGTTTATTTTAAATCTTGTATTCCAGTAATATTATCTTAAAACAAATCTTCAAATTCATAGTTGACATAATATTTTGTTATTTTTTGTCATTATTTATAATTTTAAATTAATTTTTTTAAATCATTTTGAGGCTTACGCCTCGATCCGCCTCGAGGCTTACGCCTCGCGTCGCTTAGAAAAAACGCCTCGATTCCCGATTTCGCCTTTTAAAACCTTGGTGCCACACTATGAAAAGGTATTTCACTTAGAGTTTGAGTTTAAGAGAGAGTTGCCCAACATATAGCTTTTGAGCTTGATGTTGGAGGACTCTCCTTACCTTTCGGAGCTGAGAGAAGAGAATTTCCTATAACTTAGAGGTTGAAGGAAATGTGATGGAACCTATAACTTTGAAACTAAGGAAATGGGACATTTTCCTTAGCTTTTGGAGCTAGGGGGAGGGAAATCTCATACAACTTTGATGTTGGAGGAGAAGAAAATAAACCTAAAGCTTTTGGGCTAAGGTATGGAGTTCTCTTTAGCTTTGGGGCTAAAGGAAAGGAAAGATGTTCATCATATAGCTTTTGGGCTAAGTGTTGGAAGATACTCGTTAGCTTTTGGAGTTAAAGGGGAGGATGTAGGAATCCAACATATAGCTTTTGCGCTAAATATTTGAGATTTCTCCTTAGCTTTTGGAGCTAAAGAGAAATAGATATCCTACAACTTGAAAGTTATAGGAGATAGAGAGGAAAACTATAGCTTTTGAGCTAAGGTAGGGCAGCTGGTTTGTCGGTTTCTTGTTCCAACAAATGTTTTAAGAGAAACATAGAGTTTGATTCTAAGTTCAAGGACTTGCAACATGATGTACTTAGGACTTTCGAGAAATCCATAATACAAGACATGAGGAAGATTGGTGAGAACTTGTAGGGGAGGCTAAGAGTCATGCAAATATCAACAAACAAGGGATGAAAGAACTTGAAATTTGGCTCCAAGTTCAAGAGTCCATAACATGTATTTAGGATTTTTAGGAAAATCCAAAATATCATGCACGAGGGGAAGATGGTTGTTTATTGATTTTGTGCTTCAACAAACAGCTCAAGCGAATCTAGGGCTTGACGCTAGGATTTTCTAGTGCTCTTTTGGGCCCTTTAGAGGTCATTTGGGAACCTTTACGTGGACTTAGAGATCAACAAGCAAGGATATCATTTGTTGGTTTTGTATTTCAACAAATGAGATGGCGGAAACCTAGAGTTTGGTTCTAAGTTCAGGATTACCATGCAGTGATAATTTATTGAAACCTTGGGGGTTATTTTAAATCATCATGCATGAGGAAGATTTGCAATTGGAAGAGAGCTCTTCATTATGATTTGAATGCTTTGGATTCAATTGGAGAGGGGAAAATTCACTCCTACGATTTCTAAGAGGTTTGAAAGATAACCATTGGTGTTATCTAAAGAACCTAGAGGCTTGCAAACGAATCATCATTGAGCATCCTCCAAATAGATCCTAAAGGTCAATTTTGACATGATCTAAGGGAAACCTAGGAGTGTATGCATCAGTAGATTCATCCTGTTAGGAGCTGGATCATATACTCAATTTGAATATCATTGCACTCCACCTCTTAATTTACAAGTCACATTAATCATACATAAATAATTCTAAAATGTCATGGGATATAATCCATAAACCTTTGAAAGCCATGGAGTATTCCATCTTTGCTTTACAAGCATTTAGAAATTAAATGAGCATGCTTGTAGCTTTGTAAACTTTTAGGCAAATGAGTTAGCAAATGACCCACAACATGCATATTTTTGGTCATTTCACTTCAAACCTCTAATTTGGAAGTCACATAAATAGGATTAAATAACCATTCATGAGTGTTCATGGGCCTTATACTACGTCTCAAATGTATTTTAAAAGTTACATGAACCTATTTAATTGTCTTCCAAACTCCCACAAATTGAGCATCATTTCAAGCAAACGATTATTATTGTTTGAATGCTCTAAATTTGGTGAAGTAATCGTGAGTTTGGTTGGGCATATACAATGTGAGGTCCACAACATAGACCCTATAGAGCCTATGGATAAACTCCATAATGATTTGATATCAAAGATATTGTTTCCAACAAAACACATTCATTAGATATTCACCAATTTCTAGAAGGTGTCGTCCTTATATCCAAGTTCTCCGAGAGATATAGCAAATTTGGCATGACATGAGGGTAGGATAGAGGTGAATGCATCATGCAATATTTGAGGACCTACACATGTAGGAGGTAGGAATGAATGTAGTTGTAACATTTAGAGTGTATACAAGTTAACATTCGATCTCGCGTTGAATAACAACACCTAACCTAAGGTTTGATCATAGGTGAGGTTGTTGGGCTCAAAACAAGTGCTAGTACATGCATTTGGGAGTTGTCAGACACAAAACTGGCCACCCTACGCACATTGACATCCTCCTCGGGCCCTCACATGAGAACCAACACGTGGAAATCATCGGATTTCCACTTTTTGTGGAGAAGGCAGCCGTTATTTTAGGTTTTAGAAATAAATGCAAGGTTTCTATGGACCTAAGGGTTCGTGGGGATGTCAACCACATCAAATGGCCAAAGGACCTAGGGATTTCCTAAGTTTTGACGGATTTTATCTTGCCGGGTTGTCATGGCGCTAACCACACTCCACTTGTATTGTTAGAAGCGAGATACGGCGGAAGATAAAAGAAGAAACTGCTGTCCAAGAATCTCTAGACCGTTGCTTTCTCCATTGGAGCGCTCCCGGACGCCGCTTTGTTTTTTCGAGCTCACCGGAGTCGAAGAAAGGAGTGGAAGAAGCCACTAGACCATTCTTGCGTGTAAGAAGAGAGGGGGGACAATAAATCCAAAGCTCTCAAAATCCTCTGCTGTGAAGAGGAAACGACACGACATCCTTGCTCCACTCGTGTCCGGTCCGGTCGTGCTTCAACACACGTGTATGAGAGCGACGTCTTCTTCTGATCTTCCTGCCCTCAGTCAGCCTCACGCGGAAGAGGTGACGACAACCTTGCTCCGTCCGAACTCTTAGCCGATTGAGTCGCTTGAACACGCACGTGGAAGAGCCCTTCCTCCTCTGCCTCTTTTGACTAGACAACCTCACGCAGAAGAAGGCCCCTTCCGGATGTATCCACACATGGGCAGGAAGAAGTCCCATTCTCTCTATGCCGTCTGCCTTTTTTGTATCCACAGAACTGAAGAAGTCGAATCCCCTCTCTCTCTTTCTCCGTATGGGTCGCATGCAAGCAGGTGAAATCGAATGGCCTCTCTACCATGTCTCCAACTCTCTCTATACGCCAAATCGAGGCAAATCCCACTCGATTAGATTTTTTGTTGAGATAACTTGTTGTAGCCACTGAAATCAAATGTGATTCGATGGGGAAAAACACTGTAGCAATGATATTTGAATCTCAGCCCTTAGATTGGCTTTCTTTAAATTGGACCTGGTTTGGGTCAATTGGGCTAGGATTGAGCCCGAATCTAACCTGAATTGGATCAATTTGAGCCGATTCAGGTTCGATTAAGTCCAACAAGTCAATTTTATGAAATTGAACTTGAAACGGCGTCGAATTGTGTCAAATTTGGTTCGATGAGGCTTGACGAGCCTCAATCGGATTCGATTTGGACCGAATCAAGTTGATTTTGGTTAATTTGAGGAAAGTAAATTCAATTTGATGAAATTAAGGTCCAATTTGTGTTAATTTTGCTTCGACGTCACTCGATCGAGTTATGGGCTCGAATCAGCTCGATCAGGGCGGATTTAGGCGTCAATGCAAAAATATATATCAACACCCATTAAGAAAGTCAAAGTACCACCCCCTACCTATGATGGAGTCCACGGCTCAAATAAATTCTTTGATTGACTTAGATGGATGAGCTCTTTGGCTGGTACCAAATGTATGACTACAAAAAAATCATCTTTGCTAAAGATGAAGCTTATAGGACATGTCAAAACCTTTTGGACTATTGTCTTAATGATGGAATAGAGGTTAGGGAGACACCAACTTACTTAGGGTTAGATGAAAGTGATGTTAGGGCTAAATATTGTCCAAGGAATCATGACAAGAAGCTCCATGAGCAACCAATGACCCTTAGGTGATGAAGCATGCAAGTAATAGAGTACATGCATGCTTGACGATTTGATTGTTAGGACTAACTCCATAGATCAAGAGTGAAAATTAACTAACAAATTCATAATTGGTCTTAGGAGTGAGATCTTATATTAGATAGAGTTACATGACTCTCAAACCCTAGAAGATGCTTTTTGTTATGCTTTACTCTTAGATAAGTATAAGAAAGCAGTATCTTCATCTAGAGCTTGAGGTCTAAATTTATCTTTTCAATCATCCTCATGTTCTACCTAGAGGTCTAATGCTAGACCTACACCCTTTTTATGTAATGCCCAACCTAGTAGGAGTACTACTAAGTCATCTCTTTGACTAAGGATATAATATATTTCAAATGTCACTAGGAAGGCTATCCGTAGCATCAGTGCAAAGTCAATATCATGTTCTTAGATAAGGCTGGAGAAAAAGTAGAGGAAGAGAGGGAGGAAATTTGTGATGATATTCCTTTTTTTGATGTGGAAGTTAAGCATGTGGGAAACCCTTTAGGTGTGATGAGCTATTTATCTGCATTTGCAGGAGCAGAAGATTAGAGAAGGAGAAGTATTTTCTCTGTGTAGGTCATGTGCAAGAGAAGATGTGCAAAATGATTATTGATGGAGGTAGTGCAATAAACATCAAATCCACCCATGCTAAGGCTAGAGTAGGCTTTAATACTGAATCCCACCCAGATCCTTTCCACGTATGCTGGTTAAAAATCTCTACCTATCACAACTAGGTGTTTAGTGCTTATCAGAATAGGAAGCTATGTTAATTATATATGATGTGATGTCCTCATGAAGATCACTCATATCTTATTAGGAAGGCCTTAGCTTTATGATTTAAATGTCATTCATATTGGTAGAGAGAACACTTATGTGTTTAAATTCAATGACAAGAATATAAAGCTATTTCCATTAAAGCTTGTAGAAAAGCGTTCAGGTACATCTCCTCATAGGGTATTTCCTACTCCAAAAGATTCATCGGATAAAAGGCCAACAAATTATCAATATAAGATTGTCCTGACACCTCCCCATATGCCTAAATCCAAATTACAACTCAAGCCTAGTTAGAAGAAGAATGCCAATCTTTAACTCATAGTATTTTCATCTCCTAATGATAGGGACAACACCTCCAACTTAACATTATTGAGTCCTACTCTTGCACCAATGCCTTTTGACATTAGACTTGAAAAGATAGGATTCAATACTATGCTCAAAATATTCTGATCCTACATCCTATTATTTGCTTCAAGTGAGGGATGTTGTACCAGAACCCTCTAAACATTTTATACCTGATATAGTAGCTCCTCTCTTATCTAAATTTCAGTATCTATATCCTGAGGACCTACTTGTGGTCTACCACCTCGGAGGTTATACAATATGTCATAGTCTGCATTCTTAGTTTACAATCATCTAATCTAAGTCCATCAGGCATGTTGAACTCAAAGACAAGTAAATAAACTACTTAAGAAGGCTTTGTCCAAGAGGGTCTTGGTCCTTTTGCAGTTCTAACCGTCTAGCACATATAAAGGATGTTATTTGGAGAACGTGGCTGTCAACAAGTTTACAATTAAGTACATATTTCCAATTACGGGATTAGATGATTGCTGGATCTTATTGAAAATGTCACCTATTTATCTAAAATAGATTTAAAAAGTGGATATCATCATATTAGAATTAGGGCAGGAGATGAATGAAAGTTTGTTTTCAAAACTCCTGTTGGATTGTATTTAAATTGATTTTAGTTAGAAAAATCATTTAGGTCACTTGAGATTAATCTTGATTAAATTAAGAGAAGCCAAAATTTATACCAATTTGAAGAAATGTTCCTCATGTTTGCTCAAAGACAGTTTCTTGGGTTCATAATGACTGTTGATTTCTTGACAGCTAACCCTACTAGAATTCAAGCTATCTTATATTGGCTTGTATCAAAGCTTTCACTAATGTCCATAGCTTTCATGACTTTGCTATATTTTGTCAAAGATTTGTTAAAAGTTTTAGCATGATTCTGTAACTTCTATCATTGACATCCTAAAGAAAGACAAGTTTATTTGGACTACATCTGCAGAAAAAGCTATGGAGCAAATCAAAGTCCTTCTGACCTAATCACCTATTCTGAAACTTTAAGATTTCAATAAGACATTTGAGATCATGATGCGGACATCAGATCATGAAAAATCTTTCAGAGACGTGGCCGATGATCGACAGCCGCGATCGCGTCGATCTATTTCTGAGGCTTCATATGTATTTGTTTTATTTATTTGCTTTATGTATGTGTTTTAGTAGAATTTCCCGTTTTGCCCTTTCTTAAGGGTTTTGTCATATGTACACCCTAAGGGCAATGTCGTCTTTTATTTTCTTTCATTGTAAGAGGGTATATATAAGCACTATATGTTTCTTTTGAGGTTAATGAATGAATTATAATCAAATTCTTGCAAATTGAGTTCTTATGAGAGCTTGAGAGTCTTTGGAGAGAAATTCACTAGAGAGGATAATCGGATCACCCACCAACTTTGGAAGTGTCCGGGTTCGTGGTTATTTTCTTCCTTACATTTTCCTTCTCTTCTTCCCCTCTTGTTCTAGCCGCCGGCCACCCTAAACCACCCTCTAGCCTCCGGCCACCTTAAACCACTCTCTAGCCGCCACCCTAAGCCCTCCACCACCAAACCACCGATCCCCTCACCCCACCACCACCTTCCCCCCATAGCCGCCGGCCTAGCACCACCATCCTCCCAACCCTAGCTGTCGGCCCCTTACCCAAACCCTAACCTAGCCGCCGGCCCTAGCCCCTTCCCCTTGCCTCCAAATTTTCAAATTCCTCATCAATACTTTCCTTTCTTACTTAGACTCCTTTGGGAAAGCTTTTCAATTTAAATTATTCAAATCAAGTTTGAATTTTGAAACATTTCCTAAAGTAGAGTTCTATTTTAGGAAAGTTCCTAAATTAAATTCAAATTAATTTTGGATGGGATTTGAATTAATTCCTCCTTAATTTGGGATTCCCAATTGAACTAGTCTTAAATTTCTTTCCCAAAATTCCCCAATCCCATCATAATGCCTTCGGCCCCCTTCTCTCTATTTCTCTCCCCCTCCATATTAATCCCCTTCCATATTTGGCCTTTGTGTTTTAGGAAAGACTTTGAATCCTATTTCAAAATAATTTGAATTTCAAAGGCTTCCTATTTAAGCCTAATTTTTTTTGGAAATAAACCCAAAATCTGATATTAAATCTCAGATTTAAGTCCCAATTAGAATTAATGCCATGACCCTCAATGTGGACATCTTTCCCCTCAATGAATGTGGACACAATTCCCCACCTCTCCCTAGGTCGGCCCCCTTCCCTCTCTCTTTCCTAAATCATCTACTCCACTATACGTCCCAAAACTCTTTTCCCCAATCCCTTCAGCCCAAGCCACCTCCACCCAAACCCTCCCACACAGTTTTCTCCCTGTTTCTGAATTTCCTGGGTGCTGTCCAGGAAATTTTCGGCAAGGAAAACTGCTGCCCTGCTCTCCAGGAACCTCCTGTTTGCTGTCCTGCATGTTCACAGCCGCTGTCCAGGAAATTTCGGCAAGACAAGCTGCTGTCCTGCTCTTCAGACACCTCCTGTTTGCTGTCCTGAAAGTTCACAGCTGCTGTCCCGAGATTCCAACAGGTTTCTAGTGTCGTTTCGCCAACCGGAAAACTCCCATTCGATGCCCAGAAGATCTACACACGGCTGTCCACTCGTGGGACTACTTCAAGATCAACCACTAACCTCCGAAACTTCTTCCTCGCATCGCAAATCAGACTTAACAACTTGACGATGGTGAACTCTTCCTCAAGTTTCATGTATTCCTAGTTTATTTTCAATTGTGGCTATATTTTGATTCACAAAATCATGTTTGTTCTCCTCCGCTAAAGCTTAGTGATCTAGAGAGTTGAGTGAGGGATCCTTGCATAGTGACTAGTCTTATTGTTAGCATAAGGATTTTTGATGAAACCCTTCCATGTATGGAACGTTTTGAGTAATTGACTATTTTAGGATCTTAACCTCTACGCATATGATTTGTCCTAAGCTTGTTTTATCGCCTTATTGTTTTGTTTTATCGTTTAAAATCAATATAAGTTTATTTACTATTGTTCTCTAAAATATAGGCATGCAAAATCCTAAATCAATATCATCCAATCATTGTAGTCTTGCATCAGATCACCTATGTTGCCTCTGGTGTAGGTATAGGTGGTGTTTTTAGCCAAGAAAATAGAATTGTATCCTTTTACAATGAAAAAATTAAATGATGCTAAATAATGATACATAATCTACAATAGAGAGTTCTATGCAATTGCTCAAACCTTAAGATAGTCGAGATATTACCTTCTGCATAGGAAGCTCATTCTCAATATTGACCATCATGTTCTAAAGTTTATTCACCCAAAAAAAGTTGAGCTGTAAACATGCTAAGTGGGTTGAATGCCTTCAGGATTTTACATTTATTTTGAAGCACAAGCCTAGGGTTGAAAACAAACCCGTTGTTGTACTTTTAGGGTTATTTTGGTAATCTCTTCTTTTGAATCTCAAATTCCTATATTTGAAAGACGTAATGATGATTATCTAGTTTATCTCAATTTTCATTTGATTTATCTACAGCATTTTAAGAATGAAACACCATTTATTTGTTTAATTGGTGACTATTCTACTATCGATGGCTATTTATATAATGGAAATTATGCATTCAGACGACTTATCAAGGAATTTTCTTATTGTGGAGTTATGTTCAGGACGTATTGCTAGACATTTTGAAAAGATGAAAACTATACATATCCTTGAACTTAGATTTTATTGGACTTTTCTGAAGCGAGATGTTGAAAGAGTTGTGAATTTAGTGCTTTGACGGTAGAAAAATCACGACCACAAAGCAAGAATCAGGAAGATATTTTGCTTTATCCATTCCTTCTAGGCCTCGAGAAGGCCTTTCTATGGATTTTATTTTAGGCTTACCTAGGAATCCTCGAGTTCACAATAGTATTTTTATTATGGTTGAGTGATTTTTTAAAATGATCCATTTCTTATGTTGTTCAAAATCCAATAACGCTTCATATTTAACAAGCTTTTTCTTTAAAGAGATCGTTAGTCTCCATAAACTTGTTTTCACAATTGGTTCTAACAAAGATGTCAAATTTGTGTTTTATTTCTGGAAAACATTGCCAAAGTTGATGGGTACCACACTGGAATTTCTTTTGCATTTCACTGCTAAATTGTTGGCCAGACTGAGGCAATCAATAGATTTTTAGGAAACCTCCTTAAAAGTTTGGTGGGTAGGAGTTTATACAATTGAGATCTTCACTTATCAACAGCTGGGTTTGCTTATAATAGTTCTTTTTAGGGCCACTAACAAAACTTTATTTGAAATAGTTTATAGTTATAACCTAAGAAACCAATTGATCTTGGTAATATTCCCAGGCATGCATTTTCTGATTTTGCATTTATTTGCAAAATATTTTCAAAGCATAATATAAAGAATTAATTAGAAATTACAAATGGAAAATACGCTGAATTTAGAAATAAAGATAAAACTTTTAAAAAGTTCAATATTGAGGATTATGTGTTAATTTGAATCCGTCCGGAGTGGTATCCTTCCACATCATGTAGAAAGTTATAAGCTTGGGCATGTGATCCTTTTGAAATTATTAGGAAAATTGACACTGATTCATATGTTATTAATTTACCTAAATACATGTTTATTTGCTCAATTTTTAATGTGAAAGATCATATATATAATATAAGGGAGTTAGCCAACCCCCAAATTTATATGATACTTTTTTTGTAGTTATACAAAATCATTCTTTGCCGGAGCTAAACCAACACTCATTTGTGGAGATGGACCACATCATAACATATGAGGAGGACCAACTTGGAGAACTTAGGATTTTAGCATGGTGGAGAGACAAACTGCCCACTAAGGACATCTGGCTCATCAAATACGATTTGAAGAAGTTAGCACCATGTTTGACGACTGATTATTTGGACCTTAACTTTTTAGAGATTTTTTTTTGAGGTCCAGGGAATTGGTGTAGCACTAGGAGCATCAAAAACACCAAATGATAGAAATGATCCAACTACTTGGGCTTAATTTGAAAAAAAATACAACTGAGTATAGTGGACTCATCACTAGGTGCAAATTGAAGACCATAAACTATAGAATTTTATTTATATTTTCTAATTAATTATGTGTGAAAATTTAATGTGGTATTGGAATTGTATGTAAGACTTAGTGTTTTTATTGTGGATTTGATGGTTAATTGGCTAGTAGAAGGCACTGGATTAAGTTAATTAAGTGCCTTATGTATGGAGTGAGTGGTTGGCCAAGCCAAGAAGCTAAGGAGTGTAGGGGCCGACTAAGTATGGAAGGAGGGAGAAGTTGTGGTGCTTACTAGTGTGTGCCATGCCCTTCCCTTTACTTCCTCTTTTTAAATTCAAATTTCTCGTGCAAATTGTATAAATACTTAATTGGCTGTGGAATGAAGAGATTGATGTGTTTTGCGACTAAATTTTGAAAAAAACATTGTTGGTGGGAGCTTGGTGGCCGGCCAAACTAATGGGGTTGTGTGATCCTTCCTAAGACTATTACTAATGTGAGTAGCATGATTTATTTTTCTTTACTTTCTATTTTGTCCTATTAGTCATTCCCCACTCTAGAAAATTATAATCCTAATTTTGCTAGCTTTCAAACCCATCATTTGAGAGCTTTTGTGGGAATTGGCCAAACTGGGTTAGAACCATACCTGTTAACGGCGAATGGCGCACCATGGCGCGAAGGTCCCTTTGGAGCCATGACCCACGCCGTGCGCTATTTTGAACATGGCGCAAGCTATATAAAAATTGTAAAATAATAAGCATGAATATGAAATATTATTAAAAATAAAAGACAAGCTATCATAATAATAAAAGACAACCATAACATATATAAGTTCGACTAAGTAACATTCAAATATCTCATAATTCAACTATTACAATATTTTTTTAAAAGATCAAATAAGAATTTAATCTACTCTTCTTGGGAATCATCATTATCAGCAAATGTTAAAAAAGCTTCATTATCTTCTTCAACATTGTCTTCTACTTCATAATCCTCTTCATCACCCTCCTCATCATCATTCTCAATAGCAACATCATGCCTAATTGAAGATTCTTTCTCTTTTCCTTTAGATCTTTCCCGAATATTATAACTTTTGTCATAAACACCAGTAGTTTTAGCAACACTTGTCCAAGTTAAATCTTCATCTCCAATAATAAAGTCATTTTCATCATCAGACTCATCATCTAATTTTCCTATTAGCCATTCATTTGCATCATCTATCTCAGTTAAAGAAATAGGATCAATGACATCACGATGATTGAATCTCTGAATCAGTGCTCTATTATATTTCACATAAACTAAATCCTTTAAGCGACCATGATCCAATTTGTTTTTTCGTTTGCTATGAAGCTGCAATTAAAATATTATTACATTACTATATTATGAACATATATAAAAAATCAACACATACATTGTAAACTACTTACATGTTCAAAAATACTCCAATTGCGTTCGCATCCAGATGAACTACATGTTAGACTTAGGACTTTGATAACAAAGCTTTGTAAATTGGGAGCTCTTTGTCCATATGCCAACCACCAATCTGCTGGAAGAAATGAATTTTTTTCAATATTATATAACAAATCGGTCTTAATTTTTTTGTGAATAATGATACCTGGAGATCGGGTAGTTCTTTGTCTTACAGCTGGAGGAATACCAAAAAGTCCTTCACCCCTAATGTATAAACTTAATTCATTACTGATTTTATCTTTTTCAGCTACATCTTGAGATAATCTTCCAATATATTGGTAAAGACCATCAGTTATTTCCTTATCCTTGGCAATATCAGGGTTATTGAAGAAATATTCAGGATTTAAAAAATGTCCCGCTGCATGTAGAGGCCGATGTAATTGCACTTCCCATCTTCTATCAATCATTTAAAAATTTGATCATACTTATCACTGTTATTGAAGTTTGCAGCAATTGCCTCTTTTGCTCTATCAATTGCTTCATATATGTAAGCCATTAGGGGCTTCTTCTCTCCATCAACCAATCTAAGAATCTTTAATAAAGGACCAGCTATTTTTAAGGCATACACTATAGTGTTCCAAAATGATTGTTGTAAGATTGTATGTTGAGATTGTTTTGCTTTAGCCTCTTTCGCATAAGGACCCAAGATAAATTCCTCACAGGTAAACATTTTCTTCAAGTTCAGTTGTTGTTGATGAAAACGTTGTAAAGTTAAGAAAGCTGTTACAAAACAAGTCTTTGCGGGTTTGACAAGTGCTCTTTGATTTGTGCACCTTCTCATTAACTCAAGTAAGCGAGGCCTAGAATATATAAAACTGTGTACTGCCACTGCTTTCTCAAAGCATCGCCTTAGCTTTTGAATTTTGAAAATGTCCTCCATTATTAAATCCAAACAGTGAGCAGAACTAGCCAACTAGGAGTCCAATAAATGTGAGGATATTTGTCCATCAATAATTTTCCTGTTATGTCATTATAATTTAAGTTAAGATATATACAAATTCTTCATGAAACAACATAGCTTTAGAATAAAAGTTGTGACAAACCTGCAAGAACATTTTCGGATGCATTATCAGTGATCACTTGGATCATATTATGTGGTCCAATAACCTCGATGTACTTGCAAAAAAGTTCAAACATTTTCACAGTATTTTTGGAGAAAGAACTAGCACCAATTGATTCTATGAATGCACTACCTCTTGGACAATTAACAAGAAAATTGATTAAGCTTTTCCCATTCCTCGACGTCCATCCATCTGCCATTAGAGAACAACCATATCGTACACAATCTTCTTGATGGCGTCGCAATAGCTCATGTGTATGTCCAACCTCTTTCTTTAAACAAGTAACTCGTACCTCATGATAACTAGGAGGTTTCATACTAGGTCCAAACTGCCCAAGTGCCTCCACCATAGCAGGAAAACTATCATAGTTCACAGCATTAAATGGAATCCCAGCATCGTACATCCATCTACTGAACACTTGAACAACCCTTCCCCTCATTTCTTTTTTAGCTGCATCCATTTTTTTGTTAAACTGACATTTTCTATGCTTTACTACATCTTTAGGATTTGGTGTAAGGAAAGTATCTAATGGACCTTTAGGTCGTGATGTTTTGAAGATAGATGTAGATGTCGATCATTGACTAGATGTGTTAGATTTATTTGTCCGCAATATTTTGGATAGTTTAGCAACTAAAATATCATCTGTCATCACATCAAAGTCTTCTCCTTCTTCAGCAAGGTTTATATTTGATATGTCATTAAACTGTTCCTTTAAATCTTTTTTTTTTCAACATGGAAGCTTTAATTTTAGAGATCACGTGCTCGGGACAGTTAGAGCAAGGCCTTGCATTCCTAAAACCCCCAACGAGGTGTTGTTTGTGGCTTGTAATTCCTTCTTTTGTTATTTTACCACAAAAAATGCATGTCACACTATTGTTGTCGGATTCATTTATTAGTATAGCATATTTCCATGCTGGATCTTTTTTTAAAGATCGAACTGAATCTGACATTTTATGATCACCTAAAAGCAAACAAATTTAGATAAAAGAAATATAATATTTTCCAAAAAACATAATATGGGGGCTGCCGGGGGTCCAAGGGGGCGCTGCCCCCTAGCGGGGTTCGACCTATACTGAGCGTGTACCTAGCGTGTACCGAGCTGTACTGAGCGGTACAGAGCATGTAACTAGCGGTACCGAGCATGTACCGAGCGGTACCGAGCATGTACCGAGCGGTACCGAGCATTTACATAGCAGTACCGAGCGATATTATGCATGTATTTAGCGATACCGAGTGTGTATCTAACGGTACCGAGCGTGTACCTAACGGTACCGAGCGTGTACCAAGTGTGTACCTAGCTATACCGAGCATGTAAATAGCGGTACCGAGCGGTATCCAGCATATACATAGTGGCACCGAGCATTTACTTAGCGGTATCGAGCATGTATCGAGTGTGTACCGAGTGTGTACCTAGTTGTACCGAGCTGTACCGAGCATGTAAATAGTGGTACCGAGTGGTATCCAGCATATACATAGCGGTACCGAGCATTTACTTAGCGGTATCGAGCATGTTTCTAGCGGTAACGAGCATACCTGTTAAGTTGTAAATTCTTGTAAGAAATAGCCGTGCAAAACAACAGAGCTGTGCGGAACAGACGGAGGTTGCAAATCGGAGTCAGCTGGTAAGATTGTTTATTGGAACAGAGGAAGGAGGGGGCGGATTTGGCAGAAGCACTGCTCTACGGGACGATTCGGCGGAAACAACGACTTCAACTTCGGGACAGATTCGGCTGGATTCGGCGGAAGCAGTGAATGCAACAAACATAAAACAAAAAACCTTCGTCTTCGGGATAGAATGTGTTCGGCGGATGCAGCAAACAGAAAATCTTTCGTGAAATTAGGGCAATGAATACTCGTTTATATTAAAATATAAATATATTTTTAAATATAAAAAATATTCATAAGTATACCGAAATTTAAAAACAATTTAGCGCGCTATTTTGCGCCGTGCGCAATGCGCCATGGCTCGCATGTGGTGCAAATAGCGCGCGCTATTTTGAACATGGCGCCATAGGTGCGCCGCGCCGCGCCGTGCGCCATGGCGCGCTCTATTTTGCGCCATTGACAGCTATGGTTAGAACTTACCTAGTTTTAGTTTGTCTTCAATTGGATGGCATAAACTCAAAAAATTCTCAAAAACTCTAGATCTGTAGTAAACATCCTACAATTTAGTATCTATACATTCATTTGGGGTTCTTATTCACTAAATTCCTAAATTCTAGGAGTTCTAAGTCACTTACAACCTTCTTCTAGAAAAGGGAAATCTCAGACTAGCTTTGGAAAAAATTCAGGGGAAATTAAAAACCTCCACAAAAAATCATCAAATTCTCCATATTATAACTAGACCTCTTAATCTTCAATTTGATTTTTATGTCGTCTCATTTGGACTTTTATAGAGGAACTTTTAAAGGGTTAGAACCTCGTGCTTGAGATCCTTGCTAGTTGCTGAAATTGAGTTTGCTGACGACTAAATCCTTCCCAAACTTAATTCCACTCAAATTTAAACTTCATCAAACATAGCCTTTCCTAAATATCTTTGGAGTGCCCGCCATCCATGATGTAGAACGGAATTGATGGCAGCCACCCAAAGAAAGAAGTTATCCAAGATTCTTGTTGTGGTTTGAGGGCTTGAGAGGAAGTAGACATCGAGTGGTGGCTCTTTGGGCGTCTGGATAACAACACATTTCGTTCTCGAACCTTTGGACAGCAAATAGAAAATCTGGGACAGCAATTTCAGAAAGTTCTGGATGGCAATGGTGGCTTCTGAGGACGTTGGACAGCAAGAGGGCGACTTTGACTTTGCACGACAGTAGTCTCCTAGCGTTAGGAGGGCTGGAACAGCAAAGGTCCTGGTTGAAAAATTTCTGGCCAGCAAGAACCTTGGCTGGAATTTTCTGGATAGCAAAATCTGAACTAGAACTTCATGGACAGCAGCAAAATTCTGGCAGGCAACTTGGGGTGCAGGAAACACCAAACTGGGTGAAGAGTAGGAGGAATTGGGAGAAGATAATCCTAGCAAAGCTGCTGGGTAGGAGGCGGTCAGGTAGGGCTAGGATTTGGGATTATTTCCGCTTGACGGGGCTGATTTTGTGGCCAAATTAATGAGGTTTGAATTGTTTCTTAAGTGGAGATTTTGGGATTTATGAAACAATTTCCTAATCCCACCCTAGAGGGACCGACGACAATCAAGCATGGGGAGGATTGATGAGGTGGATTGATAGCTTCTTAATTTGGGTATTGGGAATAGGAAAGGTTTTAATTAAATCCTTTTTGAATTTAAATTCAAATTGAACTTAATTCAAGAACTTTCCTAATATAGGTTTCATTAAATTAGGAAAGAAATTTATAAATTCAAATTGCTTTGAAATTTGAAAATTAAATCTTCCCAATTTAAGAGTGGACACTTATGGAAAAGATTCAATGTGTGATTTGAATTTTGGAGGGAGAAGATAGGAGAGAGGAGGGCCGGCCATATGGGGAGTGGACATGGGTGTCTAGGTTCAATGTATGTGGGCCATATGCATTAATTTGGGGATTGGAATTAAATCTGAATTTAATTTCAGATTTAATGTAATTAGGAGGTTTTCATGAACATTAAGATAATTACCTAAAATATTAAAACTAATTTAGGAAAGACTTGATGGCAGGTGGAGATGGGAGGAAACCAAGTGGAGAGCCGGCGGCTTGTGGCTTGGCCATAAGTGATGGTGGAGCTAGGTCCGGTTTGGTGGAAGTAGGGAGAGAATGAAGACGACGACTAGGAACAACAAGAATGAACAAAAACAAAAGATAAAAGATAAAACCACGAGCCTTGGACTCTTCCGAAGGCTGACGGATGATACGTTTCCCTTCTCCAAGGGACTTCACGCCACGAGCCCAGACCCATCCTGTGGCTGGTGGAAACTCCACTTCCCTTCCATAGGAATCTCACCCAAGTTCTCTCCAAAGAACACAAGTGCAAACAAAATCTCTTTTCTTAATAATTCATCATTGATCTCATACAAGAGCAAGAGCCTCTATATATAGGCCTTAAAAGAAAATGAAACGACAACATTGCCCCTTGGGCTTACATAAGACAAGACCCTTAAAAAAGGGTAAAAACGAAAATTGCATAATTAAAAATAAACATTACAAATAAAATTTAAGATAACGTAGGACGATCACGGCCGTCGATCTTCAGCTCCTCCTTGGATAGGCATGGACGGTTGGATGTCCGCATCAATCTACTAATTGGATCACATCAGTGATCTAAAGCAGCAACACCACCTTGGTTTTTTTGTATTGAGGAGCTTTTCATAACCATATCTGCTAGAATGTGCCTGTGTTATAGCTGTAAGAAAGTTAGTCTGCTTTTTTCTGAAGGTGAAAAAATTTATAATACTTATGATATTTTTCAAAAATATTATTTTACCTACTATAATTCTACATCTAATTTCTCAGAAAATTGTCATTGTTCAAAACAGATCCTAAGTAACAGCTGCTGCCAACAAAAAGCATTTATTTGCATGAAAAAATTGAACAAGTTTTTTTCCTGCCTTTACCAGAATTTGAGTTTTGAATTTAGATGAAAAAGTTGTTTTTAAGGAATAAATTATGTTTGAAAAAAAAAACTTTTAAAAAGTTTTGACAGCAAAAAAGAAAATCATTAGCCACCCCAAACGAAATTACGTCAACCCTTTTTAGTGATTGAACTTGCTTATTTGGTATTTTAAGTATTGGGTCGTTTATAATGTGTACTATGATCGAGACATTGGTCGTTATTTCTCAGGTACTGGAGCCACATGCTAGACGTGTGGATGAAGGATTCAGTGAAGCACGAGTATTGGCTGAGATTTCCTTACTGCCAGATAAGATCCGCATATCATCTGGAAGACGGCCTGTTGCTATGGCAGCAGGCTATGTTGATCGAAGTTATAAAGATGGAGAAATAAGGAAGCAAGTTTTGGTTGTTGTTACATCTGGCTGGTCAGTTATGTGCTTTGATCACAACCTTAAAAAGCTTTGGGAAACTAATTTGCAGGTATATACCACACATTTTGATCTACTTTGAAGATCAAGGTACTATATAGTGCAAACAGGCTTATGTAGCTACCTTGCTTGCTTATTTGTCAGGAAGATTTTCCACATGGCGCTCACCATAGTGAGATAGCAATTACTATAAGTAATTTCACACTAAAGCATGGAGATGCAGGGCTAGTGATTGTTGGTGCGAGGATGGAAATGAAACATCATGTATGCTTTATTGTCTTTTATATTTGTGAACTTATCAAATGCTGTGATATTAAATATTTTTCCAGCTATTTTTGTTTGTCCGTTTAATGAACCTTTTATGTATTATCCTGTGTCTTTTCTTGATAAACTGATCAATGTCTGATTGATCCCCAATGCTACTTATTCTAGGTTCTTTAACTTGGTGTATGTGCATACGAGTATATGACTGCCATTTTTTTCCATTGAGTTGTTTTGTTTATTTTGTGGTAATGTATTGCTTGTTTGTTTGATGCTATTTTCTTTCTAAAGTTCACACCACCCGTGGACATATGCATCTATCGGTAGATATATTTATTTATTTGCGTGGAATTGTATGTGGAATGCTTTTATATATTTTTTCTTCCCCATTGTCAAGTAAATTCTTTTTATTTTCTTCCACTCTTGCCGCCTTGGATATGCCAGTTTGTTTAATCTTATTCCTATTCATCTTCTACGTAGACCATGGATTTCTTTGAACAGAGCTTGCTGTCTGATAAAATTGAGGAGCTGCACCAGAAAAATGCAAGCGAGAAAGAGGTCTGAATCTTGTATATATTTTTGCTTCTAATTGCTTGGAGTATATAGTTATTTGATCACTTTTTTATCACCTGTTGTGTAATTAGCATGAATGATCCGATCTTTAAATAATATTGATGGATTCCGTCAAAACTTAAGATTTTTTGTTAAGTAACATCTTTTTGCTTCTGATAGATAATTTTTTATTATAAATATTAAGATGTTGTGATTTATATGTTTTTTTTTAAATTGATTTCTATGGTTTTAGGGCAGATATTCTTGCAATCCAATAAATGTTTATGGTTTGGGGGAATGAATGTGCTTAAGTAATCAAGTTCTTTTTGTGACCTTATCTCGTTATACTAATTTAAAATTGTCCTTCACTTTGAATTCTTTTGTTATAATTTAATATTATAAGTCTTGGCAAAAGCTCTGCACAACTTACTGATCTTGATTGTTTAGAAGAATATTTAGAATTCGCATTCACCTTGCAAGGATTGCAAAACATGTGCTTATAAGATCTAACTTTCCTCGTGGGTTATTATATGTTACGTTACTTCCTTTCAATGCTTTTATTAACTGTTGTCATACTTGTTGCATGTGAACATGCTCGTGATTGAATCATCAAAAGTAGTGCAAAAGAGAAATCTTTTTGTTCTTTTACAATGATTCTAAACTGAGTTTGAATTGTTCTTTACTCTTTCTTACCTCAAGTTAATAGTTATTTTTGTGGCTCTGTTTTTATACATAAAATTGAAAAAGGGGACTTGAACATACCATTTAATGCTATCTTATTTACTTTTTTAACACTCGAACTTCATAATTTACTCACATAACATGCAATTCTTTAAATAACATAAACAATAATACCTTCCTCAGCCTCCCTGTTAATTCCCCATGACATGTGTAGGTCACGATTACCTCCTGCTTCGCATGCCGTCAATTTCATCAATACTCTTCCCCTACCAAGATCTTGTTGTGACTATCTCGTTTCTTCTTTAACATCGAGAATCCTTCACACATTGTTGGTTTCATCAATGCCCTTCCCCTTACTAGATTCCATAGTGATTTCCTCACCTTTTCTTCACCATCAAGGGTTTTTAGATTTCGAATAGGGGAATGGAATGCAAGAAACAAGGCACGATTTTGAATAGGTGAATGGAATGCGAGAAACAAGTGGCAATTATGAATAGGGGAACAGAATGTGAGAAACAGGCACTTGTGACAGAATTTAACATAGTGATAGTTTAATAAGTAAGAAGTTTTAGTGTTGTTTATATAAATCCCCCTTCTAAAAATTCAAATAGAACAAGTTTTCAACCAGCCCATTTAGTTGTGCGATGGACTTGGAAATTATGACATAGGATAATTTTTGCTTTTTAACCATATATCCTAATACATGTTGCTAAAAGATTGTTTGTCTGAAGAGAAATTGAGATATCTTGGTTTTTTTGCTATGATTGTAATGGATGTACAATTAGGATTCTAAATACAACTAGTGGGGTCCTATGCGCATGCTCAATGAATTGTACAACAACAACATCAAGCCTTTGTCCCACTATGTGGGGTCGGCTACATGAATCCTTTTTCGCCATTGTGTCCGGTTAAAAGTCAAATTTTCATTTAAATCTAATAAAGAAAGATCATTTCTAATATTTTCTAACTAAATTTTTGTAGGTCTACCTCTACCTTTCTTAACATAAGTCAAATCTAATACCTCAACTTTCCTAATTGGGTCATCGAAAGGTTTCCATTTAATGTGACCAAAACATCTAAGGCAACTCTCTCTAATCTTATCTTCCACTCGAGCTACTCCAACCTTTTCACGTATATGCTCATTTCGTATCCTATCTCTAATGGTCAAGCTACTCATCCACCTAAGCATCCTCATCTCTACCACACTTAACTTAGTAGTACGCTTTTCTTTTAATGGCCAACATTCGGCACTATAAAGCATTGCAGGTCTCACCACCATCTTATAGAATTTTCCCTTAAGTTTGAGGGGGACTTTTCTATCGCACAATAAGCCCAATGCATTCCTCCACATCAACCAACCAACTTGAATTTTGCTGATAATATCCCCATCAATTTCACCATCACTTTGAACAATAGATCCAAGATATCTAAAACGTGTACTCTTATTAATGACTTGATCGCCCAAAGTCACAATCCCACACTAGGTCTATTGCTACTAAAATTATACTTCATATATTCAATTTTAGATCTACTCAAGCGAAAATCTTTAGACTCGAAAGTTGACCTCCATAATTCGAGTTTACCTTCAACTCCCTCTCTAATCTTATCAACAAGAAGAATATCATTAGTAAAAAGTATACACCAAGGTACATCCTCTTGCAAATGTCTAGTGAGAACATCTATGATTAAAGCAAAAATATATAGACTTAAGGCTGATCTTTGATGCAATCCAATCAAAATAGGAAAATACTTGGTCAAACCACCTTGTGTTTGAACACAAGTAATAGTTATTGCATACATATCTTTAATGATTTGAATATAAGCATTATTAACTCCTTTCTTTTCAAGAACTCTCCATAGAACTTCTCTTAGAACTTTATCATATGCTTTCTCTAAATCAATAAATATAATATGTAGATCCTCCTTATTCTCTCTATATTTCTCCATCAAACCTCTCAATAAATGTATGGCTTCCATAGTAGACCTACCCGGCATGAATCCAAATTGATTTTGAGAAACATTAGTATCACGTCGCAACCTATGCTACATAACTCGCTCCCATAGTTTTAAAGTATGATACATTAACTTAATTCCTCTATAATTGGCACACTCCTGAGTATCACCTTTATTTTTAAAAATAAGAATTAACATACTCATTCTCCATTGATCTGACATCTTTTTAGTCTTCAAAATAGTATTAAAAAGTTTAGTAAGCTAAGAAATTTCTTCATCTCCTAAGCATTTCCACATCTCTATTGGAATATCATTAGGTCCAACAACTTTTCCACACTTCATTTTCTTTAAAGCCTCTCTAACTGCAGTTTTACTTATACGCCGATAAAAACAAAAATCTTTATTTTCATTTAGGGTGATAAAGTCACTAAAGTCGATTGTATTTTCACATTCTTCATTAAAAAGTTTAGCAAAATATCTCATCCACCTTTGTTGAATATCATCTTCTAGGAAAAGTACTTTTTGATCTTCATCCTTGATACACTTCACTTGAAATAAATCCTTACTACTCCTATCTCTTTGTTTGACTAACTTATACATATATCTTTCTCCCTCCTTAGTATCTAATCTATTATATAAATCATTAAAAGCTAAGCTATTTGCATCGCAAATAGCTTTCTTAAATTCCTTATGAGCCTCTTTATAGCTTTTTCAATTATTAGAATTTTTACATCTAAACTAATTTTTATAACATATCTTCTTATTTTTTATCTTTTCTTGCACATTTAGATTTCACCACCAGATTTTTACTATTAGGAATTTTTTCCTTCGAAATTTCAAGCACATCTTTTGCAATATTCTTAATATCACAAGTTATTTTTTTCGATATAATATTGACATTCTTATGCATAGACAATTTTAAGATCTAAAATTTTACTCTCAAAGATATTTTTATTAATATTCTTTAAATGCCCCTCATCTAATACTAGAAAATCGTTTTACTATATTTTTTATTTTTTGGCTCTTTATCTCAAAGTCCAAAACTAATAATTGATGTTGGGTACATAAATTTTCACTCGGAATAACTTTAGAATCTGTGCAATCTAACTGATCTAATTTTCTTATAAGAAAATAATCAATATGCATTTTACTATGTCCATTTTTATAAGTGATAAGATGCTCATCTCTTTTCTTAAATAAGGTATTAGCTATTAAGAAGTCATAAGCTAAAGAAAAATCTAATATAGTATTACCATCTTCATTTGTCATTCCAAACCCATGGCCATGGATGCTTTTAAAATCATCTACCTCTCTACCAACATGTCCATTTAAATATTGTTTAATAAAAACTCTTTCTTCAAGAGATATATTTTGTATTAATTTTTCTAAGTCAGTCCAAAATTTTAATTTTGAACTCATATCCAAACCTACTTGAGGAGTATAAGCACTTATAATATTAACAATCTTAACATTAACAACATTCTTTAAAGCTATACTTACATCTCCAATTATGTTAATTTTTATAACATTATCCTTCAAACTCTTATCTATAATCACACATACACCATTTCTAGTACGACTCTTACTCGAATATCATATTTTATATCCTAAACTATTATTCTCCTTAGCTTTCTTTCCAACCCATTTAATTTCCTGAATGCACAGAATATATATTTTCTTATGAATCATAATATCTATTAATTCCATTAATTTTCCTGTAAGGGAGCCTATTTTTCAAGTTTTTATCCCAATTTTAGTTTCATGGACTAGCTTCTTTGCCCACATCCGTCATTGATGTTGGAACCCTTGCCTATTTAACACTGCACCCGGGTGCCGGTGCAGCGGCCCTTGCACACTTGTCACTGTATTCAGGCCATACAGCACGTCTCTTTCAGGGGACGCCCTAACATTAACACAAATTTTTAAAGGATTCATGTTATGATTATTCGACAAGTTTTATGCTAGCTGTCGACTATCTAACGCAACCCTCCACTTTTCTCATCCAGGATTTGAGACCTGGCAACGGTAGTGTTAAAAATTTGCATGCATGCTCAATGAATTGTAATAGAGCCAGAATATGCATGCATGGTATGGGCAAAATCTCTCTTTAAGGATTAAATTTGCCACATGCGATGCATTAATAGTGTTTCTGTAGGAATAAAATGGGCCATTTTGCAAAAACTCAAAGACTATGACTAATATAAAAAATCTATCCATTGGTAATCCTTAGTGATCCTAACACAATATCCATGGTGATATATCTTTCAATGGGGCATTTGGCATAGGCAACGAAATGTACTATCTAGCATTTTGCCTGACAATATCTCAATGACAAGCTCAACACTAATCAAAGATACTAAAAACATCTTTTTAAAGTAGAAATCAATAGAATCATTCTGTAGTAATCATAATATTGTGATGACTAATGAGACTAACCATTCTGCTAGCTTGCAACCCTTAAACAAGATAGTCTCAAAAGTATGAGTTGTACTTATGTTGAATCCTTTTATAAAAAATCCATCACGTGTGACATAATTGGGTGGAAATTAGTTTTAGTTGTCTTTTATGTCTAAGATGAACATTATGACCTCCTAAATATTATTACTTTATAAGTAGGATATAAACCCTACTTTATCGTTAATAGCTTTATTTTTAACACTCGAGTGATGCTTGAGAACAGGAATACCTTTTATAAATGCAACCCATTTAGCATGTTGATCATTCAATTTATTATGGAATTGATAATATTATAAGGCCTGGTGATGAAAGCATATAATATACTTCCTATGAAGCTGATAATGATACAAACAATAAAGTTCGTGTTTTGCAACATAAAATTTGTCATTAATGGAGTATTTGTGTCAGAACTATTCAACTTTTTACTAAAATGTGCAATATAATGATTTTCTTGGCTTATAACACTGCTAATACTTAGTTTTGAAGCATCACATGATAAATTAAAAACTTAAATCCTTTGCGGGATTAGGTAAGTCTAAATATTGTAGATTATCTCATTCTGAATGATAATGAGGTCAAATCCATCTGTACTGGTAGGAATTCAATTAAATGTATGTTTTTAAAATGTCGGTTAAAGGTGCAATGATGTTAGGAATGCCTTTCCAAAAATATATGTTTGTAATGCAGCTGCTTCATAAGAGCACAGGAACAATAAAATTTTTTTGGGACCAAACACAAAAAAAAAACATGAATTCTCTGTATTTACAAAATTGATGTAGAATGGAAGATAAATCATTTAATCTTGATTACGTTGCCATAATTGTACTGGATATAAGATAAATGGTGAGGAGGAAGTGATTTTTAGGTTAAGAATGGGAGAGAAAGGAGGACTATTGAGAGAGATGAGAGGGAATGGTTGAGAGGGAGGGACAGTTGAGAGAGACCAAAGGGAAAGGCATATTGTGGGAGAAAGAGAGTCAACTGTAGGTAGCATTATATAATCCACTTAACCTGTACTCATATAAATAAGTCACGAAGCTTGTTTTAAAGAAAGAAAAGTTCGTTGGGTTCAATTACACAAATCACACGACTAATAAAATTAATGCTGAAAACAATTTAAAGAATATAAAATAAATATTTCTTAAATGCAATAAATGCTCATCAATGATGCCTTGATTGGACCGAATATATATATATATATATTTGGAAGGACAGATAAAAATTTATTGATAGAGAGAATGTTGACATGTCATCTTTTCTTCTTTCCTCTAAATTTATAGTAAGATTGTTTTTATATTTAAAGGTTTTATTTTATTATAACGATATGATTTGATTTTGTTCATGACAGTTTGCTTTTCTTACAGACCTCTGGAAACAATGCATCTGTAGATCTGCGCCATTTTGCCTTTTATGCATTTGCTGGTCGTTCAGGCTCAATACGCTGGACTAGGAAAAATGAAGTACTTATTTTCAGATATTTAATTATCTCAATTACTTTTGCTAGCTTATTTATTGGCAGTATCATTAAAATTTTCCAAAAATTAAGTCATATTCTTACATCTTCTATCTTGGCTTGCAGAATGTCCAGGTGGAACCTTCTGATGCTTCACAGTTGATTCCCCAACATAACTATAAGCTTGATGCACACTCGTTGAATAGTCGTCATCCTGGAGAGGTATGGATTGCAAAATACTCGAGCCATTCCTCTTTGTTGCTACGATTAACAAATATGTGCTGTGATTTTTAGTGATAGAAGCTCGCTGAACCTGAATGAGTAAATTCATCAATTTTGATGCATGCTTCATTGCAACTGATATGCATCTTTATTCATTAATCCAAAACTCAAGTAATCAAAAGGTTGGTTAAATGATCCAAGACTTATGGACATAATAGAGGTTGGGAGTTGTGGACAAGCTTGTAAATGATTCCCTCCCTTCTACTCCTTTGCTGGAATTCACCTTGAAACGGATGCATTTTGCATTCCAATTGATAAATTCACTGTTGTTGACATATCAGACTTGAAACTTAAATTTTTTTGTTATTCATTACATCAAATGGTACTAGTTATAATTTAGATAGGGATTTCAAAATTGTAAGCTATTGTAAGAAAAGGAGAACTTATCTTTTTAAAATTCATAAATTGAAACAAGCTTTCTTTGATTTTGGGTAACTAACTCTTAATCCAAAGACCAACCGGCTCAAAAGCTTAAAAAAATTTAGGTATGAATAAGAAAATAGGTAATTACTAATATTCAAATGAAATTCTAACCTTGCATGAGCTAACCTAAACTTGGTCGCGTATTTGGATCTAATCTTTTGACCCTAAAGGGATCAAGCTACCTTTTTTCAACTTCGTCGCGCATTGGCCTACATGATTGATACTGGCCTATAGGTTTGGCTGAAGATCCTCCTAAATTAGGGCTCTCCCCTTTGGTGTCATTTGCTCCTATGAATAATATTAAATTGAGGAAGTCTCTAGACTCCTTCCTTCAAATATCATTTTGGCTATCTTGAATGTTTCCTTATTTTCAGCTCGCATTGTGGTAGTCGTTATATTCATAATGTTGTCCTCCTACAATGAGCCTTCATGTCTAATCTTAAGATCTTCAATAGTGATCTTCATTTTCGTTAAATTTGTGTTCAACTCCTTTCCACTCCACTAGAAACCAACACTAAGAAGTGATGGATGAATTTTTTCACATATTGATGAGCACCCATGAAACTCCAATTTTGTCGGGCTTGGGCTAATTTTAGATATCTATCTTGTTTAGATCTATTTGTAGCTCTAGCATATGTCTACAATGTGTAGTGGTAGACAAATTAGAGGCCGTCAACCTCACATTTCTTGAGATTAAGTAAAATTTTGGCTTCTTGCATAAACCTCATAGTTTGCTCAAGTGATGTAGATGCTTCTCTCACCTGCTATAAACAAAATGTTAAATGTTATCTTGATAAACAATTATGAGTTTATCTAAAAAACGGTGCAGACCTCATTCACCAATCTCATGAAAGTTTTAGCGCATTTCGAAGTCCAATGGCATCACCTGCCATTTGTTCAATCTTGTGTCTCATTTTGAAGCCAGTCTGTAGGTATATTCTTCTTTGACTTGGATATGTTGATAATCAAACTTCAAATCTTGCTTGGAGAATTACTCGGTCAATTTTAGTTGATCTATCAACTCTTCTATATGTGATAGTTGACAGTAGTTCTAAATGTAGTCTTGCTCGGTGCTCTATAATCGACACACATTCACCATCCACCATTCTTATTTTGCACAAGTGCTGTTGGTGATTTGTCTGGCGAATTGTTGATTGCGATCGTTCCCTACTGTGCTTTGGTTTTCCATATCACATCCAAGCACCTTAGACCCTAGTGGAGAATGGAATCACATGAGTTGATTTGACAAAGCTCGATCAATGATAGTTCATGCTCCATAACTTTTTTGGGTGGTAAATCTATCACTTATTGGAGAATGGTAGAAAACTCTTGTAAAAGTTGGTTTATTTGCTTGCCCTCGGAAGGATCAAGCACTGAAAGAAAACAGATCTTATTTGATTTTATTATCATCTGATGCTAGAGAAGCAATACAAAATCATGACTGGCACTATTCATCTTTCAGGCTTGATTGATGGAGACCAGATGAAGATAAAATGGAATAGTTCTAGAAATAGTGTAACAGTCTTAATGGTATGAATCTCTTACTAACTGAAATTGTTGTCTACTGCTGTACTTGTCTTTCTGTTTGCTGATTTCTGCAGTTTCTGCCATCTAGATGGCTTCCTATGAGCCATCAAAATGATGGTGTGGTTCATCTGTTGTATCCCAGCAATTTACACTTATTTTGAGTATGCCACGGTAGCTGCTTTGCCTTTCTTCCATCTTTTGGCCTCAATTCTGGGTTGAGCTGCCAACACTTGGCATTGGTATGTCCACAAGAGTTGGCAACGTGCATAAAAAAAAAAAATCCTTTTTGCTGTTTTGCTGGACTTAGTTGCCTTTTTCTCCATCTTTTACCTTGCATTTGCTCTTGTTCTTATGAGGTTATTCTTCTTGTTGCCAATCATTGGTTGATTTTTAGCTGCTATGGCCATCACCTTGACACCAGCTTCATCAATCAAGGCGATGAAGAATAACTTCAATTCTCGATAAAGGTTTTCATGCAACCTTAACGCTAAACTCCATTATGGTTGAGATTCCTTCAAAAATTTTGTCTAGAGAATTGGTCCGCTTGTAGGATTCGATAATGTTGTCTTATACGGACTGCCATAATTCTTGTTTTTGCCTTTGCCATTGTATCCGTTTCTCTCACTTGTGGCCAATAGTAGAGAGCTTCTTCAAAATGGCATTTAACTTCTCTGCCCTCTCTTTTCTTAGCTTCTTCAAAAATTTTGCCATTTGGATTGGTAGCACTTGTACCGTTAATGGCATGGGTAAGTGAAATACCACAACTCGTTATTGTTCCTCATTGCTATGAGGCCATTAAATATCAAAAGATACCTTCTAGGACCTGTAATCTGCTTTCAAGCCTGCTAGTATCTGTTGTCTTTTTCAATATCTCTACTTTATTGAAGTTTTGATTAACCTCTTAGGTTGTGTTTAAGTTTTGATCCATATCGATGCAGCGGTTGGTTTTGCCTTCACTATTTTCCCCTGTAAGCTGATCTTGTTGGCTTTATTCAAGAAAGATGATCCAAAAACTAAAAAATCAATTAACCAAGGGTCGGTTAAATGGTTGAAGAGTACTGGTTGCAAATGTGGTGGGGAATTATGTACAAGCCTTTAGATGATTCCCTCCCTCCTATTCCCTTTCCATTGTTGTTGATGGAACTCTCCTTGAAATGGTTGCAGTTTGCTGTCTTGTTAGTACATTCACTATTCTGTACAGAGTTTGACCAACTAGAACATTCCAAAGCTAGGTCAGTTGCTTGGCAGATTTCCCTAGCCTTATTGGCTTTTGGTTCTAGCCAAATTGACCGAAAGCAGGAAGGAAAGGGTCAGCCTACTCCTATGTAGAGAGAGAGAGGGAGGGAGATTTGAAATCACAGATTTGGAGCTTGAAACTCTCTAATTTTTGTTGCATTAAACGGTCCTTTTAAAAGGAATTTAAAACCTTAATTAATTGTATTAGATTTGGCTTATGTTAAGAAAGATAGAGATAGACCTAAAAAGACTTATAGATAGAAAATGTTAGAAATGATCTTTCTTTATTAAATTTGAATGAGAATTACTTTTAACATGACATAATGGAGAAAAAAGATTCATGTAGTCGACCCCACGTAATGGGATAAAGGCTTGATGTTGTTGTAGTTGTATTAAATAAAATATTATTTATTATTTTAAAAAGCAAATAATAAAAGCGAAATCACTTGATCTCCACTATACTTTTCTTGCTTCTCATCCATGCCTCTTTTGTTACTCATGCAAAAAATCTTCAACATATCGCTACATATTTGACTCACTATTGGTAAGCAATTGCTCTACATTAGCAACAAAATCTTCATCACAATCTTGTTTGTGGACATCATAACTTCCATTGAATGTTGATCTTGGAATCGATTAAAATTCTCCACAGTACTACCACTGTTGCCTACTTCCCTTTCCACCTTCATCGTTCTCTAAAGCACTGCCCTCAGAAACTCTTCTCCCGCTTTACAAATCTTTGATCTCCCCCTGAGATTCTTGGCAAAGCCTCTAGAAGCCTGGGAGCCTTCTCTGGCATCAATGCTGACGCCACAACCACCTCAACTATCAATACCTTTGCCTCTGTTGAGACAATCCTTTCCTTCAAACTCTATAGATCGCTGCCGAGCTCTCAATCACATGAGGGAGATTGACTGCTAAAAAGAAGTTGGTTTGAAAAATATAGAAAATATAAAATTTGTTTTGAGTTTGTTAAGACAACTTAATTATTTTTTTAAAAATACTAATCAATATGTTTTATGTACTCATTTTCTCATTTAAAAAAAATGAAAAGAGATGTGAAACAGGGATTTAAAATTCAAAAACTAAAATCAACTTTCCTAAATTTTGGATAACAACTCCAAAATATAAGAAGATTTGACCAATTCAAAAGCCCTAGGACCTTCAAATGGATAAGAAAAGAGAAATGAAGTAAAATTTATTTAAAATTCTAGCCTAATGGGAGCTGATGTAAACTTGGGCCGGCATCTAGACTCAACCTGTAGGCCCAAAAGGGACTGGCCTGGACTTTTCCTGGCCCAACTGCAGATTGAGCGGTCTGTGTGCTTGCTGCTGGCTTTTGGGCCAGCTGATGTTCCTTCGGGATCTTTCATACTTGTATTTCTAGTTTGCAAGCTTAAGGCATCAGCTTTAATATAGTATATTTACCGGAGTGTCATATTCCTATTGTATTGCCATTAGGTTCAGCTCAATTTGCATGATATTCATACAAATGAAATTTGAAGAAAACTGCATTTTAAATTATAATGTTCTTGTTTTTAATTATGATCTAAAGCTTAAAATCTTTTTGATGCAATTTTGATACTGGAATAGATTCTACCTTTTGCCGGATGCTAGATGGAACAAGTTTTGAAGACAACTTTCTTGAATCCTACCAGGAAATAATTATTAGATCGGGCAACAGTTGGATTTGACATTATGTGATGCTATAAGTTCATATTGTTTTCTGATTGACTTGCTTATGTATTCTTGTGCTGATTCAGAGATGATTTCAATCAATTCATGTTTTGTGCCATCTTGAGGTTGATTTTTCTTGTTAAACTTTATCCCATTCTTAATTGTGATGAATTTTTCCTGAGAATTCTTTAGTCATTTATGTTAAATTTCAGTTTGAATGCAGAGAATTCAGGGAATCAATTCTTGGAGTAATGCCTCATCGTTGGGTATTTATTACTTTCTTCTGTATTAAATAAAAAATAAGCTTCGAATGATGTTAACTCATATCTAGATTACACTTTTATTAGGATAGAAGAGAAGATACTTCCTTGGAGCTTGCACATTTTAGAAAGCACAAAAGAAAACCACTGAAGAGAATGACGGGAAAATCCTCAACAAATCCTTTGCATCTACCTGTTGAAAACAATCCTCCTGGGAAGGATTCATCTAATAAAATAGCCAGGGCAATTGGGAAAGCTGCAAGTTATGCTGGCTCAGCAAAAAAAAATAAGGTGTGCTTATGATGGGATTCATGTTCGTACTGCATCTATTTTGTTTTCCTTGCATACATGAATCTTCTTCATATATGAGGTTGTAAACCTGGCATCACGCATGAATGCATGCGTAATTTATTACCCTATTTGAATGGACAGATTTGTGTGTGAAGTTTTGAATACTGGTGAATTGATGAGATTTAACTATCCTTTTCGTATTTCTTAAGAAATACTATATGACGCCTAAGGGATGAATGACCCTTATTAGTTCTCTGATTCTATTACTAATTATAGTTTTGATTGCACGAACTGCTTGATGATGAATCCTTACTTTTTCATACAGCTGTTTTTCAAATCACCAATAAGTAGTAATAACTGTTTAATGCAGCCTTCTGATTTTCTATTGTATATTTATGAATGCAGAGGCATCTTTATATTCCTACCATAACAAATCATACTCAGCTTTGGTGGGTTCCTAATGTTGTTGTTGCACATCAGAAGGAAGGAATAGAGGCTGTTCACCTTGCATCTGGGAGAACACTTTGCAAGGTATAGAATTCTTTTGTTGAAATCATGCAGCTGATCTTTCATAGTTTGAATGACCATCATTCTATTGGTTTGGCATATGTGGTAAAGGTTTGACTATCGAAACATAGCCTTATGCCTGAAGTTTTAACATGCAGATGTTAGGGGGATTTAATTCTGTTGTGTACCTCTATGGACCATTGCTATGCCAATATACTAAAAATAAAATTAGAAACTAATTACAGAAGTGCTTGGTTATCCAATCAGTTTAGCTTCACTTCTGACGGATGCCAATCCATAACTTGCAATTCCATTACATGTCTTTGTTGTTTGTGATTAGTTAATTTATGTGAAGGCTTTTTTTATCATTGGTGGTGATTGCTGCACATGCATTCACCTTTTCTCATTGACAATTTAGTACTCTTGTTCTCTAATATCTCTTTCTTTTGAATTTGCCTATATATATATATATATATATATATATATATATATATATATATATATATATATATATATATATATATAGATCAATGGATTAGGGGATTCATCCATAATCCCAGTAAAATGATATGCAAAACATTTGATCAAGAGCACCAATTGTTAAGCAAAGGCCACCCAACTATTCCATTAATTTATAATCAATGAAACTTGAGGGCAACTGTGCTCTGTCTGATCTTGTTTCTATCCAGTTCTAACGTTAGGTTGACATTTCATTTAAATTTATGATTCCACCCACAGCATGTTTAAGCGGACATTGCTTGATAGGCGAAATGATAGACCTTCAGGAAATGGTTGCCTAAGACTGCTGATCTGGTGCACACATCAGATAATGTCTGCATCCAAACTCAGCCTTGTCACTGGTGCAGGGTCATTTGCCTGGGTTGCCAGTTAAATTTAATCAAGTTTGGTTCTATAACCATGATATCTACCACTTGTTGTGAGGTCTTTTTGTAATTCAAAGTTCATACACCTGTTCAAAGATTATCCTATATGTTACAGCGATGCTTGTATATAGAAGCTTTATCATAAAAGACACGGACTAGTACTCTTACTCTTAAAATGTTTATTTTCAGTCCATTCAAAATGTCTATTTTTATTTAAAAAGGATGACAGAGTGATAACTAAAAAAAATAAAAGAGAAGTTCACTGTATATGTACTATTGCAATCTTTGCATCAGCTATCAAGTGTTCTAAGGTTTATAGATGGATGAGCTATGGTTCTATTACCTTCTTATATTCGTGGAATCATTCCCTTATATTTACCTATACATTAATAAGTTAAATAGCCATCTTATAATTTTCAAATAGATTGGCACATTTATATTTTATAGATATATAATTTAGTATATTCTATTATTTTTTTATCCACCTGATTTTGTTTTGGCATCGTCATTGGCCTTGCCACAACAATTAACGTTTGGCTTCATGAATCATTCTTATCTAGTGATCATTAAGTTTTGCAGTATGTGATATTAATTCAGGTCTATAAGTGTTTATTCACACACTGTCTTTTAGCTTGGTTATCTTTAGTCTACCAATTTTAGGGCTTTTATAGTAATTCCATTTGCTGGATTTATTTGTACTTTTTTTTTATTTACAAGATTTTGACCAAGAAATGACCATAATGGAAGTCGTGATATGTGCTCATGATTTATAGAAATGAAATCAGGAATGATAATTACATGATTCCATTAGTCAGTAACACTAGAAAATTGCTTGAGATATAAGAAGAATATAAAAAATCATTTTGATGTACTTTTTGAAATTACAGGTGTTACATACATCCCACCTAGTAAACTTAATTCAAGTCATGTATTTCACCAACCATAAATATTTAATATGCTATAAATATCATGAATAATCTATATGTAAATTCAAATCATTTATAAGATTGGATGCTATGATAGCTATAAATTTATTTCATGCAATTGAAGTCGTTTCTGGAGTAATTTTTGTTCCTATGATGGATGATTAAATGATTGTAACAATGCATGAAATTGTGCATATCACTAGTTTTAATGGTGTTAATGATAATTGAAAAGCTTGATTAACATTTGAAGGTCATATTTATAAATTTAATTTGAATGAGAATAGACATTATCATTCTTGGAGGAGAAACAAATATCTTATATACAAGTTTATTTTTACACACTCACACTCGTCACTATTGTGGTAGAACTAGGATTCAAAGAGGGGTGGCAAACCAGGATTCACACATGCACAACTTACTAACATAAGTAGACAAAAAAGATTAAATAAAAAATTCAAACAAGAATAACCTCCAAAGCAAAAAAAAAAAAATCTAACTATTATGGTTAGACATTAGAAATGTCAGTTAATTCTTCATTACATCGAAATTATCAATAATTGATTATACCTTAAAATTCATTGCAATATCCTTATCAATATATATTATATATTATCATTGAACTTGCAAGAAAATCATCTTTCATGTTATTTCACAATCTTTTCTTAGCAATCTTCATTGCTAAAAATGCATGTTTAGTTATTGCAAGAGAAACATGTATAGTAACCAACCAAATTAATCGATCAATAAGAGGATGATCAATTTTTTCATCTTTGCCAACATTTGATATAGATAAAAAATTATGGATAAGTTTTAAAAAAATTTAATTTTGATGAGTTTAAATTTCAAAATGCTCCAACTGTATTTTAAGAGTAGATTTTTTTAGTTACGCAAAATCTTAGGATAATTTTATCTGCAAGGTAACAAATATCATCAATTTTAAATGATTGGTATCCTTCTTATGGAACCAAGTTTGAATTTAAAACAAAAAACTCTACAATATCTTCATCAAACCTGTTATTCATCTCTTGCAATTTGTTTGTAAAGTGGTGATGACAATAACAACTTTATAATAATATTCCACTGTAATAGTGTTTTTTTCTATGACAATAGCATTTTTGATCTATAGAGTGTCGAGTATTTATATTTGAAGTATGTAAATCTCATTTTTTACAAAATAACTTCATCATTTGGAGCAAAGAATCCCATCCTCTCTTTTTAAAATTTTAAAGAAGATATTTGATTTTTTATACCAAGTGCTTTGCATTTAGGATGTCTTATGACTTTCTTTGTAATGCTTAAGACACATCATCTGTAATTTCTAAGATATTTATGATAAGATGCAAAGTGAAAATAAAGTCAAACAAGATTAAATTATATCATAAAACTGCTACTTTATTTGACTTGATGATTTTCCTTAGTGTAATGCTTAATGATGCTTATTTGTAATTTATTTTCCTATATGCTCTATACATTTTGCATTGTCAAGTCTAGGATGATAAAGTTTTTGAATATAATAAATAATATTAAGGGGTGTACTCCAAATTTGGTGGTTGGGCGCAGCCCCTCCCCCCTCTCATCCTCTAAGTTCATCACTTCATGTCAAGGTGCTAGCAAGCGCTTAATATTTTATGCCATCTCTCATATTATGCTTGTGTGTGGGCATTACACTTATGCGTCTGAGATTCTATTTGTCGTATTAATATGTTTGCCTATTTACAAGGCATAATCACCCCTAATTTTCAAAAGTCAACTTTGAGTTTTCAACCTCCACCAAACAAATTTTTTGCATATATGAATGCATAGAACATAAAATGTTAACCTTCCGATGACCTGGTTAGAAAAGTAGATGTATTAGATTTGACCTATGTTAAAAAAAATAGGGATAAACTTAAAAAGACTTGTTTAGAAAATATTAGAAATGACATTTTTATTAGATTTAAATGAGAATTTGACTGTTAATTGGATAATGGAGAAAATTGATTCATATAGTCGACCCAATGTAGTGAGGCAAAAGGTTTGATGTTGTGAATGAATGCACAGAACACTAATATGATTAATGCATATCTCCATCATGATCATTAGCCTTATCTAAATCCCAACATGGATGAGTGTAATCTCTATAACATGGATGTATAATATGTATCTAAACATATGGAAGTCATGCATGCTTATGCACACATAAAATTACTCTTATGTTTATATTACGGTTTTTTTGAGACCCATATAATTTTCATGAGACCCATATAATTTTCATGCTTTCTAGGTATATCATAGCCATTATACATAGTTTTCTGATTGTTGTTTTATTATACTTGTAATGGAAATTTTATTTGCCTCTTTCGATTCCAGCTTCATCTTCCAGAAGGAGGCCTTCATGCTGATATTAATGGAGATGGAGTTTTGGACCATGTTCAGGTGCGAAAACAGTTTGAAAATCTGCTCCTCAACTCCACTTTCTAATGAGCGATTAAAAAAAAAACACTTTTTAAGGAAAAGCTTTCATTGTTGGTTTCTAGATTGCAATCGTATGCATTTTCCAGTTGTGGAAAATCTAGATATGCATCTTAGTTTCTTACTTACAGAAAAAAAAAATCTACTAGAAAATTGTTTTTATTCCAATAGAATGCTACTGGCAGTAAAAATTTCTTCTTTCTTTAACATATTTGAGCTGTCATAAATAACATAACTTAGGAGCTTCTCGAGTGAAAAGTGTACTTTTGTTGATGAATAAACAACTTCCAAGTCATTGTTGTTGAAAGCACTAAGCATGCTCAAGACGATATGATTGCCCAGCACCCCAATATATAGCATCTAAGTAGGTGCTTGTCCGAGCAAAGTTAGGAGCTATAAAGTAAATTCTTATATCACTTATAAATATTGTTAGACATGATGAATATTGTTTGGGAGAATGAAGTGATTATCGTCACATTTAAGTAAAAAAAACATTATATTTAAGTAAATGTGGAAATTTGTGAATATTAAAGTTCCATTGTAATGTAAGTGCAAATTTGTTGGTAAATAATTTATCTTTAACAAATACGATGAACTACTTATATTTGTATAATGTAAACCTAGGTATAATTTAATCTTTGTTTTTATTTATTCCATATTCTTCATCATTCATGTTATCTTTTCCATCATTGGATTTATAGCCCTCTATTTCTTCCTGGATTCCTCACACTAATTATTTACATCCTCTTGATTTACTACTCTAGAGCTTAAAGCTACTTTACATACATTTGATATAGAATGTTTTCTAATAAGCATTCTTGTTTCTCCAATTGTTTTGCATCACCTAATTTAAATTTATTATTCTGAAAAATTAGCTTTTCTGCTATGAGAATTGCTAGTAATCATCTTTCCAATTTTGGCGAGGTGCTTGCCTCATTGTCTAGCACTTTAGTGTAGGATGATTGCATGCCATAGCGATAATGCTTGTCCAGGAGGTATGAGAGATGTTTTGGTCTTGCCTCACTTGGGGAGCCTAGGTGAGTGTTGATTCACCTTTAAGGACACTAAGCGTAGTAATTTGCCTCTATAAACTTGCCAACATAAGCACAAAAATTAAAATACGTGTCATGATAAATGCAAATTATTCTTTTTTTTTATAAATAATATCAAAATTTGAAGTTTTATACAAAATTAATATTTTGGATATCAAGTTGGAATTTGACTATGATTTTAATTCAAAATTCATTTCCTTGAAACTACCATAAATAAAAAAAAGCAAAAATTGAGCCGGTTCATGGGCATAGGCGTACATGTGGGCTTGAGAAATTTAGAAATCCAATCATCAGAAGGAATTTAGAGTGCCATGTTGTGGTGGAAAATTCAATCGACTGGTTGTAGAGCATAAACAATGTAGTTGAAAAGGAAACAAGAGGGAGAGAGAAGATGGAAGTTTTTCTCCATGACTAATAAGATCTTTCTTTCTTCAGTGCATGGTTGATGACATTCAATATAATGTGATGCTTTCATGGACATGATTGTAGGTATCATTCTGAGGAGCATTCGCATGGAGAACTTTTTGGTATTAATTAGTCTTATTTGATTATTGTATCTCTTGTGTGATTTTTTCTTTGTTTGAAAGATTTGAGAGAGTCATCTTAGATGGTTTGGTCACATAAAATTGTGGTCTTTTGATGACCCGTTTAGGAAAGTAGATGTATTAAATTTGACTTGTGTTATGAAAGCTAGAGGTGGACTAAAAAAGATTTGATTAGAAAATATTAGAAATGACATTTCTTTATTAGATTTAAATGAGAATATAACTCTTAATAGTACACAATGGAGAAAAAGGATTCATGTGTCCGACCCCACATAGTGGGATAAAGGCATGATGTTGTTGTTGTTATTGTTGTTGAAAGATTTAGGGCTTCCTTTTTATGTTGAGATTGAAAGTAATTGGTTTTAGGGAAGATATGCATAAACCAGTTATTATTAGGGGCCTATCCATGAAGCTGGATTAGATATGTTAATGGTGACCTAATTATAGTTTTCAAAGTAGTTTAAATTGGGATTGTAATGTGCTCTTTTTTTATGCACTTGAAATCTTGATATTTTGTGAAACTTTCTTTTACATAGGATAGTTAGCAGGTAAGACTGTTGGGCAACACTTGATCTTACTTTTAATGGGGTTTTTTGGATCATGCTAAAATTAATGGACCTATAAACGAACAAGTAATTTAAATTTAATTAATAAGTTGAAAGATTTATACCTAAAATGATGGTCAATCGGGCTCCATCACCACAAGTTCCTTGCATTTGAAGTTCTTGATTTCGAAACTGTGAAGTAGGAAGGGTGTTATGCTACATCAAGTCTATTGCGGACATCATAGATTTGTTATCTGGGCTTAGGGTTTCCACCAGAAGAGAGGTGGAAGATGATGTGAATCAATCTGGGATGATCCGGAGTTGTAGGAGGCATAAAATGTCATGGAATTTTGCATGGGCAGTGTCATGTCAGTGAAAATCTAAAGAAGATTTTGGAACCCTCTATAACCAAGAAGAAAGAGATTGCTTATCAATTTTATCTTCAAATGGAGTTATTGCATCTGCATCTGAAATTGGCTGGATGACTACAGATGAAGTTATATTAGACACTTTTTGGCCAACAAAAATATCAAATTCAATAGCTCGATCTTCCACCATTAAACAATTCCTGGCTAATAAATCAAGAACATCAATGAGTTGCGCCTGATATTATGGATGAGTACCATCATTAGTATTCTCTAAAGGAGAGTTCTTCCCGCCTCAGCAGAATTTTTGTTGGCCATCCATCACCTTCTATTTCATCAACATGACATCGCTACCACACATGAAAAGCTAAATAACTTTTAAGTTATATGAGAGTTTATGAAATCATGGTTTCCTTCTTTGCCTAATGCTTTACTTGGCACATATTTTTTCCTCTCTTGCTCCTGATTTCCCATTTTTCTCTCCTATAATTAGAAGTTTTTCACTCCTATTGAATATACACTTTTCTCTTCTATAAAAAATTGACAACCTTAATCCTAAAACTCTCCTTAACCCTTTTAGTATTTCTGGATTATCTCTCAATATTTGTCAAAATTGTTTGACTTTTTATTGTGTTCATGATGTGATTCACTGCAATTTTTATGTTCATAATGTTGGCTGATTTGTTTACCATACACTTGAGATTTCCTTACAATCTAACGAATTTGGTTTGCCGCCATCTTCTAAATCATCCCAAACCATAATCCTAAGAGCATTCTAACACCTATCCCTAGTTCAGCTCCATCTCTCCATCATCAAAATAAAACACTTGCTCTAATTTTGCAACATCTCTACCATCATCAAATGAAGATCCTATGGATTGCTCACCTCCGCGTCCTTTTGATCAATTTGGGATCCACTTCATCGCTACCATTCAATTTGCTCATTGCAATTTCCAGATTGCGTCAAACAAGTATATAATATTCATTACATATAAATGATCTTCAAGAAAGAAATTCTGTGATATATTGATTTAGTAGGAATCCCTCTTGTGTGGTCGGTTCTCAGGTTCTTTAGCAATGAGTAACTGTTTCTTAATGGTTTCAATGTAGACCACAACCGTGCATATTGCCATGTTACTCTTGCTGCCTATTTATTTTGAAGATGTTTGATGTTAAGAACCCGATTTGTTTCTATTTATAGTTTGTGCATTGTTTGCATGATAAGTGTTTTGAATGCTCCAATCAAGTGGCTTGTGTGGTGATAGGTTCCCTTTACCTGTTAGTGGCTTCTAGCTAGTAAGATTTGTAAAAAACTGAAGAGGAAGAGGTGAAGGTGGATGGGAAAAACACGATCCGGTGCTTACAATGAGCAAGAACCTGAGTATGTGATGATGCTACAACCAACTATAGAAGGTTGGTTGATAAGTTTGGGAAGAACGCAATGGAGAAATTCCAAGGAGCACTCATTTTTTCAAGAACTAAGAGAATATTCAAAAATTAGCAACAAAAAATTGAATCCTTTTTCCTTTCACATGCCTTTAAATAGAGTTCTAATATATTACAAGATAAAATCACAAATACCTAAAATACCTATATAGTTTTTGTGTATGGCATGGTAAAAAAGACTCAAATACTATCAAATACCCTAATTATTAAAGTGAAATAAAAAAAAATTGAATTTCAGTTCTAATAATCTCACATTTCTTTAGCTTGACATAATAATTTTTTCCTCTTTAAATCTTATGTTGATGTTGCATGTATATTCCCCTTTCTTCCATCAGAACTGTCCCCCACGGACGCCACAGTGACCTCTTGCTAGGCATTTCAATCTCAAATAAAAAGAAAAAGTAGTTAGAGAAATAATATATGTTAGGAAGACAACTTTATCATCGGATTTTCAAACTTTTGCCTTAAAAAGTTAGTTTTTAATGAACAATTTTGAAACTATGGCTGAGAAAGAAGCTTTTAAAAGCAAAATGAGAATATCTTAAACTGCCCCAAAATAAAATCTAATTGTAGCTTGAGATAAGTTTATTCACAATGCAATTGCAGTACAAAGATAATAAATGGAATTCCTCTCAAAGTCTCATTTGATAAACCATTAGGTCAATAGCACTAGTATGAGGGGATATAGAGATTTTGTCTAGAGCATATGGTTTGGGAAGTCCAAGCCTAGCCCGACGGAGGTTTATCTTTATATTTTGTAGAAACTTCATGCTTGACAACTACTGTACTTGAAAGAACTGAGTTTGCAGGAAAAAATTTTATTCCCTTGCAAGCTAATTTGAGCTGTTTTTTATTTTTATAGGTGGTGGGAGGAAATGGAGTTGAAAGAACTGTTGTGACTGGTTCCATGGAAGTATTGAAGCCCTGCTGGGCTGTTGTTACTTCAGGTGTACCTGTTCGGGAGCAGCTTTTCAATGCTTCTATCTGCCACCATTCACACTTCAACCTATTCCAGCATGGAGATTTTGCTAGGAGTTTCGGCAGGACAGTCGATTCAGGTGCCGTGGAAGTCGCAACTCCATTACTGGTACGCAGAGACGATGGGCATAAGCATCGGAAAGGAAGTCAAGGTGATATTGTCTTTTTGACAAGCCATGGAGAGGTTTGAGTCTTCCAATCTAGCTCACACTGCCATTCTCTCTCATGCATGAAGATGTTTTTCTCACAGGCTGTGCAACAATTTCTGTCTGTTTTCTCTTTTGCTGATTATGATTTAGCCTTCGTTTTGGACGGCATCCTTAGTGCTTCTAAAACAGTTTTTTAGTAAAAAAAATTAATTTTTTTATACTAAAAAGTTGATTTAAGAAGCAGTAACAAAGCCGTCCCAAACGAATCCTTGCTCCGCATTCACGGCATATTAATTCCTTCTACTCTTCCATTTTGTATAGGTTACTTCATACTCCCCCGGCGTGCACGGTGAAGGTGCCACTTGGAGATGGCAGCTCACCACTGGTGCAACATGGTCAAATCTTCCATCTCCGTCCGGAATGGCGGAAGAAGCTAAGATTGTGCCTACCTTGAAATCTTTTTCATTGCGAGCACATGACAACAAAGAGGTGATAATCGCCGGCGGCGAACAAGAAGCTGTGGTGATCTCTCCTGGAGGCAGCTTTTTATCTTCAATTGAATTGCCTGGCTCTCCTACACATGCCTTGGTCCTGGATGATTTCTCTGGGGATAGTTTCACTGACATTATTCTTGTTACATCCAGTGGAGTCTATGGCTTTGTGCAGACCAGGCAACCTGGAGCTCTTTTCTTCAGCACTCTTGTTGGTTGCCTGATCATTATCATGGGAGTCATTTTTGTATCGCAGCAACTGAATTCAATGAGCAAGGGTAAGCCAAGGGCTTCCAGTGAATACAGGTGAAGAGTTTCCTATGTGCACTGTTATTCTGCCATCTGCCAAAAATATACTTTCTTGTAGGTATGATTGTGCCCCTGAGAGACGCCATAGAATAGTTCAATGCAGTTCGGGGTGATAGAAAAGAATAGAGGCTTATAAAATTCATTTTGATGGTGATTTTATGGTTTAGGTAAATCTCTCTTGCAGTGTGTAATGACATTGCGAAATAATTGCATTTCAAATTCTAGCGACTTTGTATAGAGAAGGTTTTCTTTTTTTCCAAAAAATGTTAGTGTGAGCTGCACCAAATATGTACATGATCTCTTCAGGAGCATTGTGTTTTATGATGCATACATAAGAAAATATCTACATCTCTATATTAGTACGCGTATTAATATCCATAAATAAATAAATTATATTTTGGTTTAATGTCCGATAGTTCTGAAATCAATTGAACTATAAAATGACACATCAGAAAGGAGTGACTTGGTATTTTAAATTTCTTTTTATTTTTTTTTAATTAAAAAACAAATTCAGAATTTAATGTGAAAGTGAAATCACATTTCAAGATGCCAACCAAAAGTAAATTCTAATTTTTGTATTTTTTATTTTCTAAAAAAATATTTTATCTTTTTATTATTATTTTTTTTTTACTTTTTTTCTTTTAAAACAAAGACTAAATTCAAAATAATTATAATGATTTTGTAACACAATGGTAATAATATTTAACCCATATTTGAAGTAAATTAAATAAGTAAGAAAGTAAATACATATAAAGTAAATGCGAAAAATAAAAGAAAGCAAATCATATATTTATAGTGTTTCGGTCAATTTGACTTACATCCATTCCCTAAAGTCCTCTTTGGGTATTGCGTTAAATAAAAATGACTATTCTTCAACTTTCACAACTAGGTGAACAAGCTCTTACAAAATCATTTTTACCTCTCGGTGTGACGGGATAGTTGAAAACCCTAGGGGTGTTAATTTCAGGTCACAGGTCGGGTCGAACCAGGATCTAATCAGGCATTATTTGGGTCAACTTGAACTTGGCCCATTTTTATAAACTGGTTAGTTTTTTGGATCCGAACCTGACCCGTTTTGGGGGTTTGAGTCAACTCGACCCAACCTATGAACACAGCAACGCCTGGTCGGCAACAATTGTGGGTCACAGCAAGTGGTAGTGGAAGCCGACGGAGGCTAGCCAGCGACTGACAATAGGCAGGCAGGTTAGTGATCAGCGGCCTCAGGATGATACGTGGGACGCGATGCTGGCCTCGAGATGCGAGGCTTCGGGACACGAGCGAGCAGGTTGGGCAGCTTCGGTCAGACGCGGCCAGTGCGGGCAAGTCTGGTCAGCAAGGGCAAGGAGGGTTATTCCGGGGCAATCTCGGGTTTCCGAGTTAACTCGAGCCCGACCCAATTTTTAAAACGGGTCAAAAATCTTAACATGAACCAGACCCGATTCAGCCTCAGGTCAACCCAAACCCAAAATTTCCTAGTAGGGTTTGGGTCGGGTTTTCGGGTCATGTCAAATATTGACACCCTAGAAAACCCTTTTACATTTTTGATATGGCGGAGTGCCGAAATCCCTTTCACCTTTTTGGTGAGCGGAGTGCCGAAATTGCTTTTACCTCGGTGCGGTAAAGAAAATCCCTTTCATCTCCTCAGAGCGGTGAAGTAACCCAAATCAATTTCTCCTTCTCGGTATGGCGGAGTAGCCGACGATCTTTGGCTTCAAAGACTTCCTTCACAAAGCTTCCCACATGACAAACAATGAAACATGGAGGAACTCGGGTTGAAGTTGGCTAGAGCGATTGTGTGAAGAACTCCTCTTACACTCTCTTGGCACACTAAGATTATTTTTCCTCTCGCACAACTTCTCCCTTTCTCTCCTTTGCTCAAAGCCCTCTCTTCAAGCTCTCTCAAGAAGAAAGATGATCCAATACAACCAAAGACTTTTTCAAAACAAATTAAATAGAGTTTAAATAGTGGGCTTCTAAAAATCCAAAATTTTTAATTTTGCTTACTCTATTTGTACAATATCTTTGGAGTATTGTATAGCAGATTAATTCATTACAGTCATAGATCGCTCTCTTCAATTATAAATCCTACAGTACGATTAGCTTAAATTAAACATCAGAACATACATGACAAACCAATGTTTGTCCAAAGAGCAGTCATATAATTCTTATTGTACGATACATGATCATCTACTATGATCTATAAGTAATTCATATTCAATTTGATTCCTTAATTACCTGACTTAAATTAGGCAAGATTATAAAATATCATATAGTACAAACAATTCAATTTTCAAAATATTCTATTTTAGGTTTGATTCGACTTTGGGGTTTTGAAAATAAATATTCATCTAGTACGATTGACTGTTGTATAATACAATTTGTTATAATTAAAATCCATTTTCTCATTTAAATTAATTTTTATTTTAACTGATCATAAACGATTTGAATCGTACTGTATGATTAATAGAAAAACTAAAATATTTATTTTTCCCTCCCCTTGTGTGTGTGCATATAGCTAACATACACCTTTTTATATGCATTAACTCAAAATAAATAAATAAATAAATAAATACTCTTTCAACAAGTTTAACTTATACAATATTTTCTTGAGCTCTGTATCTATGATGATGCATTGTGTATGTTGAACCTGAAATATTAGTGATGCACAAAGTAATTCTGACATCATTGGCTAGAATCCTCTATTGTTTTTTCCAGTAGCTCAGATTCAGATGTACCTCAATGTCTTCAGCATATATCCAATTTTCAAAATCATATCCATTTTCTCAAAAATGACATGTTAAATATATTGTGAATTTTTATATGTGATATGACAACTGTAATCTATAGGTAGATTTTAATAACCTCAAATGGTCCACATACCTTGGACTCATTTTTTCTTTATTGCCAATTGCTAATACCTTTCATCTATCCAATCTTAATTAAAAAAAAAAATCTTCTACAAAAAATTCTACAGCCTAATGTTTATCATTAAAAATATTGTTATTGCTTGTCTTGTACAAATATCAATCTATATTTTATCAAATGGATCTTTTTAATAGCATTATCAACCAAGGCTGCCCCAATCAGATGTCTCTCACCCACCTTTGTCTAAGATACAGGGGTTTTGTATTTTCTACCATATAAAGCCACATATGGAGTCATATATATACTTGATTGAAAATTATTATTGTAAGAAGTTCGATTAGAGGAATATGGCCTTCCTAACTACCTACAAAATCAAGAATATAAAGTTGCAGAAGATCTTTCAATACCTGAATAGTCATCTCGGACTACCAGTCTATCTACGAATGAAATGTCATACTAAAATGCAATTTTGTTCCTAACCCTTATTAAATACCTCTCTATAGCCTGGAGGTAAACCTACCATCTCTATTAGTGACTATAATATTTGGTATCTAAAATGATTTGATAATCTCGCGCACACATATTTATGCAAATCTATCTACAAAATTAGACTGTCGTTTCAAAATGAAATGGACTAATTTTGTCAGACAATCAACTACAACCCAAATAGTATATTGTCATTGCCTCAAGTTGGGAAAACCCCTAGAAAAATCTATGTAACTTCTTTGTATTTCCACTTCGAAATGTGTAATGGCTTCAAAAGACCTCCAAATCATTGAAGCTCTGCCTTTCTAACTCATAGGCATCATATTTAGATACAAAATTTTGTCACATCCTCTTAATCCAGGTCACCCCAGTATACCTTTTATATAACTATATATATTTGTTTACTTTTTGGGCGAATAGTGCAACATGAATAATGAGCCTCGTACAGAATATCTCACCTTAGATCTATAAAAGTAGGAACCCAATAATCGATTCTTGCAGAAGATAATACCATAAACATATACGTATAATTTAAATTTTTACCATATTTAATCAGATCAATTAGCTTAAGAAATTAAGTATAAAACTTCTGAGCTTTCTTAATCCTTTCTTAAAAGATATTTAAATAAATATTTGAGCCAACATATTAGAATCCCAATCAGCAGAAAAAATCATCTCCAACTATAATCTCTCTATATCTTGTATCAAATACTTATTCGAAGTGAGCTGAAAAATAAAACTCCAAAAGATTTCCTTCTCAAAGCATATGCTACTACTACTTAAGCATACCTGATTGATACTAAATAGTCAAATAATAATATTTGATCAACTCAAGCCATATCCTTTGCCTCAAATTTTGATATTTTTTGAGTGAATATATATTTTAGACTAGGATGATCAGCAAAAGTATCACACCTGACACCATACAAGTAATACCGCAAAATCTTCAAAATAAATACAACATCAGCTAACTTCAAATCAGGTGTCATATAATTCCTTTTATAATGGCTTTAAATGCTTGGAAGCATAGGCTATCACTCTATTGTGCTGCATCAGAACACATAAAAATCTCTCAGTGAAGTATTATCTGAATATTTGAAATCCTTCTATATTAGATTGAAATCAAAATTGGAGCAGAAGTCAAACAATCCTTCAATCTCTAAAAATTAGCCTCACACTCTGGTGTCTAGATAAAATCTATTAACTTTTAAGTCATTCTTGTCAAAGATATAAAAATTTGAGAAAATTCCTTCAAGAACTTCCTATAATATCTAGCCATACCCAAAAAACTACATACCTCAAATATGGTAGTAGGTTTCAACCACTTGGTAACTACTTGAACTTTTGAGAATCTATATAAATACCATCATAACTCACCACATAAAAAAAAAATACTCCTCAACTAAAACTCACAGTTGAAAAATTTGGCATATAATTGATGTTGCCTCAAAATCTCTAAAATAATAATCAAATGTCTAACATAATCTTCCTTAGAAGCACAATAAGCTAAAAAATCATCGATAAAAAATAATCATAAACTGATCCAAAAATCTCTAAATACTTTGTTCATCAGATCCATAAAGAAGACTGGTGTAGTCATCACCCCAAAAGGAATGACCAAAAACTCATAGTGTCCATACCACATACTATAAACTATCTTCATCACATCACCTCCCTCACCTTCACCTGATAGTTTCTATATTGCAATCAATCTTCAAAAATATAGAAGATATAGTAAGCGATCAAATAGATAAATCAAATCGTGATAGAGGATACTTGTTCTTTGATAGTGACTTTATTTAAATCCTTATAATCAATGTACATATGCATCGTACCATCCTTTTTTCTTAACAAATAGAATAGACCACGGAGACATAGGAGGATAATAAATCCTCTATTAACCAACTCCTGAAGATGAAAGTTCAACTCCTAAAGCTCCTTAAATGTCATCCTATATGGAGCTTTAATACATGATCGTATAACATGATATGTAATTATTTCAAATTTGATTTTATTACTTAATTACTGATGCTATCAAATATTTTGTATTTATTTTATATTGAACATTAGTATGTTTTTATGTTCTTTTCTTTTTTAGCTATCCAATGATGGGAAAGCATCCAATGAACATGGTAGGTTGTACTTGGGGCTTGGTAGACATTTGGTTTGTTGGCTCGATTAGTCCTTGACTGCTGCTAGTTCACGGTTGGCTTATGGTCCACGGTTTTGGGCCTATGGTAATATGTGGAGAAGGTTGGTGTTGAGCTCATTTTCTTAGTTGCTAGCTCATTAATGATGAGCTGAAGTTTAGTAGCTCATTATTTTCTAAAGGTAAGCTCATAAGTTGGATTTAATTTTGGAGAGGACTTGTCCCTTCTCCTTCCCTTTTCTTCTTTAAACTATTCCCTTATCTCTTGGGAATCCGTGGCTGTTTTTGAGCTTCCTGTGCTGGATGAATTCTGTGTCATTGCTCCTTGGTTTTCCGGATGGCTGTTGGTTTTTTCGAGCTGGGGGCCTTCCCATGTCTTTTGGCGCTTCGGTTCTATGCGGGCCTCTTTGGTTCCGTGGCTGCCTCTTCGGTTCTTGACTGGGCTATTTTTTTCGCGAAAAGAAAGGGGGAATTCCGTGACAAAATAATGCTTGGATTCTTATGGAAATTCATTGAAGTGGCTATTTGCATTCCCCTTTCTTACCTATAAATAGGAGATGTTCTGTGAAGGAGGAGTAGTTGAATATTGAGAGCATTTTGCTATAACCTGCGGTTCTCCTTGGAAAAGCTTGCGAGCTTGTTCCACCTTATTTCTCCTCTTGGAAATATTGCGAGCTCTTTCCACCCTTCGTCTTGGCTTCTAACCTCTTTCGTCTCTCCGCAAGTTCCACTCCATATATATCCTTCTTCTTGTGCTTTGGTGGTGTTGTTGGTTGACTTGGGAGCATTTACTGGAAGAGTTTGGATTGATCAGTTGGACTATCATGCAGTGGTGGACCATCAGTTTGCTAGCCTATGCACTTATGTTATTTAACCTACATTTCGATGCATGTGAGGAACCTGCTCTGACGGTTGTCTGAGGATAGTGTTGTTTTTATTTTCTTTGTTTCTTTGAAGTCTCTTTGTGTTTTCTTTATCGTATTTTGAATTTCATAGATGATTGCTACTATTTGAATAGAATCTGGTTAAGTTCTATCCATTGTTCTCTTTGTTTCAGTTTTCTAACTATTGTGCTTACATCAATTACCTAACTTTAATAAGGCAATATTTTGAAAGATTATACAATATAAATAGGTTCATACATTATAAACAATTCATTGTCAAAAATTTGAATTTAACTATTTTAACTGAGTTTAATTCAACGGCATGATTTTTTATATAGTTATTCATCCGGTACAATTAGTTATAATTAAAATTTATTTTCTCATTTAAATTAAGTATTTTAAATTAATTTTTATTTGAACTGATTGTACAATATAATCAAGATTACAAAATATAAAATAAAAAATTAAAATATTTACTTTTTACTCTTCTTATGTGTGTGTATGGCTACTAAGCTAACATATACCTTTTTTTCATATATTGACTTGAGAAAAATAATATTACAACTCTTTCAATAAGTTTAACCTATACAATAATTTCTTGAGCTATGATTCTCTGATGATGCTTTGTGTATATTGAACTTGAAATGTTATAATAATGCACATAAAATATATATCGTATATAAAGCAAGAGAAAATAAATAATCATCCAATAATATTTGTAATAATCAAAAATATAATGTTGGGCTCCCATATTGTAACATGGATGACCAATGATTATTTCCTTCATGTGATATCATTATGAACCTCTCTAAGATGGTGCTTTCTGAAATGTGGAGACTATGGGAAGTTGAGAGGGAGTTGTGAAATTCAATTTAGATCTTAGAAGTAGAAACCATGTTTTTAATCATGTGGGCTCTCTTTTACTATATTATGGCTTTTTATTTGAACTACAAGGCATCTTATTATAAATCAAAGACTAGGGCATGGGTCCAATGAGATAAGGAAAGGTTGAAGATCTGCTATGGGTTGATGTTTTGGTTCTATATGATAATATTATTTGTTAAAAATAATACAATTCTATTAGACTTAAGACCATGATTAGGTTATCTTAGGTTATACATAACTATGAATAATTAAGCTTAAACCTTACTTGCAATAAGGCCTAACTAGACTAATCATTTGAGCAATGTTTGATTAAATTGACTTTTGGTTTCATATGATCTAATGGATTAATTTCTAATTGACATATTGTGCCAATTGGAGCTAACTAGATCCAGTAGGTCTAATGAGCTCACCTAAAGGGATTCCAAGGGTTTAGATTCAATAATTTAGCAAGAATGATACTTGTACTATATTGGGCTAAATTTAGGCTACCCTAGGTTAACTAAGATTTAACTTGGTCTTGCACTTAATTTTAGTTGAAGTTAGGTCAACAAAAAGAGTCCATAAGGTTTGCTTTAGACTTGATTGCTTCAAGGTGACCTTAGTTATCTAAGCCAAAGACAAAGGTAGGGTTTAAGTTTAACTAGCTTAATGCCCAAAATTTTCACTATATATGACTAACACTAGCTTAGAGTTTGCCTAAAGTGGTTTAAATATAGCCACTATTCATGGTTACTTAGAAAATTCTCACAATTGACCTAAAGTAGTTCCTAGCTTACCAAACAAGCTTGTGATTGTTCTAGTGGCTGGACAGGATTAGATTTAATAAAATCTAGTTCATATGAGGCTAAGTCACAATAGGTTTTATTTGAGCTAGGGTTCCAATGCACTAATTAAAATATGGGCAAGAGTTAATTTGCATTGATCAATTCTCTATTAATTCCTCATTGGGCTAGCACTAATCATGTAGAGATGGTATGAAACTTTACTTTGGCCTAGATCGAAACTAAGCTTACCAATAAATATAAGCAACATTAACCAAATTTAAGTACTTCATGAGTTGGCTTAAAAAATGATATGAGTAAGGGACATAAAAAGAAGCATTCATTCATATGGACAAGTACAGTGAAAAGATTGTAATTAAGGCTTTGTTTGGGATAGCTTTCTTAGTTCATTTAAAGTAGTTTTTTTAGTATAAAAATTTTAGTTCAAGAATTTTTTGAACTAGAAGCTGTGTGTAGAAAGAAGTAACAAAGTTATCCCAAAAGAAGCCTAAATAAATAATATATGAAGTCACCAATCTTATTCAACAAGAAGTTGCTTCATATGATGGCAATTTTAGCTATCATCAATACATAACATTAACAATAGAATAATACATATTTGAAAGAGAAATATAAAAAATCATTTTGATGTACTTTTTGAAATTACAGGTGGTACATGCATCCCACCTAGTAAACTTAATTCAAGTCATGTATTTCACCAACCATAAATATTAATATGCTTAAATTCAGAATAATCATATGTAAATTCAAATCATTTATAGATTGGATGCTATGATAGCTTTAAATTTAATTCATGCAATTGAAGTCGTTTCTGGAGTATTTTTTGTTCCTATTGATGGATGATTAAATGATTGTAACAATGCATGAAATTGTGCATATCACTAGTTTTAATGGTGTTAATGATTATTGAAAAGTGATAACATTTGAAGGTCATATTTATAAATTTAATATGAATGAGAATAACATTATCATTCTTGGAGGAGAAACAAAAATTTTTATACAAGTTTATTTTTACACATCACATCGTCACTATTGTGGTAGAACTAGGATTCAAAGAGGGTGGCAAACCAGGATTCACACATGCACAACTTACTAACATTAAGTAGACAAAAAAGATTAATAAAAAATTCAAACAAGATAACCTCCAAAGCAAAAAAAAAAAAAAAAATCTAACTATTATGGTTAGACATATAGAATGTCAGTTAATTCTTCATTACATCGAAATTATCAATAATTGATTATACCTTAAAATTCATTGCAATATCCTTATCATATATATTATCATTGAACTTGCAAGAAAATCATCTTTCATGTTATTTCACAATCTTTTCTTAGCAATCTTCATTGCTAAAAATGCATGTTTAGTTATTGCAAGAGAAACATGTTTAGTAAACAACCAAATTAATCGATCTAAAGAGGATGATCAATTTTTTCATCTTGCTAATATTTGATATAGATAAAAATATGATGGATAAGTTTTAAAAATTTAATTTTGATGAGTTTAAATTTCAAAATGCTCCAACGTATTTTAAGAGTAGATTTTTTTAGTTACGCAAAATCTTAGGATAATTTTTTCTGCAAGGTAACAAATATCATCAATTTTAAATGTTTGTATCCTTCTTTTGGATAAAGTTTGATTTAAAACAAAAACTCTACAATATCTTCATCAAACTTATTTCATCTCTTGCATTTTGTTTGTAAAGTGGTGATGACAATAAGAACTTTATAACAATATTCAACTGTAATAGTGCTTTTTTTCTATGACAATAGCAATTTTGATCTATAGAGTGTCGAGTATTTATATTTGAAGTATGTAAATCTCATTTTTACAAAATAACTTCATCATTTGGAGCAAAGAATCCCATCCTCTCTTTTTAAAATTTTAAAGAAGATATTTGATTTTTTTATACCAAGTGCTTTGCATTTAGGATGTTTATGACTTTCTTTGTAATGCTTAAGGACACATCATCTGTAATTTCTAAGATATTTATGATAAGATGCAAAGTGAAAATAAAGTCAAACAAGATTAAATTATATCATAAAATGCTACTTTATTTGACTTGATGATTTTCCTTAGTGTAATACTTAATGATGCTTATTTTGTAATTATTTTCCTATGCTCTAACATTTTGCATTTGTCAAGTTAGGGTGATAAAGTTTTTGAATATAATAAATAATATTAAGGGGTGTACTCCAAATTTGGTGGTTGGGCGCAGCCCCTCCCCCTCTCATCCTCTAAGTTCATCACTTCATGTCAAGGTGCCAGCAACTTTAGCGCTTAATATTTTATGCCACTGTCATATTATGCTTGTGTGTGGGCATTACACTTATGCGTCTGAGACTCTATTTGTCGTATTAATATGTTTGCCTATTTACAAGGCATAATCAACCCTAATTTTCAAAAGTCAACTTTGGTTTTCAACCTCCACCAAACAAATTTTTTGCATATATGAATGCATATGAACATAAAATGTTAGCCTTCCAATGACCTGGTTAGAAAAGTAGATGTATTTGATTTGCCTATGTTAAAAAGGTAGGGATAAACTTAAAAAGAATTGTTTAGAAAATATTAGAAATGACATTTTATTAGATTTAATGAGAATTTGATTGTTAATTGGATAATGGAGAAAATTGATTCATGTAGTCGACCCAATGTTTTGAGGCAAAAGGTTTGATGTTGTGAATGAATGCACAGAACATAATATGATTAATGCATCTTCTCATGATCATTGCTTTATCTAAATCCCAACTGGATGAGTGTAATCTCTATAACATGGATGCATAATATGTAATCTAAACATATGGAAGTCATGCATGCTTATGCACACATAAAATACTCTTATGTTTATATTACGGTTTTTTTGAGACCCATATATTTTTCATGCTTTCTAGGCATATCAAGCCATTATACATAGTTTTCTGATTGTTGTTTTATTTTACTTGTATGGAAATTTTATTTTGCCTCTTTCGATTCCAGCTTCATCTTCCAGAAGGAGGCCTTCATGTGATATTAATGGAGATGGAGTTTTGACCATGTTCAGGTGCGAAAACAGTTTGAAAATCTGCTCCTCAACTCCACTTCTAATGAGCGATTTAAAAAAAAAAAACACTTTTTAAGGAAAAGCTTTCATTGTTGGTTTCTAGTTGCAAGTATGCATTTTCCAGTTGTGGGAAATCTAGATATGCATCTTGTTTCTTACTTACAGAAAAAAAAAATCTACTAGAGAAAATTGTTTTTATTCCTATAGATGCTACTTGCAGTAAAATTTCTTCTTTCTTTAACATATGTGAGCTGTCTAAATACATAACTTAGGAGCTTCTCGAGTGAAAAGTGTTACTTTTGTTGATGAATAAACAACTTCCAAGTCATTGTTGTTGAAGCACTAAGCTGCTCAAGACGATATGATTGCCCGCACACCCAATATCTAGCATCAAGTAGGTGCTTTGCCGAGCAAGTTAGGGCTATAAAGTAAATTCTTATATCCTTATAAATATTGTTAGACATGATGATATTGTTTGGGAGAATGAAGTGATTATCGTCACATTTAAGTAAAAAAAAAACATTATATTTAAGTAAATGTGGAAATTTGTGAATATTAAAGTTCCATTGTAATGTAGTGCAAATTGTTGGTATTAATTTATCTTTAACAATACGATGAACTACTTATATTTGTATAATGTAAACCTAGGTATAATTAATCTTTGTTTTTATTTATTCCTATTCTTCATCATTCATGTTCTCTTTTCCATCATTGGATTTATAGCCCTCTATTTCTTCCTGGATTCCTCACAATAATTATTTACATCCTCTTGATTTTTTACTCTAGAGCTTTTAAAGCTACTTTACATACATTTGATATAGAATGTTTTCTAATATGCATTCTTGTTTCTCGCTTATTTTGCGCACCTAATTCAATTTGATTATTATGAAAAATTAGCTTTTGCTATGAGATTGCTAGTTAATCATCTTTCCAATTGTGGCGAGGTGCTTGCCTCAGTGTCTAGCACTTTAGTGTAGGATGATTGCATGCCATAGCGATAATGCTTGTCCAGGAGTATGAGAGATGTTTTGGTCTTGCCTCACTTGGGGAGCCTAGGATTGTTGATTCACCTTTAGGACACTAGCGTAGTATTTGCCTCTATAATACTTGCCAACATAAACATAAGCACAAAAATTAAAATATGTGTCATGATAAATGCAAATTATTCTTTTTTAATAAATAATATCAAAATTTGAAGTTTTATACGAAATTAATATTTTGGGTATCAAGTTGGAATTTGACTATGATTTTAATTCAAAATTCATTTCCTTGAAACTACCATAAATAAAAAAAGCAAAAAATGAGCCAGTTCGTGGGCATAGGCGTACATGTGGGCTAGAGAAATTTAGAAATCCAATCATCAGAAGGAATTTAGAGTGCCATGTTGTGGTGGAAAATTCAATCGACTGGTTGTAGAGCATAAACAATGTAGTTGAAAAGGAAACAAGAGGGAGAGAGAAGATGGAAGTTTTTCTCCTGACTAATAGATCTTCTTTCTTCAGTGCATGGTTGATGACATTCAAAATATAATGTGATGCTTTCATGGAAATGATTGTAGGTATCATTCTGAGGAGCATTGCATGGAGAACTTTTGGTATTAATTAGTCTTATTTGATTATTGTATCTCTTGTGTGATTTTTTTTTGTTTGAAAGATTTGAGAGAGTCATCTTAGATGGTTTGGTCACATAAATTGTGGTCTTTTGATGACCCGTTTAGGAAAGTAGATGTATTAAATTTGACTTGTGTTATGAATAAGGAGGGCTAAGTTCTGATATGTTGATTAGTAGTGTTAGAAGAGATTTTTTGATGTTTTTGAAATGAGAATATAACTTATAGTAAGTTACTATTCAATGGGTTTGGAAAATGTATTCATGTTGTCACGACCCCTAGTGGGATAAAGGCATGATTGTTAGTGTGTTATTGTTGTTGAAGATTAGGGCTTCCTTTTATGTTGAGATTGAAAGTAATTGGTTTTAGGGAAGATATGCATAAACCAGTTATTTATTAGGGGCCTATCATGAAGCTGGAATTAGATATGTATTAATGGTGACCTAATTATAGTTTTCAAAGTAGTTTAAATTGGGTTGTATGTGCTCTTTTTTTATGCACTTGAAATCTTGATATTTTGTGAAACTTTCTTTTACATAGGATAGTTATGCAGGTAAGACTGTTGGGCAACACTTGATCTACTTTTAATGGGGTTTTTTGGATCATGCTAAAATTAAGGACCTATAAACGAACATAGTAATTTAAATTTAAATTATAAGTTGAAAGATTTATACCTAAATGATGGTCAATCGGCTCAATCACCACAAGTTCTTTCATTTGAAGTTCTTGATTTCGAAAACTGTGAAGTAGGAAGGGTGTTATGCTACATCAAGTTATTGCGGACATCATAGATTGTTATCTGGGCTTAGGGTTTCCTCACCAGAAAGAGGTGGAAGATGATGTGAATCAACTGGGATGATCCGGAGTTGTAGGAGGCATAAAATGTCATGGAATTTGATGGGCAGTGTCATGTCAGTGAAAATTAAAGAAGATTTTGGAACCTCTATAACCAAGAAGAAAGAGATTGCTTATCAATTTTATCTTCAAATGGAGTTATTGCATCCCCAAAGACTACATATTCCTGTTATAGTGCTAGTTTCATCTGCATCTGAAATTGGCTGGATGACTACAGATGAAGTTATATTAGACACTTTTGGCCAACAAAAAATCAAATTCAATAGCTCGATCTTCCACCATTAAACAATTCCTGGCTAATAAATCAGAACATCAATGAGTTGCGCCTGAATTATGGATGAGTACCATCATTAGTATTTCTAAAGGGAGTTCTTCCCGCCTCAGCAGAATTTTTGTTGGCATCCATCACCTTCTATTTCATCAACATGACACGCTACCCACATGAAAAGCAATAAACTTTAAGTTATATGAGAGTTTATGAAATCATGGTTTCCTTCTTTGCCTAATGCTTACTTGGCACATATTTTTTCCTCTCTTGCTCCTGATTTCCATTTTTCTCTCATAATTAGAAGTTTTTCACTCTATTGTATACACTTTTCTTTATATAAAAAATTGACAACCTTATCCTAAAACTCTCCTTAACCCTTTAGTATTTCTGGTTATCTTCAATATTTGTCAAAATTGTTGGACTTTTTATTGTGTTCATGATGTGATTCACTGCAATTTTTATGTTCATATGTTGGCTGATTTGTTTACCATACACTTGAGATTTCCTTACAATCTAACGAATTTGGTTTGCCGCATCTTCTAAATCATCCCAAACCATAATCCTAAGAGCATTCTAACAACTTCCTAGTTAGCTCTCTCTCCATCATCAAAATAAAACACTTGCTCTAATTTTGCAACATCTCTACCTCATCAATGAAGATCCTATGGATTGCTCTCCGCGTCCTTTTGATCAATTTGGGATCCACTTCATCGCTACCATTCAATTTGCTCATTGCAATTTCCAGATTGCGTCAAACAAGTATATAATATTCATTACATATAAATGATCTTCAAGAAAGAAATTCTGTGATTATTGATTTAGTAGGAACCCTCTTTTGTGTGGGTTCTCAGGTTCTTTAGCAATGAGTGTACTGTTTTTTGGTTTCAATGTAGACCACAACCGGTGCATATTGCCATGTTTACTCTGCTGCTATTTATTTTGAAGATGTTTGATGTTAAGAACCCGATTTGTTTTATTTATAGTTTGTGCATTGTTTGCATGATAAGTGTTTTGAATGCTCCAATCAGTGGCTTGTGTGGTGATAGGTTCCCTTTACCTGTTAGTGGCTTCTAGCTAGTAAGAATTGTAAAAAAAATGAAGAGGAAGAGGTGAAGGTGGATGGGGAAAACACGATCCGGTGTTACAAGAGCAAGAACCTGAGTATGTGATGATGCTACAACAACTTTAGAGGTTGGTTGATAAGTTTGGGAAACGCAATGGAGAAATTCCAAGGAGCACTCATTTTTTCAAGACTAAGAGAATATTCAAAAATTAGCACAAAAATTGAATCCTTTTTCCTTTCACATGCCTTTAAAATAGAGTTCTAATATATTACAAGATAAAATACATAATACCTAAAATACCTATATAGGTTTTGTGTATGGCATGGTAAAAAAAAGACTCAAATACTATCAAATACCCTAATTATTAAAGTGATAAAAAAAAATTGAATTTCAGTTCTTATAAATCTCACATTTCTTTAGCTTGACATATAATTTTTTTCCTCTTTAAATCTATGTTGATGTTGCATGTATATTCCCCTTTCTTCCATCAGAACTGTCCCCCACGGACGCCACAGTGACCTCTTGCTAGGCATTTCAATCTCAAATAAAAAGAAAAAGTAGTTAGAGAAATAATATATGTTAGGAAGACAACTTTATCATCGGATTTTCAAACTTTTGCCTTAAAAAGTTAGTTTTTAATGAACAATTTTGAAACTATGGCTGAGAAAGAAGCTTTTAAAAACAAAATTAGAATATCTTAAACTGCCCCAAAATAAAATCTAATTGTAGCTTGAGATAAGTTTATTCACAATGCAATTGCAGTACAAAGATAATAAATGGAATTACTCTCATTTGATAAACCATTAGGTCAATAGCACTAGTATGAGGGGATTATAGATTTTGTCTAGAGCATATGGTTTGGGAAGTCCAAGCTACCGACGGAGGTTTATCTTTATATTTGTAGAAACTTCATCTTGACAAACTACTGTACTTGAAAGAAACTGAGTTTGCGGAAAAATTTTATTCCCTTGCAAGCTAATTTGAGCTGTTTTTTATTTTATAGGTGGTGGGAGGAAATGGAGTTGAAAGAACTGTTGTGACTGGTTCCATGGAGTATTGAAGCCCTTGTGGCTGTTGCTACTTCAGGTGTACCTGTTCGGGAGCAGCTTTTCAATGCTTCTATCTGCCACCATTCACACTTCAACCTATTCCAGCATGGAGATATTTTGCTAGGAGTTTCGGCAGGACAGTCGATTCAGGTGCGTGGAAGTCGCAACTCCATTACTGGTACGCAGAGACGATGGGCATAAGCATCGGAAAGGAAGTCATGGTGATATTGTCTTTTTGACAAGCCATGGAGAGGTTTGAGTCTTCCAATCTAGCTCACACTGCCATTCTCTCTCATGCATGAAGATGTTTTTCTCACAGGCTGTGCAACAATTTCTGTCTGTTTTCTCTTTGCTGATTATGATTAGCCTTCGTTTTGGACGGCATCCTTAGTGCTTCTAAAACAGTTTTTTAGTACAAAATTTATTTTTTTATACTAAAAGTTGATTTAAGAAGCAGTAAACAATCCGTCCCAAACGAATCCTTGCTCCGCATTCACGGCATATTAATTCCTTCTGCTCTTCCATTTTGTATTAGGTTACTTCATACTCCCCGGCGTGCCGGTGAAGGTGCCCTTGGAGATGGCGCTACAACTGGTGCAACATGGTCAAAATCTTCCATCTCGTCCGGAATGGCGGAAGAAGCTAAGATTGTGCCTACCTTGAAATTCTTTTTCTTTTCGAGCACATGACAACAAAGGGTGATAATCGCCGGCGGCGAACAAGAGCTGTGGTGTCTCTCCTGGAGGCGCTTTTTATCTTCAATTGAATTGCCTGGCTCTCCTACACATGCCTTGGTCCTGGACGATTTCTCTGGCGATAGTTTCACTGACATTATTCTTGTTACATCCAGTGGAGTCTATGGCTTTGTGCAGACCAGGAACCTGGAGCTCTTTTCTTCAGCACTCTTGTTGGTTGCCTGATCATTATCATGGGAGTCATTTTTGTATCGCAGCAACTGAATATCAATGAGCAAGGGTAAGCCAAGGGCTTCCAGTGAATACAGGTGAAGAGTTTTCTATGTGCACTGTTATTCTGCCATCTGCCAAAATATACTTTCTTGTAGGTATGATTGTGCCCCTGAGAGACGCCATAGAATGTTCAATGCAGTTCGGGGTGATAGAAAAGATAGAGGCTTATAAAATTCATTTGATGGTGATTTTATGGTTTAGGTAAATCTCTCTTGCAGTGTGTAATGCATTGCGAAATAATTGCATTTAAATTCTAGCGACTTTGTATAGAGAAGGTTTCTTTTTTTCCAAAATGTTAGTGTGAGCTGCACCAAATATGTACATGATCTCTTCAGGAGCATTGTGTTTTATGTGCATACATAAGAAAATATCTACTCTCTATATTAGTACGCGTATTAATATCATAATAAATAAATTATATTTTGGTTTAATGTCCGATAGTTCTGAAATCAATTGAACTATAAATGACACATCAGAAAGGAGTGACTTGGTATTTTAAATTTCTTTTTATTTTTTTTTTAATTAAAAAACAAATTCAAATTTTAATGGAAAGTGAATCACATTTCAAGATGCCAACCAAAAGTAAATTCTAATTTTTGTATTTTTTATTTTCTAAAAAAATATTTTATCTTTTTATTATTATTTTTTTTTTACTTTTTCTTTTAAAACAAAGACTAAATTCAAAATAATTATAATGTTTTGTAAACACATGTAATAATATTTAACCCTATTTGAGTAAATTAAATAAGTAAGAAGTAAATACATATAAAGTAAATGCGAAAAATAAAAGAAAGCAAATCATATATTTATAGTGTTCGGTCAATTTGACTTACATCATTCCCTAAAGTCTCTTTGGGTATTGGTTAAATAAAATGACTATTCTTCAACTTTCACAACTAGGTGAAACAAGCTCTTACAAAATTTTTTACCTCTCGGTGTGATGTCGGGATAGTTGAAAACCCTAGGGGTGTTTATTTCAGGTCACAGGTCGGGTCGAACCAGGATCTAATCAGGCATTATTTGGTCAACTTGAACTGGCCCATTTTTATAAACTGGTTAGTTTTTTTGGATCCGACCTGACCCGTTTTGGGGGTTTGAGTCAACTCGACCCAACCTATGCACAGCAACGCTGGTCGGCAACAATTGTGGGTCACAGCAAGTGGTAGTGGAGCCGACGGAGGCTAGCCAGCGACTGACTATGGCAGGCGGTTAGTGTCAGCGGCCTCAGGATGATTACGTGGGACGCGATGCTGCCTCGAGATGCGAGGCTTCGGGACACGAGCGAGCAGGTTGGGCAGCAGCTTCGGTCAGACGCGGCCAGTGCGGGCAAGTCTGGTCAGCAAGGGCAAGGAGGGTTATTCCGGGGCAATCTCGGGTTTCCGAGTTAACTCGAGCCCGACCCAATTTTTAAAACGGGTCAAAAATCTTAACATGAACCAGACCCGATTCAGCCTCAGGTCAACCCAAACCCAAAATTTCCTAGTAGGGTTTGGGTCGGGTTTTCGGGTCTTGAACAAATATTGACACCCTAGAAAACCCTTTTACATTTTTGATATGGACGGAGTGCCGAAATCCCTTTCACCTTTTTGGTGAGCGGAAGTGCCGAAATTGTTTTACCTCGGTGCGGTTAAGAAAAATCCCTTTCATCTCCTCAGAGCGGTGAAGTAACCCAAATCAATTTCTCCTTCTCGGTATGGCGGAGTAGCCGACGATCTTTGGCTTCAAAGACTTCCTTCACAAAGCTTCCACATGACAAACAATGAAACATGGAGGACTCGGGTTGAAGTGGCTAGAGCGATTATGTGAAGAACTCCTCTTACACTCTCTTGGCACACTAAATTATCTTTCCTCTCGCACAACTTTCTCCTTTCTCTCCTTTGCTCAAAGCCCTCTCTTCAAGCTCTCTCAAGAAGAAGATGATCCAATACAACCAGAGACTTTTTCAAAACAAATTAATAGAGTTTAAATGTGGGCTTCTAAAAATCCAAAATTTTTAATTTTGCTTACTCTATTTGTACATATCTTTGGAGTATTGTATAGCAGATTAATTACTTTACAGTCATAGTCGCTCTCTTCATTATAAATCCTACAGTACGATTAGCTTAAATTAAACATCAGAACATACATGACAAACCAATGTTTGTCCAAAGAGCAGTCATATAATTCTTATTGTTCGATACATGATCATCTACTATTGATCTATAAGTAATTCATATTCAATTTGATTCCTTAATTACCTGCTTAAATTAGGCAAGATTATAAAATATCATATAGTACAAACAATTAATTTTCAAATATTCTATTTTAGGTTTGATTCGACTTTGGGGTTTTGGAAAATAAATATTCATCTTGTACGATTGACTGTTGTATAATACAATTTGTTATAATTAAAATCCATTTTCTCATTTAAATTAATTTTTATTTGAACTGATCATAAACGATTTGAATCGTACTGTATGATTAATAGAAAAACTAAAATATTTATTTTCCCTCCCCTTGTGTGTGTGCATATAGCTAACATACACTTTTTATATGCATTAACTCAAAATAAATAAATAAATAATAAATAAATACTCTTTCAACAAGTTTAACTTATACAATATTTTCTTGAGTCTTGTATCTATGATGATGCATTGTGTATTGGAACCTGAAATATTAGTGATGCACAAAGTAATTCTGACATCATTGGCTAGAATCCTCTATTGTTTTTTCCATAGCTCAGATCAGATGTACCTCAATGTCCCAGCATATATCCAATTTCCAAAATCATATCCATTTTCTCAAAATGAACTGTTAATATATTGTGAATTTTTTTATTGTGATATGACAACGTAATCTATAGGTAGATTTTTATAACCTCAAATGGTCACACTACCTTGGACTCATTTTTTCTTTATTGCCAATTTGCTAATACCTTTCATCTATCCAATCTTAATTAAAAAAAAAATCTTCTACAAAAAATTCTACGCCTAATGTTTATCATTAAAATATTGTATTGCTTGTCTTGTACAAATATCAATCTATATTTTATCAAATGGATCTTTTTAATAGCATTATCAACCAGGCTGCCCCAATCAGATGTCTCTCACCCACCTTTTGTCTAAGTATCAGGGGTTTTGTATTTTCTACCATTTAAAGCCACATATTGGAGTCATATATATACTTGATTGAAATTATTATTGGAAGTAAGTTCGATTAGAGGAATATGGCCTTCCTAACTACCTACAAAATCAAGAATATAAAGTTGCAGAAGATCTTTCAATACCTGAATAGTCATCTCGGCTACCAGTCTATCTACGAATGAAATGTCATACTATAAATGCATTTTGTTCCTAACCCTATTAAATACCTCTCTATAGCCTGGAGGTAAACCTACCATCTCTATTAGTGACTATATATTTGGTATCTAATATGATTTGTAATCTCGCGCACACAATATTTATGCAAATCTATCTACAAAATTAGACTGTCGGTTCAAAATGAAATGGACTAATTTTGTCAGCAATCAACTACAACCCAAATAGTATATTGTCATTGCCTCAAGTTGGGAAAACCCCTAGAAAAATCTATGTAACTTCTTTGTATTTCCACTTCGAAATGTGTAATGCTTCAAAAGACCTCCAAATCGTTGAAGCTCTGCCTTTCTAAATCATAGGCATCATATTTAGATACAAAATTTGTCACATCCTCTTTAATCCAGGTCACCCAAGTATACCTTTTATATAACTATTATATTTGTTTACTTTTTGGCGAATAGGCAACATGAATATGAGCTCGTACAGAATATCTACACCTTGTCTATAAAAGTAGGAACCCATAATCGATTCTTGCAGAAGATAATACCATAAACATATACGTATAATTTAAATTTTTACCATATTTAATCAGTCAATTAGCTTAAGATATTAAGTATAAAACTTCTGAGCTTTCTTAATCCTTCTTATAAAGATTATTTATATATATTTGAGCCAACTATTAGAATCCCAATCAGCAGAAAAATCATCTCCAACTATAATCTCTCTATATCTTGTATCAAATACTTATTCGAAGTGAGACTGAAAAAACTCCAAAAGATTTCCTTCTCAAGCATATGCTACTACTACTTAAGCATTACCTGATTGATACTAATAGTCAAATAATAATATTTGTCAACTCAAGCCATATCCTTTGCCTCAAATTTTGATATTTTTGAGTGAATTATATTTTAGACTAGGATGATCAGCAAAAGTATACACACCTGACACCATACAAGTAATTACGCAAAATCTCAAAATAATATACAACATCAGCTAACTTCAAATCAGGTGTCATATATTCCTTTTATATGGCTTTAAATGCTTGGAGCATAGGCTATCATTATTGTGCTGCATCAGAACACATAAAAATCTCTCAGTGAAGTATTACTGAATATTTGAAATCCTTCTATATTAGATTGAAATCAAAATTGGAGCAGAAGTCAAACAATCCTCAATCTCTAAAAATTAGCTCCAACTCTCTGGTGGTCTAGATAAAAATCTATTAACTTTTAAGTCATTCTTGTCAAAGATATAAAAATTTGAGAAAATTCCTTCAAGAAATTCCTATAATATCTAGCCATACCCAAAAACTACATACCTCAAATATGGTAGTAGGTTTCAACCACTTTGTAACTACTTGAACTTTTGAGGGGTTCTATATAATATACCATCATAACTCACCACATATAAAAAAAAAATACTCCTCAACTAAAACTCACAGTTGAAAAATTTGGCATATAATTGTTGTTGCCTCAAAATCTCTAAAATAATAATCAAATGTCTAACATAATCTTCCTTAGAAGCACAATAAGCTAAAATATCATCGTAAAAATAATCATAAACTGATCCAAAAAATCTCTAAATACTTTGTCATCAGATCCATAAAGAAGACTGGTGTAGTCATCACCCCAAAGGAATGACCAAAAATCATAGTGTCCATACCACATACTTAAAACTATCTTCATCACATCAGCCTCCCTCACCTTCACCTGATAGTTTCTATATTGCAAATCAATCTTCAAAATATAGAAGATATAGTAAGCGATCAAATAGATAATCAAATCGTGATAGAGGGTACTTGTTTCTGATAGTGACTTTATTTAAATCTTATAATCAATGTACATATGCATCGTACCATCTTTTTTCTTAACAAATAGAATAGACCACGGAGACATGGAGGATGAATAAATCCTCTATTAACCAACTCTGAAGATGAAAGTTCAACTCCTAAAGCTCCTTATTGTCATCTATTATGGAGCTTTAATACATGATCGTATAACATGATATGTAATTAATTCAAATTTGATTTTATTACTAATTACTGATGCTATCAATATTTTGTATTTTATTTTATATTGAACATTAGTATGTTTTTATTTCTTTTCTTTTTTAGCTATCCAATAGTGGGAAAGCATCCAATGAACATGGTAGGTTGTACTTGGGGCTTGGTTGACATTTGGTTTGCTGGCTCGATTAGTCCTTGACTGCTGCTAGTTCCAGGTTGGCTTATGGTCCACGGGTTTGGGGCCTATGGTAATATGTGGAGAAGGTTGGTGTTGAGCTCATTTTCTTAGTTGCTAGCTCATTAATGATGAGTGAAGTTTTAGTAGCTCATTAATTTTCTAAAGGTAAGTCTAAGTTGGATTTAATTTTGGAGAGGACTTGTCCCTTCTCCTCCCTTTTCTTCTTTAAACTAATCCCTTATCTCTTGGGAATCGTGGCTGTTTTTGAGCTTCCTGTGCTGGATGAATTCTGTGTCATTGCTCCTTGGTTTTTCGCGATGGCTGTTGTGGTTTTCGAGCTGGGGCCTTCCATGTCTTTTGGCGCTTCGGTCTATGCGGGCCTCTTTGGTTCCGTGGCTGCTCTTCGGTCTTTGACTGGGCTATTTTTTTCGCGAAAAGAAAGGGGGAATTCCGTGACAAAATAATGCTTGGATTCTTTGGAAATTCATTGAAGTGGCTATTTGCATTCCCCTTTCTTACCTATAAATAGGAGATTGTTCTGTGAAGGAGGAGTAGTTGAATATTGAGACATTTTGCTATACCGCGGGTTCTCTTGGAAATGCTTGCGAGCTTGTTCCACCTTATTTCTCATACTTTCTTCTGTATTAAATAAAAAATAAGCTTCGAATGATGTTAACTCATATCTAGATTACACTTTTATTTAGGATAGAAGAGAAGATACTTCCTTGGAGCTTGCACATTTTAGAAAGCACAAAAAGAAAACCATGAAGAAATGACGGGAAATCCTCAAACAAATCCTTTGCATCTACCTGTTGAAAACAATTCTCCTGGGAAGGATTCATCTAATAAAATAGCCAGGGCAATTGGAAAGCTGCAAGTTATGCTGGCTCAGCAAAAAAAATAAGGTGTGCTTATCATGGGATTCATGTTCGTACTGCATCTATTTTGTTTTCCTTGCATACATGAATCTTCTTCATATATGAGGTTGTAAACCTGGCATCACACATGAATGCATGCGTAATTTATTACCCTATTTGAATGGACAGATTTGCGTGTGAAGTTTTGAATACTGGTGCATTGATGAGATTTAACTATCCTTTTCGTATTTCTTAAGAAATACTATATGACGCCTAAGGGATGAATGACCCCTATTAGTTCTCTGATTCTATTACTAATTATAGTTTTGATTGCACGAACTGCTTGATGATGAATCCTTACTTTTCATACAGCTGTTTTTCAAATCACCAATAAGTAGTAATAACTGTTTAATGCAGCCTTCTGATTTTCTATTGTATATTTATGAATGCAGAGGCATCTTTATATCCTACCATAAAAAATCATACTCAGCTTTGGTGGGTTCCTAATGTTGTTGTTGCACATCAGAAGGAAGGAATAGAGGCTGTTCACCTTGCATCTGGGAGAACACTTTGCAAGGTATAGAATTCTTTTGTTGAAATCATGCAGCTGATCTTTCATAGTTTGAATGACCATCATTCTATTGGTTTGGTATATGTGGTAATGGTTTGACTATCGAAACATAGCCTTATGCCTGAAGTTTTAACATGCAGATGTCAGGGGGATTTAATTTTGTTGTGTACCTCTATGGACCATTGCTATGCCAATATACTAAAAATAAAATTAGAAACTAATTACAGGAGTGCTTGGTTATCCAATCAGTTTAGCTTCACTTCTGACGGATGCCAATCCATAACTTGCAATTCCATTACATGTCTTTGTTGTTTTGTGATTAGTTAATTTATGTGAAGGCTTTTTTTATCATTGGTGGTGATTGCTGCACATGCATTCACCTTTTCTCATTGACAATTTAGTACTCTTGTTCTCTAATATCTCTTTCTTTTGAATTTGCCCATAATATATATGTATATATATATATATATATATATATTATAGATCAATGGATTAGGGGATTCATCCATAATCCCAGTAAAATGATATGCAAAACATTTGATCAAGAGCACCAATTGTTAAGCAAAGGCCACCCAACTATTCCATTAATTTATAATCAATGAAACTTGAGGGCAACTGTGCTCTGTCTGATCTTGTTTCTATCCAGTTCTAACGTTAGGTTGACATTTCATTTAAATTTATGATTCCACCCACGGTATGTTTAAGCGGACATTGCTTGATAGGCGAAATGATAGACCTTCAGGAAATGGTTGCCTAAGACTGCTGATCTGGTGCACACATCAGATAATGTCTGCATCCAAACTCAGCCTTGTCACTGGTGCAGGGTCATTTGCCTGGGTTGCCAGTTAAATTTAATCAAGTTTGGTTCTATAACCATGATATCTACCACTTGTTGTGAGGCCTTTTTGTAATTCGAAGTTCATACACCTGTTCAAAGATTATCCTAAATGTTACAGCGATGCTTGTATATAGAACTTTATCAAAAGACACGGACTAGTACTCTTACTCTTAAAATGTTTATTTTCAGTCCATTCAAAATGTCTATTTTTATTTAAAAAGGATGACAGAGCGTTAACTAAAAAAAATAAAAGAGAAGTTCACTGTATATGTACTATTGCAATCTTTGCATCAGCTATCAAGTGTTCTAAGTTTTATAGATGGATGAGCTATGGTTCTATTACCTTCTTATATTCGTGGAATCATTCCCTTATATTTACCTATACATTAATAAGTTAAATAGCCATCTTATAATTTTCAAATAGATTGGCACATTTATATTTTATAGATATATAATTTAGTATATTCTATTATTTTTTTATCCACCTGATTTTGTTTTGGCATCGTCATTGGCCTTGCACAACAATTAACGTTTGGCTTCATGAATCATTCTTATCTAGTGATCATTAAGTTTTGCAGTATGTGATATTAATTCAGGTCTATAAGTGTTTATTCACACACTGTCTTTTAGCTTGGTTATCTTTAGTCTACCAATTTTAGGGCTTTTATAGTAATTCCATTTGCTGGATTTATTTGTACTTTTTTTTTATTTACAAGATTTTGACCAAGAAATGACCATAATGGAAGTCGTGATTTGTGCTCATGATTTATAGAAATGAAATCAGGAATGATAATTACATGATTCCATTAGTCAGTAACACTAGAAAATTGCTTGAGATATAAGAAGAATATAAAAAATCATTTTGATGTACTTTTTGAAATTACAGGTGGTACATGCATCCCACCTAGTAAACTTAATTCAAGTCATGTATTTCACCAACCATAAATATTAATATGCTATAAATATCATGAATAATCTATATGTAAATTCAAATCATTTATAAGATTGGATGCTATGATAGCTATAAATTTATTTCATGCAATTGAAGTCGTTTCTGGAGTAATTTTTTGTTCCTATGATGGATGATTAAATGATTGTAACAATGCATGAAATTGTGCATATCACTAGTTTTAATGGTGTTAATGATAATTGAAAAGCTTGATTAACATTTGAAGGTCATATTTATAAATTTAATATGAATGAGAATAGACATTATCATTCTTGGAGGAGAAACAAATATCTTATATACAAGTTTATTTTTACACACTCACACTCGTCACTATTGTGGTAGAACTAGGATTCAAAGAGGGGTGGCAAACCAGGATTCACACATGCACAACTTACTAACATAAGTAGACAAAAAAGATTAAATAAAAAATTCAAACAAGAATAACCTCCAAAGCAAAAAAAAAAAAAAAAATCTAACTATTATGGTTAGACATTAGAAATGTCAGTTAATTCTTCATTACATCGAAATTATCAATAATTGATTATACCTTAAAATTCATTGCAATATCCTTATCAATATATATTATCATTGAACTTGCAAGAAAATCATCTTTCATGTTATTTCACAATCTTTTCTTAGCAATCTTCATTGCTAAAAATGCATGTTTAGTTATTGCAAGAGAAACATGTATAGTAACCAACCAAATTAATCGATCAATAAGAGGATGATCAATTTTTTCATCTTTGCTAATATTTGATATAGATAAAAAATTATGGATAAGTTTTAAAAAATTTAATTTTGATGAGTTTAAATTTCAAAATGCTCCAACTGTATTTTAAGAGTAGATTTTTTTAGTTACGCAAAATCTTAGGATAATTTTTTCTGCAAGGTAACAAATATCATCAATTTTAAATGATTGGTATCCTTCTTATGGATCCAAGTTTGAATTTAAAACAAAAAAACTCTACAATATCTTCATCAAACCTGTTATTCATCTCTTGCATTTTGTTTGTAAAGTGGTGATGACAATAAGAACTTTATAACAATATTCAACTGTAATAGTGCTTTTTTTCTATGACAATAGCAATTTTGATCTATAGAGTGTCGAGTATTTATATTTGAAGTATGTAAATCTCATTTTTTACAAAATAACTTCATCATTTGGAGCAAAGAATCCCATCCTCTCTTTTTAAAATTTTAAAGAAGATATTTGATTTTTTATACCAAGTGCTTTGCATTAGGATGTCTTATGACTTTCTTTGTAATGCTTAAGACACATCATCTGTAATTTCTAAGATATTTATGATAAGATGCAAAGTGAAAATAAAGTCAAACAAGATTAAATTATATCATAAAACTGCTACTTTATTTGACTTGATGATTTTCCTTAGTGTAATACTTAATGATGCTTATTTGTAATTTATTTTCCTATATGCTCTATACATTTTGCATTGTCAAGTCTAGGGTGATAAAGTTTTTGAATATAATAAATAATATTAAGGGGTGTACTCCAAATTTGGTGGTTGGGCGCAGCCCCTCCCCCCTCTCATCCTCTAAGTTCATCACTTCATGTCAAGGTGCCAGCAACTTTAGCGCTTAATATTTTATGCCACCTGTCATATTATGCTTGTGTGTGGGCATTACACTTATGCGTCTGAGACTCTATTTGTCGTATTAATATGTTTGCCTATTTACAAGGCATAATCACCCCTAATTTTCAAAAGTCAACTTTGAGTTTTCAACCTCCACCAAACAAATTTTTTGCATATATGAATGCATAGAACATAAAATGTTAGCCTTCCAATGACCTGGTTAGAAAAGTAGATGTATTAGATTTGACCTATGTTAAAAAAGGTAGGGATAAACTTAAAAAGACTTGTTTAGAAAATATTAGAAATGACATTTTTATTAGATTTAAATGAGAATTTGATTGTTAATTGGATAATGGAGAAAATTGATTCATGTAGTCGACCCAATGTATTGAGGCAAAAGGTTTGATGTTGTGAATGAATGCACAGAACACTAATATGATTAATGCATATCTTCATCATGATCATTAGCTTTATCTAAATCCCAACATGGATGAGTGTAATCTCTATAACATGGATGCATAATATGTATCTAAACATATGGAAGTCATGCATGCTTATGCACACATAAAATTACTCTTATGTTTATATTACGGTTTTTTTGAGACCCATATAATTTTCATGCTTTCTAGGCATATCATAGCCATTATACATAGTTTTCTGATTGTTGTTTTATTATACTTGTAATGGAAATTTTATTTGCCTCTTTCGATTCCAGCTTCATCTTCCAGAAGGAGGCCTTCATGCTGATATTAATGGAGATGGAGTTTTGGACCATGTTCAGGTGCGAAAACAGTTTGAAAATCTGCTCCTCAACTCCACTTTCTAATGAGCGATTTAAAAAAAAAAACACTTTTTAAGGAAAAGCTTTCATTGTTGGTTTCTAGATTGCAATCGTATGCATTTTCCAGTTGTGGAAAATCTAGATATGCATCTTAGTTTCTTACTTACAGAAAAAAAAAATCTACTAGAAAATTGTTTTTATTCCAATAGAATGCTACTTGCAGTAAAAATTTCTTCTTTCTTTAACATATGTGAGCTGTCATAAATAACATAACTTAGGAGCTTCTCGAGTGAAAAGTGTACTTTTGTTGATGAATAAACAACTTCCAAGTCATTGTTGTTGAAAGCACTAAGCATGCTCAAGACGATATGATTGCCCAGCACCCCAATATCTAGCATCTAAGTAGGTGCTTGTCCGAGCAAAGTTAGGAGCTATAAAGTAAATTCTTATATCACTTATAAATATTGTTAGACATGATGAATATTGTTTGGGAGAATGAAGTGATTATCGTCACATTTAAGTAAAAAAAAAACATTATATTTAAGTAAATGTGGAAATTTGTGAATATTAAAGTTCCATTGTAATGTAAGTGCAAATTTGTTGGTAAATAATTTATCTTTAACAAATACGATGAACTACTTATATTTGTATAATGTAAACCTAGGTATAATTTAATCTTTGTTTTTATTTATTCCATATTCTTCATCATTCATGTTCTCTTTTCCATCATTGGATTTATAGCCCTCTATTTCTTCCTGGATTCCTCACACTAATTATTTACATCCTCTTGATTTACTACTCTAGAGCTTAAAGCTACTTTACATACATTTGATATAGAATGTTTTCTAATATGCATTCTTGTTTCTCCGATTATTTTGCGTCACCTAATTTCAATTTATTATTATGAAAAATTAGCTTTTCTGCTATGAGAATTGCTAGTAATCATCTTTCCAATTGTGGCGAGGTGCTTGCCTCATTGTCTAGCACTTTAGTGTAGGATGATTGCATGCCATAGCGATAATGCTTGTCCAGGAGGTATGAGAGATGTTTTGGTCTTGCCTCACTTGGGGAGCCTAGGTGAGTGTTGATTCACCTTTAAGGACACTAAGCGTAGTAATTTGCCTCTATAAACTTGCCAACATAAACATAAGCACAAAAATTAAAATACGTGTCATGATAAATGCAAATTATTCTTTTTTTTTATAAATAATATCAAAATTTGAAGTTTTATACAAAATTAATATTTTGGATATCAAGTTGGAATTTGACTATGATTTTAATTCAAAATTCATTTCCTTGAAACTACCATAAATAAAAAAAAGCAAAAATTGAGCCAGTTCATGGGCATAGGCGTACATGTGGGCTAGAGAAATTTAGAAATCCAATCATCAGAAGGAATTTAGAGTGCCATGTTGTGGTGGAAAATTCAATCGACTGGTTGTAGAGCATAAACAATGAAGTTGAAAAGGAAACAAGAGGGAGAGAGAAGACGGAAGTTTTTCTCCATGACTAATAAGATCTTTCTTTCTTCAGTGCATGGTTGATGACATTCAATATAATGTGATGCTTTCATGGACATGATTGTAGGTATCATTCTGAGGAGCATTCGCATGGAGAACTTTTTGGTATTATTTAGTCTTATTTGATTATTGTATCTCTTGTGTGATTTTTTCTTTGTTTGAAAGATTTGAGAGAGTCATCTTAGATGGTTTGGTCACATAAAATTGTGGTCTTTTGATGACCCGGTTAGGAAAGTAGATGTATTAAATTTGACTTGTGTTATGAAAGCTAGAGGTAGACTAAAAAAGATTTGATTAGAAAATATTAGAAATGACATTTTTTATTAGGTTTAAATGAGAATATAACTCTTAATAGTACACAATGGAGAAAAATGATTTATGTGTCCGATCCCACATAGTGGGATAAAGGCATGATGTTGTTGTTGTTATTGTTGTTGAAAGATTTAGGGCTTCCTTTTTATGTTGAGATTGAAAATAATTGGTTTTAGGGAAGATATGCATAAACCAGTTATTATTAGTGGCCTATCCATGAAGCTGGATTAGATATGTTAATGGTGACCTAATTATAGTTTTCAAAGTAGTTTAAATTGGGATTGTAATGTGCTCTTTCTTTCTGCACTTGAAATTCTTGATATTTTGTGAAACTTTCTTTTACATAGGATAGTTAGCAGGTAAGACTGTTGGGCAACACTTGATCTTACTTTTAATGGGGTTTTTTGGATCATGCTAAAATTAATGGACCTATAAACGAACAAGTAATTTAAATTTAATTAATAAGTTGAAAGATTTATACCTAAAATGATGGTCAATCGGTCTCCATCACCACAAGTTCCTTGCATTTGAAGTTCTTGATTTCGAAACTGTGAAGTAGGAAGGGTGTTATGCTACATCAAGTCTATTGCGGACATCATGGATTTGTAATCTGGGCTTAGGGTTTCCACCAGAAGAGAGGTGGAAGATGATGTGAATCAATCTGGGATGATCCGGAGTTGTAGGAGGCATAAAATGTCATGGAATTTTGCATGGGCAGTGTCATGTCAGTGAAATCTAAAGAAGATTTTGGAACCCTCTATAACCAAGAAGAAAGAGATTGCTTATCAATTTTATCTTCAAATGGAGTTATTGCATCTGCATCTGAAATTGGCTGGATGACTACAGATGAAGTTATATTAGACACTTTTTGGCCAACAAAAATATCAATTTCAATAGCTCGATCTTCCACCATTAAACAATTCCTGGCTAATAAATCAAGAACATCAATGAGTTGCGCCTGATATTATGGATTTGTACCATCATTAGTATTCTCTAAAGGAGAGTTCTTCCCGCCTCAGCAGAATTTTTGTTGGCCATCCATCACCTTCTATTTCATCAACATGACATCGCTACCACACATGAAAAGCTAAATAACTTTTTAAGTTATATGAGAGTTTATGAAATCATGGTTTCCTTCTTTGCCTAATGCTTTACTTGGCACATATTTTTTCCTCTCTTGCTCCTGATTTCCCATTTTTCTCTCCTATAATTAGAAGTTTTTCACTCCTACTGAATATACACTTTTCTCTTCTATCAAAAATTGACAACCTTGATCCTAAAACTCTCCTTAACCCTTTTAGTATTTCTGGATTATCTCTCAATATTTGTCAAAATTGTTTGACTTTTGATTGTGTTCATGATGTGATTCACTGCAATTTTTATGTTCATAATGTTGGCTGATTTGTTTACCATACACTTGAGATTTCCTTACAATCTAACGAATTTGGTTTGCCGCCATCTTCTCAATCATCCCAAACCATAATCCTAAGAGCATTCTAACACCTATCCCTAGTTCAGCTCCATCTCTCCATCATCAAAATAAAACACTTGCTCTAATTTTGCAACATCTCTACCATCATCAAACGAAGATCCTATGGATTGCTCACCTCCGCGTCCTTTTGATCAATTTGGGATCCACTTCATCGCTACCATTTAATATCTTAAAGAATTATTACAATTTGCTCATTGCAATTTCCAGATTGCGTATATAATATTCATTACATATAAATGATCTTCAAGAAAGAAATTCTGTGATATATTGATTTAGTAGGAATCCCTCTTGTGTGGTCGGTTCTCAGGTTCTTTAGCAATGAGTAACTTTTTCTTAATGGTTTCAATGTAGACCACAACCGTGCATATTGCCATGTTACTCTTGCTGCCTACTTATTTTGAAGATGTTTGATGTTAAGAACCCGATTTGTTTCTATTTATAATTTGTGCATTGTTTGCATGATAAGTGTTTTGAATGCTCCAATCAAGTGGCTTGTGTGGTGATAAGTTCCCTTTACCTGTTAGTGGCTTCTAGCTAGTGAGATTTGTAAAAAACTGAAGAGGAAGAGGTGAAGGTGGATGGGAAAAACACGATCCGGTGCTTACAATGAGCAAGAATCTGAGTATGTGATGATGCTACAACCAACTATAGAAGGTTGGTTGATAAGTTTGGGAAGAACGCAATGGAGAAATTCCAAGGAGCACTCATTTTTTCAAGAACTAAGAGAATATTCAAAATTTAGCAACAAAAAATTGAATCCTTTTTCCTTTCACATGCCTTTAAATAGAGTTCTAATATATTTCAAGATAAAATCACAAATACCTAAAATACCTATATAGTTTTTGTGTATGGCATGGTAAAAAAGACTCAAATACTATCAAATACCCTAATTATTAAAGTGAAATAAAAAAATTGAATTTCAGTTCTAATAATCTCACATTTCCTTAGCTTGACATAATAATTTTTTCCTCTTTAAATCTTATGTTGATGTTGCATGTACATCCCCCTTTCTTCCATCAGAACTGTCCCCCACGGACGCCACATTGACCTCTTGCTAGGCATTTCAATCTCAAATAAAAAGAAAAGTAGTTAGTGAAAAATAATATATGTTAGGAAGACAACTTTATCATCGGATTTTCAAACTTTTGCCTTAAAAAGTTAGTTTTTAATGAACAATTTTGAAACTATGGCTGAGAAAGAAGCTTTTAAAAACAAAATTAGAATATCTTAAACTGCCCCAAAATAAAATCTAATTGTAGCTTGAGATAAGTTTATTCACAATGCAATTGCAGTACAAAGATAATAAATGGAATTACTCTCATTTGATAAACCATTAGGTCAATAGCACTAGTATGAGGGGATATAGAGATTTTGTCTAGAGCATATGGTTTGGGAAGTCCAAGCCTAGCCCGACGGAGGTTTATCTTTATATTTTGTAGAAACTTCATGCTTGACAACTACTGTACTTGAAAGAACTGAGTTTGCAGGAAAAAATTTTATTCCCTTGCAAGCTAATTTGAGCTGTTTTTTATTTTTATAGGTGGTGGGAGGAAATGGAGTTGAAAGAACTGTTGTGACTGGTTCCATGGAAGTATTGAAGCCCTGCTGGGCTGTTGCTACTTCAGGTGTACCTGTTCGGGAGCAGCTTTTCAATGCTTCTATCTGCCACCATTCACACTTCAACCTATTCCAGCATGGAGATTTTGCTAGGAGTTTCGGCAGGACAGTCGATTCAGGTGCCGTGGAAGTCGCAACTCCATTACTGGTACGCAGAGACGATGGGCATAAGCATCGGAAAGGAAGTCATGGTGATATTGTCTTTTTGACAAGCCATGGAGAGGTTTGAGTCTTCCAATCTAGCTCACACTGCCATTCTCTCTCATGCATGAAGATGTTTTTCTCACAGGCTGTGCAACAATTTCTGTCTGTTTTCTCTTTTGCTGATTATGATTTAGCCTTCGTTTTGGACGGCATCCTTAGTGCTTCTAAAACAGTTTTTTAGTACAAAAATTAATTTTTTTATACTAAAAAGTTGATTTAAGAAGCAGTAACAAATCCGTCCCAAACGAATCCTTGCTCCGCATTCACGGCATATTAATTCCTTCTGCTCTTCCATTTTGTATAGGTTACTTCATACTCCCCCGGCGTGCACGGTGAAGGTGCCACTTGGAGATGGCAGCTCACAACTGGTGCAACATGGTCAAATCTTCCATCTCCGTCCGGAATGGCGGAAGAAGCTAAGATTGTGCCTACCTTGAAATCTTTTTCTTTGCGAGCACATGACAACAAAGAGGTGATAATCGCCGGCGGCGAACAAGAAGCTGTGGTGATCTCTCCTGGAGGCAGCTTTTTATCTTCAATTGAATTGCCTGGCTCTCCTACACATGCCTTGGTCCTGGACGATTTCTCTGGCGATAGTTTCACTGACATTATTCTTGTTACATCCAGTGGAGTCTATGGCTTTGTGCAGACCAGGCAACCTGGAGCTCTTTTCTTCAGCACTCTTGTTGGTTGCCTGATCATTATCATGGGAGTCATTTTTGTATCGCAGCAACTGAATTCAATGAGCAAGGGTAAGCCAAGGGCTTCCAGTGAATACAGGTGAAGAGTTTCCTATGTGCACTGTTATTCTGCCATCTGCCAAAAATATACTTTCTTGTAGGTATGATTGTGCCCCTGAGAGACGCCATAGAATAGTTCAATGCAGTTCGGGGTGATAGAAAAGAATAGAGGCTTATAAAATTCATTTTGATGGTGATTTTATGGTTTAGGTAAATCTCTCTTGCAGTGTGTAATGACATTGCGAAATAATTGCATTTCAAATTCTAGCGACTTTGTATAGAGAAGGTTTTCTTTTTTTCCAAAAAATGTTAGTGTGAGCTGCACCAAATATGTACATGATCTCTTCAGGAGCATTGTGTTTTATGATGCATACATAAGAAAATATCTACATCTCTATATTAGTACGCGTATTAATATCCATAAGTAAATAAATTATATTTTGGTTTAATGTCCGATAGTTCTGAAATCAATTGAACTATAAAATGACACATCAGAAAGGAGTGACTTGGTATTTTAAATTTCTTTTTATTTTTTTTTTAATTAAAAAACAAATTCAGAATTTAATGTGAAAGTGAAATCACATTTCAAGATGCCAACCAAAAGTAAATTCTAATTTTTGTATTTTTTATTTTCTAAAAAAATATTTTATCTTTTTATTATTATTTTTTTTTTACTTTTTTTCTTTTAAAACAAAGACTAAATTCAAAATAATTATAATGATTTTGTAACACAATGGTAATAATATTTAACCCATATTTGAAGTAAATTAAATAAGTAAGAAAGTAAATACATATAAAGTAAATGCGAAAAATAAAAGAAAGCAAATCATATATTTATAGTGTTTCGGTCAATTTGACTTACATCCATTCCCTAAAGTCCTCTTTGGGTATTGCGTTAAATAAAAATGACTATTCTTCAACTTTCACAACTAGGTGAACAAGCTCTTACAAAATCATTTTTACCTCTCGGTGTGACGGGATAGTTGAAAACCCTAGGGGTGTTAATTTCAGGTCACAGGTCGGGTCGAACCAGGATCTAATCAGGCATTATTTGGGTCAACTTGAACCTGGCCCATTTTTATAAACTGGTTAGTTTTTTTGGATCCGAACCTGACCCGTTTTGGGGGTTTGAGTCAACTCGACCCAACCTATGAACACAGCAACGCCTGGTCGGCAACAATTGTGGGTCACAGCAAGTGGTAGTGGAAGCCGACGGAGGCTAGCCAGCGACTGACAATAGGCAGGCAGGTTAGTGATCAGCGGCCTCAGGATGATACGTGGGACGCGATGCTGGCCTCGAGATGCGAGGCTTCGGGACACGAGCGAGCAGGTTGGGCAGCTTCGGTCAGACGCGGCCAGTGCGGGCAAGTCTGGTCAGCAAGGGCAAGGAGGGTTATTCCGGGGCAATCTCGGGTTTCCGAGTTAACTCGAGCCCGACCCAATTTTTAAAACGGGTCAAAAATCTTAACATGAACCAGACCCGATTCAGCCTCAGGTCAACCCAAACCCAAAATTTCCTAGTAGGGTTTGGGTCGGGTTTTCGGGTCATGTCAAATATTGACACCCTAGAAAACCCTTTTACATTTTTGATATGGCGGAGTGCCGAAATCCCTTTCACCTTTTTGGTGAGCGGAGTGCCGAAATTGCTTTTACCTCGGTGCGGTAAAGAAAATCCCTTTCATCTCCTCAGAGCGGTGAAGTAACCCAAATCAATTTCTCCTTCTCGGTATGGCGGAGTAGCCGACGATCTTTGGCTTCAAAGACTTCCTTCACAAAGCTTCCCACATGACAAACAATGAAACATGGAGGAACTCGGGTTGAAGTTGGCTAGAGCGATTATGTGAAGAACTCCTCTTACACTCTCTTGGCACACTAAGATTATCTTTCCTCTCGCACAACTTCTCCCTTTCTCTCCTTTGCTCAAAGCCCTCTCTTCAAGCTCTCTCAAGAAGAAAGATGATCCAATACAACCAAAGACTTTTTCAAAACAAATTAAATAGAGTTTAAATAGTGGGCTTCTAAAAATCCAAAATTTTTAATTTTGCTTACTCTATTTGTACAATATCTTTGGAGTATTGTATAGCAGATTAATTCATTACAGTCATAGATCGCTCTCTTCAATTATAAATCCTACAGTACGATTAGCTTAAATTAAACATCAGAACATACATGACAAACCAATGTTTGTCCAAAGAGCAGTCATATAATTCTTATTGTACGATACATGATCATCTACTATGATCTATAAGTAATTCATATTCAATTTGATTCCTTAATTACCTGACTTAAATTAGGCAAGATTATAAAATATCATATAGTACAAACAATTCAATTTTCAAAATATTCTATTTTAGGTTTGATTCGACTTTGGGGTTTTGGAAAATAAATATTCATCTAGTACGATTGACTGTTGTATAATACAATTTGTTATAATTAAAATCCATTTTCTCATTTAAATTAATTTTTATTTGAACTGATCATAAACGATTTGAATCGTACTGTATGATTAATAGAAAAACTAAAATATTTATTTTTCCCTCCCCTTGTGTGTGTGCATATAGCTAACATACACCTTTTTATATGCATTAACTCAAAATAAATAAATAAATAAATAAATAAATACTCTTTCAACAAGTTTAACTTATACAATATTTTCTTGAGCTCTGTATCTATGATGATGCATTGTGTATGTTGAACCTGAAATATTAGTGATGCACAAAGTAATTCTGACATCATTGGCTAGAATCCTCTATTGTTTTTTCCAGTAGCTCAGATTCAGATGTACCTCAATGTCTTCAGCATATATCCAATTTCCAAAATCATATCCATTTTCTCAAAAATGACATGTTAAATATATTGTGAATTTTTTATATGTGATATGACAACTGTAATCTATAGGTAGATTTTAATAACCTCAAATGGTCCACATACCTTGGACTCATTTTTTCTTTATTGCCAAATTTGCTAATACCTTTCATCTATCCAATCTTAATTAAAAAAAAAAATCTTCTACAAAAAATTCTACAGCCTAATGTTTATCATTAAAATATTGTTATTGCTTGTCTTGTACAAATATCAATCTATATTTTATCAAATGGATCTTTTTAATAGCATTATCAACCAAGGCTGCCCCAATCAGATGTCTCTCACCCACCTTTGTCTAAGATACAGGGGTTTTGTATTTTCTACCATATAAAGCCACATATGGAGTCATATATATACTTGATTGAAAATTATTATTGTAAGTAAGTTCGATTAGAGGAATATGGCCTTCCTAACTACCTACAAAATCAAGAATATAAAGTTGCAGAAGATCTTTCAATACCTGAATAGTCATCTCGGACTACCAGTCTATCTACGAATGAAATGTCATACTAAAATGCAATTTTGTTCCTAACCCTTATTAAATACCTCTCTATAGCCTGGAGGTAAACCTACCATCTCTATTAGTGACTATAATATTTGGTATCTAATATGATTTGATAATCTCGCGCACACATATTTATGCAAATCTATCTACAAAATTAGACTGTCGGTTCAAAATGAAATGGACTAATTTTGTCAGACAATCAACTACAACCCAAATAGTATATTGTCATTGCCTCAAGTTGGGAAAACCCCTAGAAAAATCTATGTAACTTCTTTGTATTTCCACTTCGAAATGTGTAATGGCTTCAAAAGACCTCCAAATCGTTGAAGCTCTGCCTTTTCTAACTCATAGGCATCATATTTAGATACAAAATTTGTCACATCCTCTTTAATCCAGGTCACCCAAGTATACCTTTTATATAACTATATATATTTGTTTACTTTTTGGGCGAATAGTGCAACATGAATAATGAGCCTCGTACAGAATATCTCACCTTAGATCTATAAAAGTAGGAACCCATAATCGATTCTTGCAGAAGATAATACCATAAACATATACGTATAATTTAAATTTTTACCATATTTAATCAGATCAATTAGCTTAAGATATTAAGTATAAAACTTCTGAGCTTTCTTAATCCTTTCTTATAAAGATATTTAAATAAATATTTGAGCCAACATATTAGAATCCCAATCAGCAGAAAAAATCATCTCCAACTATAATCTCTCTATATCTTGTATCAAATACTTATTCGAAGTGAGCTGAAGAAATAAAACTCCAAAAGATTTCCTTCTCAAAGCATATGCTACTACTACTTAAGCATTACCTGATTGATACTAAATAGTCAAATAATAATATTTGATCAACTCAAGCCATATCCTTTGCCTCAAATTTTGATATTTTTGAGTGAATATATATTTTAGACTAGGATGATCAGCAAAAGTATCACACCTGACACCATACAAGTAATACCGCAAAATCTTCAAAATAAATACAACATCAGCTAACTTCAAATCAGGTGTCATATAATTCCTTTTATATGGCTTTAAATGCTTGGAAGCATAGGCTATCACTCTATTGTGCTGCATCAGAACACATAAAAATCTCTCAGTGAAGTATTACTGAATATTTGAAATCCTTCTATATTAGATTGAAATCAAAATTGGAGCAGAAGTCAAACAATCCTTCAATCTCTAAAAATTAGCCTCACACTCTGGTGTCTAGATAAAATCTATTAACTTTTAAGTCATTCTTGTCAAAGATATAAAAATTTGAGAAAATTCCTTCAAGAACTTCCTATAATATCTAGCCATACCCAAAAAACTACATACCTCAAATATGGTAGTAGGTTTCAACCACTTGGTAACTACTTGAACTTTTGAGGGTTCTATATAAATACCATCATAACTCACCACATATAAAAAAAATACTCCTCAACTAAAACTCACAGTTGAAAAATTTGGCATATAATTGATGTTGCCTCAAAATCTCTAAAATAATAATCAAATGTCTAACATAATCTTCCTTAGAAGCACAATAAGCTAAAATATCATCGATAAAAATAATCATAAACTGATCCAAAAAATCTCTAAATACTTTGTTCATCAGATCCATAAAGAAGACTGGTGTAGTCATCACCCCAAAAGGAATGACCAAAAACTCATAGTGTCCATACCACATACTAAAAACTATCTTCATCACATCAGCCTCCCTCACCTTCACCTGATAGTTTCTATATTGCAAATCAATCTTCAAAAATATAGAAGATATAGTAAGCGATCAAATAGATAATCAAATCGTGATAGAGGATACTTGTTCTTGATAGTGACTTTATTTAAATCCTTATAATCAATGTACATATGCATCGTACCATCCTTTTTTCTTAACAAATAGAATAGACCACGGAGACATAGGAGGATGAATAAATCCTCTATTAACCAACTCCTGAAGATGAAAGTTCAACTCCTAAAGCTCCTTAATTGTCATCCTATATGGAGCTTTAATACATGATCGTATAACATGATATGTAATTAATTCAAATTTGATTTTATTACTTAATTACTGATGCTATCAAATATTTTGTATTTTATTTTATATTGAACATTAGTATGTTTTTATGTTCTTTTCTTTTTTAGCTATCCAATGATGGGAAAGCATCCAATGAACATGGTAGGTTGTACTTGGGGCTTGGTAGACATTTGGTTTGCTGGCTCGATTAGTCCTTGACTGCTGCTAGTTCACGGGTTGGCTTATGGTCCACGGTTTTGGGGCCTATGGTAATATGTGGAGAAGGTTGGTGTTGAGCTCATTTTCTTAGTTGCTAGCTCATTAATGATGAGCTGAAGTTTAGTAGCTCATTAATTTTCTAAAGGTAAGCTCATAAGTTGGATTTAATTTTGGAGTGGACTTGTCCCTTCTCCTTCCCTTTTCTTCTTTAAACTAATCCCTTATCTCTTGGGAATCCGTGGCTGTTTTTGAGCTTCCTGTGCTGGATGAATTCTGTGTCATTGCTCCTTGGTTTTCCGGATGGCTGTTGGTTTTCCGAGCTGGGGGCCTTCCCATGTCTTTTGGCGCTTCGGTTCTATGCGGGCCTCTTTGGTTCCGTGGCTGCCTCTTCGGTTCTTTGACTGGGCTATTTTTTCGCGAAAAGAAAGGGGGAATTCCGTGACAAATAATGCTTGGATTCTTATGGAAATTCATTGAAGTGGCTATTTGCATTCCCCTTTCTTACCTATAAATAGGAGATGTTCTGTGAAGGAGGAGTAGTTGAATATTGAGAGCATTTTGCTATAACCTGCGGGTTCTCCTTGGAAAAGCTTGCGAGCTTGTTCCACCTTATTTCTCCTCTTGGAAATATTGCGAGCTCTTTCCACCCTTCGTCTTGGCTTCTAACCTCTTTCGTCTCTCCGCAAGTTCCACTCCATATATATCCTTCTTCTTGTGCTTTGGTGGTGTTGTTGGTTGACTTGGGAGCATTTACTGGAAGAGTTTGGATTGATCAGTTGGACTATCGTGCAGTGGTGGACCATCAGTTTGCTAGCCCTATGCACTTATGTTATTTAACCTACATTTCGATGCATGTGAGGAACCTGCTCTGACGGTTGTCTGAGGATAGTGTTGTTTTTATTTTCTTTGTTTCTTTGAAGTCTCTTCGTGTTTTCTTTGTCGTATTTTGAATTTCATAGATGATTGCTACTATTTGAATAGAATCTGGTTAAGTTCTGTCCATTGTTCTCTTTGTTTCAGTTTTCTAACTATTGTGCTTACATCAATTACCTAACTTTAATTAGGCAATATTTTGAAAGATTATACAATATAAATAGGTTCATACATTATAAACAATTCAATTGTCAAAATTTGAATTTAACTATTTTAACTGAGTTTAATTCAACGGCATGATTTTTTATAATAGTTATTCATCCGGTACAATTAGTTATAATTAAAATTTATTTTCTCATTTAAATTAAGTATTTTAATTAATTTTTATTTGAACTGATTGTACAATATAATCAAGATTACACAATATCATAAATAAAAAATTAAAATATTTACTTTTTACTCTTCTTATGTGTGTGTATGGCTACTAAGCTAACATATACCTTTTTTCATATATTGACTTGAGAAAAATAATATTATAAACTCTTTCAATAAGTTTAACCTATACAATAATTTCTTGAGCTATGATTCTCTGATGATGCTTTGTGTATATTGAACTTGAAATGTTATAATAATGCACATAAAATATATATCGTATATAAAGCAAGAGAAAATAAATAATCATCCAATAATATTTGTAATAATCAAAATATAATGTTGGGCTCCCATATTGTAACATGGATGACCAATGATTATTTCCTTCATGTGATATCATTATGAACCTCTCTAAGATGGTGCTTTCTGATAATGTGGAGACTATGGGAAGTTGAGAGGGAGTTGTGAAATTCAATTTAGATCTTAGAAGTAGAAACCATGTTTTTAATCATGTGGTCTCTTTTTACTATATTATGGCTTTTTATTTGAACTACAAGGCATCTTATTATAAATCAAAGACTAGGGCATGGGTCCAATGAGATAAGGAAAGGTTGAAGATCTGCTATGGGTTGATGTTTTGGTTCTATATGATAATATGATTTTGTTAAAATTAATACAATTCTATTAGACTTAAGACCATGATTAGGTTATCTTAGGATATACATAACTATGAATAATTAAGCTTAAACCTTACTTGCAATAAGGCCTAACCTAGACTAATCATTTGAGCAATGTTTGATTAAATTGACTTTTGGTTTCATATGATCTTATGGATTAATTCTAATTGACATATTGTGCCAATTGGAGCTAACTAGATCCAGTAGGTCTAATGAGCTCACCTAAAGGGATTCCAAGGGTTTAGAATCAATAATTTAGCAAGAATGATACTTGTACTATATTTGGGCTAAATTTAGGCTACCCTAGGTTAACTAAGATTTAACTTGGTCTTGCACTTAATTTTAGTTGAAGTTAGGTCAACAAAAAGAGTCCTAAGGTTTGCTTTAGACTTTGATTGCTTCAAGGTGACCTTAGGTTATCTAAGCCAAAGACAAAGGTAGGGTTTAAGTTTAACTAGCTTAATGCCCAAAATTTCACTATATATGACTAACACTAGCTTAGAGTTTGCCTAAAGTGGTTTAAATATAGCCCACTATTCATGGTTACTTAGAAAATTCACAATTGACCTAAAGTAGTTCCTAGCTTACCAAACAAGCTTGTGATTGTTCTAGTGGCTGGACTAGGATTAGATTTAATAAAATCTAGTTCATATGAGGCTAAGTCACAATAGGTTTTATTTGAGCTAGGGTTCCAATGCACTAATTAAAATATGGGCAAGAGTTAATTTGCATTGATCAATTCCTATTAATTCCTCATTGGGCTAGCACTAATCATGTAGAGATGGTATGAAACTTTACTTTGGCCTAGATCGAACTAAGCTTACAAAAAAATATAAGCAACATTAACCAAATTTAAGTACTTCATGAGTTGGCTTAAAAATGATATGAGTAAGGGACATAAAAAGAAGCATTCATTCATATGGACAAGTACACGTGAAAAGATTGTAATTAAGGCTTTGTTTGGGATAGCTTTCTTAGTTCATTTAAAGTAGTTTTTTAGTATAAAAATTTTAGTTCAAGAATTTTTTGAACTAGAAGCTGTTGTAGAAAGAAGTAACAAAGTTATCCCAAAAGAAGCCTAAATAAATAATATTATGAAGTCACCAATCATATTCAACATGAAGTTGCTTCATATGATGGCAATTTTAGCTATCATCAATACATAACATTAACAATAGAATAATACATATTTGAAACACATAAATATATAATGTTGATATAAAAACACTAGTTATCAATATGTTTTTTTTTTTAATTTCTAACATATCATCTATATTTTAGCCGACGTTTTATTAAAACCTCATTAATAAGAAATGTTAATTTTTTTTTTGTTATAATATCTTTCATAATGATATACATTATGTATATAATAAACATCACTAATACTATGCAATTGAATGATATAAATGCTTTCATTTGCTAACGAAATTAGGCTTAGGAAATTGATAGGCTATTTGTATGTAAACCCTAGATCTATGTAAGTTTATATGTCATATAAAAGTAATAAAATAGTAACTAAAATATCATTCCCATAAGGATAGGAATTAACCCAAGATCACTCTATTACTATTTATACTTAATTTATATTATTAATAGAATGCTTTGCATTCATGGAATTCTTAAAATATATTCTAAAGCCTTGAGGGTCTATGTGCAAGAAATATAAAGTCTAAACTTTTTCCCTTAGGAGAACCATGGGGATAGGGAAACATTAAAATCTTTATATTTTAGGGAATTTGGAGTAATGTTGTAACGTTAGATCGAGCACTACAATATTAGATGGGATGTTGTGACATCATGCTATTCGTTGAGAGTATTGCGATGGTGTGTCATCAAGTGCCTTATTGCTAAACAAATCTTTTATAAAAATTTTAATTTCAACTTCATTTTCATTTTGGCCAAAATAACCCTCCCTCATGTCATAATCTGACTCGATAAAAGCCACATATTGGACATGTCATATCATTTTAGTTTGCAACAAGAAAAATCCTAAGATCTAAGTTTTGGATACTATTCAAAATTTTTGTCTAATTTTAACTTTAAAACAAATAACAAATAACATAGCTACTAATAAAAGTCAATATACCAAAACTAAATTCATCCACAAAATTCTCTTTTCATTTTATCATCAAAATGAATATATAATAATTACATTATAGTATATAGGTAGATACTAGAATATATAATATAATAGAATAATAACTAGCCATGATTGTACAGAAATCAAAATAAATAAATACCTATATAAACTGAGATTAGATCCTTATACCGCTACTCACCTTGCCCCTTCCCTCTCTCAGACCCTAAAAATAGATAACAAAATAATTATGAGCTAACACAGCTCATCAAGCCACATTTACAAATCTAAATTTTTAAATGAATCAATTTTTAAGCATTTAATTGAGTGCTAAACATAATATAATAAATCGTTATGCTTAACAGAATAATAATTTTAGTTATCAAGAATTCAAATAATGGTGTTGGAAAAATTAATAAACAAGCACTTCATATCAGATAAAGTTTTGAGAATTCTTACCCTTGTGCCTCCTAATAGATATCATTTAGATAATTTTGACCATTATGCATCTTAACAAATTCAAAAAAATATGAACCTTATGGCTCCCAATGCCTAGCAACAGAATAAAGTGTGCATAATATAGTATCAAAATATACCCTTAGCACTAGAATGACATTTCGTACTAGAACATAACTTTCTCCATCCACTCAAAAACTCCTAAGAAGCATACAATTCTATAAGATAAATACATAATTCATTACATAGTAGTATCATGAATGTAAATAAGCTCATTTTAGAAATTACCAAAATTTCATAATGGTAGGTAGCATAATGCACTCTTATATAGAAATTCATGGTTTCAAAATTAACAAAATTATTAGAGATTGTTAAATGGATCATCCATAGTCAAATGTACCAAATGAGCAATATAATGCATCACTAGTGCCATTAGAAAGTATGATGTAGTTGGCTACTGTTATAACACATGTAATGGGGGATGCATAGAGTAAAACAACTAGGAGCAAAGAATAAGAGGGAGAGAAGCATTTATAAACATTTCATAAGCTGAAGTCTCCATTGTTCAAATGAGCTATAGGACCTCAAGCTACAGAGACTGGTTGCTAAGGATGGAAAAGATCTTTGACAGCATATGTCTAAAGAGTTAGAAGGTGCTATTAGTTATGTTCCTCTTTGAAGGAGAGGCTGAGAGATTGTGGGTTGGCCAACTGAGAGAAAACTTTTAAGGGAAGAAAAATACTGAGATCTCTTGGGATGAGTTCACTACAATATTCAGGATATGGTTTGTACCTCCGTCAACTTGATGACAGATGTAGGAGGCTTTCATTAAACTAGAGCAAGGATGTAAGAAAGTGATGCATAATGACGTTGAGTTTACTGGACTGGCTAGATATGCTCCACACTTGATCCCTATTGCTGGAAAAAAGAGCTACATGTTTCTATAAGGGTTGAATAGGGAGTTGAGACATCCATTAGTGCATCTATAAATTTAGGAGTTTTTTTAAGTTGGTGGAGCGGGCCAGATTGATAGGGATTGATTTGGCAGCACCATCATCCATATATGAGGTGGGCTCTAGATATAATGTTTGTAAAAAAAGGAGTAGAGATGAAATAAGCATAGAGAGATAGTGACAAGAAAAATAGGTACAGTGATTCAATGGGATCTATATCAGTAGCATCTTCTGCAGCTATGACGAGTACCTTCATTGTTGTCGACGACATACGGGCCATTACTACTTATTAACGGGGAGATGTTTTTGTTGTGGATAGCAGGGACATAAAGTAGTAGATTGCCCTTAGAGGTGATTTGGAGGAATAATTGATTCTGGTGCAGGACAGTCCAGACATATTATATGACAGAGGACTGTCAGGTCAAGAGCATATATTGAAAGATCAAAAAATATGGGAGATGACAGAGTTATAAGTGGTGGTCAGAGAGAGACTGTTGTACCATGATTGACTACACCTACTCTAGTGATGCCACGTATGTAGAACTTAAAGTATCTGGAAGATCAACAATAACCTAAAAGCTCTACATATAAGAAATTTATTTGAATGATTGAATGACATATCATATTATGTATAATTGAATGACATGTGATATAATGAACTGCATTAATATATGATTTTTGATGAGTTTTGACTTGATTTGAGTTTTGATTTTTTGGATTTAGTTTTTCTCAATTTTATGCCCGAATTATTAAGGGAAATGTCGGGGATGATATTTTTTTATGGTAGGTAGATAGTAATAACCCATATTTTGACCTCGGTCAATAATTTTTTTTGGTGTCAATATAACTTCAAATTAGAAACTGTCTTTGCCATAACATTATTATTATATTATTTTACTTGCACAATTTTTTTGTATTAGTGAAAATCCTTAAAAAATTAACACCTATTAATACAAGTGAGGATTTTGAGATTGTCAAGTGTTTGTTTTGTAAATCGATTTCATCAATATTTTTTAAATAAAACAATTTATTTTATGGATTATTTTTGTAATTTTTGAAGTCCTAAAATGATTTATTTAAATTTATACTAAAAGATATTAATTAAATTAATAATATAATATTAAAATATTATTTTAATAAAAATATCCTAAGTTACTAATTTAAAACTTTATTAAATCCTTTTTCTCCTCTCAAAATTTTTTGACAAAGAACTATTTGAATTTTTTGTGAGAAAAGAAAGGAGATAGAAAAGGAAAATTCAAATTCGGAGGTTGCGGAGCAATTTTTGTCAGCTTAGCCAGTTAAGAAATTTACTCATCTCGCTGTAAGGAACCTTTACCATATTTCTGATATAAAAAATTTTATATTTCTTATATTTTTTTGATCAAATTTATGTTTTCATTACTGAAAAAATGAGAATAATTTTGCATTAGTAAAATTTTCACCTTGTAACTTTTTATATGTTATAGATATTGAGATTATGAATATTTTGAGTATTTATTTGAGATTTTTCACAGGGTGATTTTAAAAAAATAATAATTTTTGCCTACTCAAAAATTTATTTTAACATCTAAAAAAGTGATTTAATTCAACTAAAGCTTTATAATGTTATTTTTTGTAATATCAAAATATGAATTTTTGCTCAGTATGATTTTTATTATCTACCATTAGGACATTTTGATATTCTCTTAATTAATCTCAAATATACTTTTTTGTTGTAATATATTAGAAATGTATGTGGATATATGATTGAGATTATTATTATAATATTATGATAATCATGTGTGTGTAAAAGATAGGTAAAGACTGGTTGACATGCTGGTTATAGTCTCATTGACCTGTATAGGATGGTGGGCTGACAAACTTTTTTTTAAATACTATAATTTAATATTATCCTATACTGATTCACATGATACACTAATTAAAGAGTCATAATGATTACTGTGCAGATGGGCAAAGAGTGACGACTCTATTTACTGAGCCAATGATTTTAAAATACGAGTATAATACTAAAATATACCGTATAGCTAGGACTTATTATTTATTTAATGTGACTACTGAAATGTATGTTTTTGATGCATTGTTCTTATTATTATTGTATGGATTTACTGTTATTGTATTATTCTACTACTCGTACCACTAGATTATTATTATTATTAATTTAGATACTCATATTAAGTATGTGATATACTGAGCACATGATATAGAATAATTGGATATCATGGGTACATTTTGATATGATTTTACTACATTGATTTGATTTTAACAATCTTTATCGATATTTTGATTTGATGCTTTATATGATTTTAATATTGATTTGTATTATAGATATGACGACTACTTTATAGATTTGACACTCATATTAGGTTACTTCTTTACTGTCTTCCATACAGTAGTGTTTTATTATTTATAATTTTATAATTACTGTATGTGAATTTTACCATTTTTGTGTTGATTCAATGATTATATGAATGTAACTACTATGATTTAATTGTTAATATGCATATTACTCCTTTGTCATGCTTTGAAATCAGTTGCAGGTTTTGACGACCTACTGGGCTTTTTAGCTCATTTTATGTGGTTCAATAATTTCAGGTCAGGATAGAGGAGCAGGAGTATGAGGCTGATTAGGATTCCTTCAGGTTCAGGTTCTTTTTATTTTAGCTATTCTTTCAAGCATAATCGATATGTGATAATTATATAGATTTTGAGTATTATATATAATTTTTGGAAATGAATATAGATATGTACATTAATAATTTGAATTATAAAATCTATTTTATTTTTTATTTTTGATAAATGATATTAGGTAGCTCTAGTTGTTATTTATTAAAAGAAAAATAAATAATTCTTCCAAATTAGATTTTGGGACATCACATATTAGTCACCTTAAAAAGCATGACTAAGAACTCATAGTGTCCATGCCAAGTACTGAAAGCAAATTTTCATCACATCTTCTTCTCTCACCTTTACATGATAATGACTATATCATAGATTAATATTAGAGAAGATAGAAGATCTAATAAGTTGATCAAATAAATCATTGATCCTTGATAAATAATAATTATTCCTTAATAGTAATTAATACACATACACAATATAAAATCCTTATTCTTCACAAATAGAATAGGTGTACCCCACAGAGATACAATGTGACAAATAAATCCCTTATCCATTAACTCTCAAAGATATACTTTCAACTCTTGAAGCTCCTTAGGTGACATTCTATATGGAGCCTTAGATATAAAAAATGTACCTAAAAATACATCAATACGATACTCAATATCTCAAATGGAGGCAAACTCAATAATTCCTCAAGAAAGATATCTCGAAACTCCTGCATTATCAAAACATCAAAAAGAGATCCATAACATAAACTATTGTCCAGAAATACCATACACCCTTTCTTCTATAGTTTGTCAACTTTCATAATAGAGGTTAGACATGACAAACTCATCTAACTTTCTGTAAAACATAACTCTTACTACTTAAAAATAAGTTGAGTTACTTCTTCAAATAATCAATCTGAGCCTCATATCGACTCAACCAGCCCATACCCAAAATAACACCAAACTTAGAATATGCCTAAATTTTCACTTCATATGAGATATTTCTTAATTAAAAAGCAAACCATACTGGCTTTCATATTCTCTCTCATCGGTAAATTAATAGATAGAGTAAAAGATAATAATATTGAAGGTAAGTGTATTAGATCAAAGTAGCACTCAAAAATAAATGAATGACTAACTCTATAATCAAACAAAATATGATAAGGTTGATTAGAAATATAAGCCATACCTATAATAACATTTGGTACATCTTGAGCCTCATGCTGAGTTAGACTATATACACATTCTTGAATTGGAGTTGGCACAATAGAAACACTAGGCTTTCTTTAACCTGAGGATGGTATCCCTAATACACAAATAGAACCGCTGCCTCTATCTAATAATACCTCAAAAAATGTATAGAGTGGAATTGTCCTTAGTCTCCCTACATATATGATTAAACTCTCAGATTAAGGCTTAGAACATTAGTTATATTGCATAGTAAATAATGGACAACCATGATAAATTTGGATAAAAATTATTTAAATTAACACATTAATTAACACTAGCACCGCGGTGTTACAAAAATTGGTGTTAAGTCACTGAACAAATGAACTAGTGTCATGGCACTATTGATTTCTTTTGTTGCGACACTATATCTAAATCAACATGTCATTTTACCATGTAGCCATCCTGTTGGTGGAATTTTGAAAAAACAGGTTTTGAAAAATATTAGTTTTCTTTGGGAATTTTGAAATTAAAGTTGAAGTCTAATTCTAAAGTCGAATTACCCCACTAGAAAAAGTATATCACCCTGAAGGATGAGAATAAAATTTTATAACGGTGTTCAGATTTAAAATTATGAAACTAATCTTGAATATTGTGATCGGATTCTAAAGAGAACTTCATATGGCCCCGAGGGAACAAAGTGAAGTTCAATTAAATATCCGGCTACGACATTCAAGAAGTATGACCGTTGAGTTTACATCCAAAATCTTATCAAAGAAGGATGTATCTCCCCAAAGGGAGATAACACCATTCAATGATAATCCTTTGAATGTAATAATAACGATCGTCTTTTGATTTTTCCAAAGGAAGTCTAATAAAAGAAAATTTTGAAAATCAATTTTAAAATCATGTGCGTGTGTGGTTCCAAATCTCCTACGAGCGCAAGCCCTTGTAGTTAATTATATCGTAGGGAGACAGAGTCCCCTACGAAAACTCTCGATTAAAATAGTGATGGAATTTTGATAGATTTTTTAGAAGTGATATCAAAAAGAGAGGTGAATTTTGGAATTTCAAAAGGGAATGGATCAAAATTGAGTAATTATTAGCAGAATCAAATGGAGAAGAGTAGGGGACACTTTGAGATTCCGAAACCATCTAGAAGTGTCCCAATCTTAATTTAAGTGTTGGACTTTATGTTTTAGGATTGAAATGAAGCTTTAATTAGAGTTGAGTATTTTATTAGAAATTTGGGATTAGATATCCGAAATTTGGGGTCTTATGATAAAAAATCTGCCCCGAATCCTAAATCTAATTTGGATAGTGGACCACAGTCGTTCGAACCTAACTAATGTAATGCAAAACCTGGACTTACCCCGACCTGGATTGGGGAGCCAGCTAATCACCTAGTCGATTTAAAATACATGAGTTTGATCTTTTATGAAAGAGTGGTAGGGACGTTTTACTTAAAGGTTTCGGAGAGTTGGGGCCGACAGCTAGAGATTTTCTTAATTGACCCCTTTAACTTATGTTGGGTGCAAAATGCTAAGAATTAATGCAATTAAAATTTTGACTCTTTTAATTTGTTTTTAATGCAATGCATGCTAGTTGACAACTTCAAATCAAATATGCTTAAAATTTTAAAAACAGCTTAGAAAATAATTTTTTAGAAGACTGCGCTTCCCCAAGTCCGGTACCTCGTCCTCATAGGTCAGACTATCCGGACTCTACCCGCAAGCGGGGAAGGCTCTAAAATAAGGAGAGAGTTGTGCAAAAATATGCATGCGACCCCGGGGTCGATCCCCAGCTAATTCCTTAAATTCGTTATCTTTTTATGTTATTTAGATTCACTAAAATTTAAACGTTAAGATTATGAATATAAAACTTTCACACCCTCACAAGTCTCATGAGTCCAGGCAAAAATAAAAGCGGCACAAAAACTCCAAAAAACTAAGAAAAGTAGGAAACATTAAAGGCAATCATCTCAACACATCAAGTATAAATAAATTAATTAATAAATGTCCATAGACAAAGTTGCCTTGCTTATTACAAACCAAAATTTGCAGAACGTAAAGTGGCCGAGCACCACTAATAACAACCCGGATTCTAAACCTAGTAATGACGTAAGTGGTTTGAGTGGGATACTCTTTGTCTTCAAGTCTTCAATCTTGCTCTCCTTCAAGCTCCTTTCCTTCAGGCTCCTTGGATTCTTCGTAGTAAGCTACCCAAATAGATAAGAGGGCACTTCCTTTAAGGGGAAGACCACTCTTTCTTCTTTGGGTAAAGAAGAAGTGTGATCCAAATTTGGATCTCCAAATAGAAAAGGGCCACTCCCCAAGGGGGTGTCCTTTTCTCTTCGGAGTCCAAGCTTTGGACCTATGTATCCCAACTCAAAATCTAACTTTCACAACACTTAACAAATATACAAATTACATTTATATCAAATCAAAATTCTACTCTCCTGTAGGATTATCCTAAACAGTTACTGAATCAAAGTATTTCATTCCCAAGCAGTTATATATGCGCAGAAAAAAAAGTAAACATACTGGCCACGCTCTTTTTTATTTTGGGGCTTTAGCAGCTGAAGCAACTGTGCAAGCATTTATAATAATTGATTTTTTTTCTTAACTTAGCCCCCTTTTATCGTCCTGCATGAGTGTGGCCACCTGCAGAAACTGTGTGAACATCCAGATCGTACCTATCCTAGGAGTAATCTAGTCGCCAAATACATCAATCCATCCACAGAGTGTAGAAAAAGTAAACAGACACAGCAAAGCAATTTCATTCACAACATGTAGTAAAAACCATAAAAAATCCGGCACACAGTAGTAAAGTAAGCACCTGCCTAACCTAGATCTAGAGTTGGTTATCCTAGCAAACTATCTACAGTGTGTGTAAAAGGTCGTGTGGCTGGGGTAGATCCTAGGTAGGGTGATTAGTTAAAATTATCTAAAAATTCTGAGTTTGTTAAGGCTTAAAAGGGGATTTAAATTAAAGTTTAAATGTTAATATATTAAGAATTTTATTTAAATATATTTTAAGGTTTAATTGATTACTATCTTTGTTTCACACCAAGGCCGTGAAGTTTATTTCACCTTCCTTGGGGCTAAGTTAATAGCCTCGTAGGCCTAAGTTACTAAGTAGCAATCGGGATTGATTAAATTACTTTAAGTTAGTTGAAATTAAGAGGAATAGATTAATATTAAGGGGAGTTATTTACTGATTTTAGTAGGTTGGTTGAGAGTCTTATTAGTCTATTAAGAAAATACTGGAATTTGTAGGAGTTAATAGATTTTAGAGGGTTATCCGAATATGTTAACTAAGGGATCAAAATTGATTTTTAGAATTAGAGTTAATCTTAGGGGTTTCAGATTTTTACTAAATACTAGACCTAATTATGAGTTGTTAGAAAGGTGGCACACTAAATTTGGAGTTTTCTATCAAAAGTTATGATTTTTAGAAGTTTTGACCCATTTTGACCTAATGCTGACCAAAATGTTGACTTTTTTATTTTGATAGATTTCTAGAATTTATATATTTTTAATAAAAATTAGGCATTATTATGAGTTGAATGCAAGTGAGTTTGGTCAATTTGGATTTTTCTTGAATTAATTATGAATTGTTGAAGTTTTAAGTATTTATTGAATCATTGAAATTGCTTAATTAGAAAGGGGTTTTAATGATTTTGCTCCAAATGAGATCCCAACTCCTTGAAATCAGCTCCAAAGGTCAGGAATGACCTAAGGAGAGATTCCCAAGTGTTTGGGAAAATTTTGGAATTTTTAATTATTATTAATTAATTAAATCAATTAAATACTGATTTTCAATTAAAATAAAATTAAGGTTCAATTTGGTGTCAAATCAAAGGAGTTTTAATTTTCATTAATTAAGGGTTCAATTTTGGTCAGTTAGAGAGGTTATACATAATTTTTGGGTTTAAATTAGATTTGTTACACTTTTTAGAAGGTTTTAAGGCTTAATTAGGGTTTAATCTTAGGAAAATTAATTAGGGGACTTAATGACTTCAAAAATTAGTGAAAATTTTCGTAAGGGCTGAGAGTGTCACTAAGTTTAAATGGTTCAAATTTCAAGTCCAAATGATTTATATCCTAATTTTTAGAATTTCTCTAAGTTTTCTAAAAATGTCCTTAATTTTTGTCCTTAATGATGTTACACAAGTCCCTTCACTAATATACATAACATGAAATAAATACATACAATCACACAAGTCCTTAAATCTAGGAGATCCCTGGCTAAGTGCGAGTGTGTGTTTCCTAAGCATGCAAGGACTAACATAAAATATATAACTAAAGATAAGATTAGTGAATAATCAAGAAATGATTATCCACTAATCATCCCCAAAGATTCTATTCAAACATGTCTAATCCACATTTAAAATTTCAAGCGGATCTCCCAAGGTTTAAAGATTTCAACACATATAATTTTAAAATAGTTTTAACATATATATACTTATATATAGAAAACTATATATAAAGGTATAAGTTTTAAAATATAATAATTTTAGAAAAATATTAATAAAATAATTTTTAAATGCTTGAGTGATCCTTTGAATTTTCAAAGTCATTTGAAAATAATTTTTTTTAATTTTTAAAATAATTAATATAATATTTAATTAAATATTAATTAAATATTACAAATATTTAAATAATACAAATTAAACTAAATAAATTAAGTTTCAAAATCTAAAATAAAAAAAAATTAAAAAAATGATATATCATTTAGATTTTTTTTAATTAATAGGAATTTAATTTGAATATTTTGAAGTTTTAAAGTAATTAAAGATATCAAGATAATCAATAATTGAGTTAAATATTTTTTAATTAAATTTAATTGATTTTAAGTATTCTCTGAAATCTCAATATTATTCAAAGTAAAAGTTTTCCTTTCTTTTTCTTTTTAATATTTAAATTAATATTTAACTAAATATTAATAAAATACTATGAATTAAATGATTTAAAATTACTTAAAATATTTAATGTATCTTAAAGTACCTTTAATTTTAAGTTAAAGATCTTAATTTTATGAGAAGTTTGATAGGTTACATTAAAATTTTGGATTTATAATAAATTTTAAATAATTTTTCAAAGTTTTCTGTCTTTAAAATGATTTAAAAAATCATTTTAAATACAACGGCGGCGCCGACGCTACGTGGTGGGCTCTGGTTCACGGGGCCAAAACGCGGGGATGGCGGCGGTGCGCCGCGACTTCCACGCGGCGTCATTTGGGCAGACCACGTGCTGAGACGTGGTTAGCCACTTAACCACGTCAGCAGTACCGCGGGGCCGTTGGATCCATCCTGATCCAATCTGACGGCGGGAATGAGATCCCGTAGTTTTATCTAATCTGAAAGGATCAAACGGCGGAGGATTAATCCCGCAGTAATGAGCTGATGTCCCAGATGTCGCCGAACAACTGATCGAATGAGAGATCAAATACACGACCGAGCCAGGGCACGGAGCGGCCAGATCTGGACCGTTGATCGCTTGATCAACGGTCCAGAAAATGTACATTCGCAGCAAACTACGAATGACGCCCTAAACTCATTTTGAAATTTTAAACTCAAGTTGAATGCATGAACAGAAACAGTGGGGGAACATTCGTTTGGCCTAAAACATCCTATATACGAAGCTAAATAAACCCATCTAATGTGAGCTAGATCTAAAGTTTTTAAGGGATTATACCGTTGGATCTTCAAAGTCTTCAAACGGATGAGCTTGTAGACTGTCCAAGTGTAGATCCCTGGCATAAAACTGAGCTCAAAAATGTCTGGATCGACTGCTTCAAGGCTGGGACAGACTAGGTGGTGGGCTCGCCGGAGAACTCGCCGCCGCTGATGTGCAACCACTTGGATTTTGTAGTGGGAAGGTAGAGAAGGCCCTGGGGAGCTCAAACGAACGAAGACTTGGATCTGGGAGGTTGGAGCAAGTGGGAGAGTGTGTATTCATCAAGTGTGCTCAAAATTGACTCTTGCCCTATTCAAATGACCTGGGCTAGTTTGGATGGCTGTGATGCATCAGAGGCTTCTCTTTGATGAAGGACAAGTGTCCCAAGCCGTTAGGTGGCAGGGAGAAAGGCTGGAAAAGGCCCTCTAACCATTGGTTAATTTTGGGAGGTGGAGGGGGACCACTGTCGTTTAAGGTTAAACCAGGCCTTGAGCCTGGTTAGAAGAGCTCCAAGTGAGCTTTAGGACATTAGTGGGTCAACCTAAGGCAGCCTAAATCAAGGGAAAAGAACTTAGCATGTGATAATGCTTTTTTTGAAAGGCTTGAGCCTAGAGTTGACTTTTTTGACCAGTCAACAAGTCAAATGAGGTTGACGCGGCAGTGGAAGGTCATGGATGCAGGTTGGAGGGGGTTCAAACTCAAGCCTATACTCTTGAGGTCAAAAGGAAAGGTTTGACCAATTCAAAGAAAGGTTTAAAGGCCTTATTGACTTGGTTTGACTAGTCAACCATGTCAAAATTGATGATGTGGCATTTGGGGGAGTATGGAGGGTTATTTGGAATAGTTTGGTCAAGGATCAAAAGTCAAGGGTCAAGACTAGGAGAAATAAGAGCATGAGCAATAAGGGTTTGACCAAAAAGTGAGGCTTGACTTGGTCAACCCAAGTTGGGCTGGACTCAAAATAGGTTTAGAAATATTCAAGACATTGAATGGAATGAGTTTGAAAGTTTGAAGACATTGATTTGGTTAAATGGGTCGAAATGAGTCATTTGAACTCTTAAGGGTTCATTGGGTCAATATGTGCTGACTGGGTCAATCAGGTTGACCCAGGGGATGGGTTTGGGCTGGACAAGTTTGAAATGATATTTGGAGACCATTGTAGGTGGTCCCCAAGTCTGGGGAGATCAATTTAGTCAAAATGGCTGTTTTGACCCCTAAGGGCCTATTTGGCCAACCTAGGTTGACTTGGTCAACCAGGTTGACCCAAAGTCTGGGTTTGGGTCCAATAGGTTGGGTTTGATATTTGAAACTTGCTGAAAGTGGTTCCAAGCAATTTGGAGTTCATTTGGGTTAAAATGGGTATTTGAGTCCCATAGGAGTATTTTGGTCATTTTAACCCCCTGGTCAACTAGGGATCAAAATGGGTCTAGAAAAATGCAGTTTACTGCTCAATAGGTCAGGATCCAAAGTTTGGAAGTGATTGGAGGCTTTGTAGAAAGCTCCAAGGTCAAAATCCACTGGGCAAAAGGTTCAGTGGCATAGACTATAAATATTTGAAAGTTTTTTAGCCTTTGGATTTTAATCAAGTTTCTGAGGTTTGAGACCTCATAATGGGCTCAAATTTGGAGGGTTGCCTCTAGAGACATGTCTTATCATTGTGCAACTGATAGACTCTGAATCAGAGGTCTTTTCACTAGGTTTTAAAGTGTTTGAAAAATCCTTGGAAAATGCTTTTAGGACAAAGCCTTGGACCTTGGATTTCTAGGTTTGAATTGTTTTTTTTTAGCTTGAATGGATAGATTTGAATTATCCATATCATCTATAACCATTTGAGAGGATTATGAATGATAGGACAAGATTAAAGTTTGATAGAAGGATAATCAAGGTTTGAACTAGATTTGGGGCCAGGAGAGGTTTAAAGTCTTGATAGATTTAAAATCTTGATTTGATTTAAACATTGAATTAATTAAAGTCTAGATTGGTTTATAATTTGAATTGATCAGATCTGGAATGATTTGAATCTAGATTGTTCCTGGAGTCTGGAGGGATTCTAAGATCTAGAATCTAGAAGGGTTCTAGGATCTGGATAGATCTTAGAGTTTGGATTCTAGAAGGATCTTAGGGTCTAGGGTCTGGAAAAATCCTAGGATCTAGAGTAGATCCTAAGGTCTTAAGTCTAGAAGAATCCTAAGTACTAGAATAGATTCTAAGGTCTGGATCTAGGAGAATCCTAGAGTTTAGGTTAATTTGGAAGAATCCTAGGGTCTGGATTGATTTGGAGTCTGGAAGGGTCTTAATGACCTCATACAAAAATGAGGTCAACACATCCCAACTGTGGCACCACAACCTTAACACAATTTGGTGCTATGTCACTGATGTATCCCGAGCACGGTGGTGCTTGATTGGCACTACGACGCTAAATTATTTTATAAAAATATAAAGAAGAGGGCATCATGGCATTCTTCTTTAGTTCTGTGGTGCCTAAATTGTGCTAAGAGCACTGTGTAGCTTGATGAAGTGGCATAGCGGTGCGGTACCTTTTTCCTAAATTTTAAGGCTTTTTTTGGAATTTCCTACATAAAAATAATCAAAAGAAATATTTTCACAATAAAATATATACCCATATATTAACAAAATTTCTAGTAACAAATAAACACATCACATGGAATGTTTATAACATGTAGATCAATATAATATGCTCAACAGTATGCACATATTATGCCAAATTGTATGTTATACAAGATAATTATAAGTTAATGCATATCATATATTACATGATCAAATGTAGTACATGGATTGCTGATCATTTATACTCAACAATATTCTACTACTTTTAAAGAAAATGACATATACACAAGACTAAAGGGTAAAATGTCAATATAAACCATAAAAAGTGCTCATAATTATGATATTTACAATAAACCAAAAGTTACATGGTGGAATTTTACTAAAATGGAGATACTTAATTTTTTATAAGTTTTAGGATGGTGAAAATATATAAAAGACAAAATTATTGAACATAGAGGTAGGTTTAAGACTATTAACTTCAATAAGAATTTTTTTATAACTAGAGCAATAAACCAAAATACCTAAAAATGAGCTCTCTCTCTCTCTCTCTCTCTCTCTCTCTCTCTCTCTCTCTCTCCCCTCCTCCTCCTCCTCCTCCTCCTCCTCCTCCTCATCTCCTTCCATCTCTCCTTCTCACCCACACAACAACAAATGGGGGTGGGGTGGGTGGTGAGGGGTTTTTAAAGTAATGATTTTAAATATTTTATTGAAAAAAATTAAATTTTGGACGCAACACCATTATGCTAACTCAAATTCCAAAAAACCTAAGAGTGTAGTGGCACAATATCTAATAGACTCAACACCGTAGTGCTCCCTAAGTACGAATTTAGTGAAATTATGCTCATGGCTATTATAATATACACACTTTAAACAATATCATTCTCAATATTTCTTGTTATGGTCCATTAACAGACATAACAAGATTATTGATCACTGGTCACATAAATTATATCAACTAAATTATATATTCATTCACACATGTATGCATGCCAATCAATCAATCAATCATATAACATGTAATCATATAATAATATAGAATACATGCCATTAGTAAGTAATAACATTTAGAATAGAGAACTATACTAGTGAATCTCTTAGGTGCACCTTTCACTTCTTATTAACTCATGTTATATACCCTTGGTTGAATCAGTGTTGTCCATCACTAACAGTATGGGATGACTTTGACTCCCACTCATATTTTTTCCATCTCTCCCTCTCGTAGTGCTCTTTGTATCCCCACCACGGATATTGAATCATCCTATATCAATACTGACCACATTTGAAACATTATCGTGTCATCAATAAACATTGTTCTGCTAGCCTTCTGCCATATTTGGTGCACTCTAGTGTACTGCCGGCTGACACTATAAGTCATATTCTAACTTTAACAAACTTACTCTTCTTCTCACTAACTTCTCCTCTAGTTACATCTTTGCTAGCTCTCTTCATATTCATGTCCTATCTAAATTGAGGAATGGCCAAAAGATTCTCTACTAGTCTAGCTCTCTCAACCAAATCTAAAATATCTTGAATCCTCGCTGGTATGACTGATTGTCTCAGTTCATTCTTCAATCCTCTCAAATATCTATAACACTTTTCTTCTGTAGTACCCACCAGTTGGGATGCATATTTGGCTAATAAAGTGAACTTAGCTTTATACTATATCATAGTCTTCTCTCTCTGCTCCAGTCTCATAAAAGTTTCTTGCATCCACTATCTTGCTAATGGGGGCACAGACTAATCTCTGAAAGTACTGACAAACCCATCCCACTTAACATGGTAATTCAATCTATCTTGGAATTTCTCTTGATGTTGTCTTATCCATCATCTCTTAGATTTTCATTCCAATAGAAAAATAACTAATAAAACTCCTCCATCTTTTGGGTACTATATATTATAAAAATTATATTCTCAATTCTCAACATAGTTATTTGTTATCGATGTCTCTACAACTCCTTTGAATGCTAGTTGCTTTAGCTTATGAAAAATCTGTATATATCCATCTTCTTTAATTCCCTTACTCACGGACTATCTAATATGTGTATCACTCATCAGTTGAGCTATCAAATTGGCAAACTTCATCATGCTGTCAAAACTCACTAGGGTTATTATGCTATGCTCATTAGGTGCTTCATTGTCGAATGGGTCTATTGTAATATTTATAGTTCACTTTCATAATATAATATAATTCAATCATTCATATGCATATAATGAATGCACAAAAATTAAATCTTAACAATTCCCAATTTTATCTCTCTCAATTAATTCCCACAATTCTTATTAAAATTTAATCCTTTCAATAACCATTCCATTGATACCACTTATTGACACACCTAGATATAAATTTGGAAAAAAAATTATCTTAGCTTCAAATTATTTTACCAGAGCCACTAATTTTCAATTATTTAATAAAAACCAATGGAAGCAACATATATATAAAAGCCTTTCACTATATTCATTATTCATCCAAAATTTATTTATAATAGCCCAAAGTTTAATCATTTCATCAATATATCTTTTTTACTTATGGTTATAAAAGAATAAAGCTGAAATATATAAATAAAATTAAACCTAAATATTTTGTTCAGCGTCACTCCACTGGATCCTGACCCATTCTTAACAAATATATAAAATCATAAAGTGAGGTAGTAGCTTAGTAGGTTACCAAAACATACAATGAAAATCAATGGAAGATAATATAAGTAATATGTATGCAATCATTTAATCCATATCAATATAAGCATATAACCGGAAGAACATATGATAATCAATATGAATAATGTCATTACATATGAGTAATACAAATTAATAAAATTAATGCAACTTATAATAAATGATTAGTAGTCATATACGAGATTAGTATCTTCTATCATTCTTGTGCCCATACCCACTATAACACAACCAATCAATCATGAGTCTAGGCATGCCTATAAATTATGCTTTATTTCAATCTATATGTTACCTCATATATAATATAACACAAAAAAACTAATTTGTGAAATCTCAATATAAACTAGCTAAAATGCTCATAATGATGTTATTTATCATATATTAAAAGTTATATGGTTGAAGTTCACTAAAATGAGAGATATTTTCATCAAATTTATGAGATTTCTCCCTCCTCTCTCCCCTTATCCCCTTTCTCCGTCCTTGTTAAGCAATATCAAATGGGGGGAGGGGTTTAGGTGTTGAGGATTTTTAATGTAATGGCTTTAAATATTTTATTTTAAAAATATATTTTAGACCCAATGTTGTGGCGCTCAAGACCTTAGTACGCTATGCTCACTCAAATTCCAAAAAACCTGAGAGTTTAATGTTGCATCACCTAATAAACTCAGCATCACAATGCTCCCTCAAATAAATTTTAAGAATTTAGTGAAATTAAACTCGTGGCTATTATAATCTATCCACCTTAAAAAAATATCATCCTTAATATTTCTCACTAAATGCCACTAACAAATTGAACATGCATGATTATTGATCACTAGTCACATTAATTATATAAGTCAAATTATATCTTTTTTTCATTCATAAATAAATGCATTCAATCAATTAATCAAATCACATGTAATTATATAGTAATATGCAGTTTATGTCAATCATAGGTAATAACATTCATAATAAATAATTATGCAAGTGGATCTCTTAAGTGCATCTCTCACTTCTTATTTACTCAGGCTATATACCCTTGGTGATGGAGGTACAAACCGGTCTCTAAAAGTATTAACTAACTCCTTCAATTTGAACAGAGAGCTCAATCTACACTGAAATTTTTCTGTTTGTTGTTCTATCCACCATCTCTTACCAATTCATCTTCAAATAAAAAAATGTCCAATGTAACCCTTCTATCTTTCGAGCACTACATGCTGTCAAATATCTTCTTAATTCTCAATACCTAATCTTTTGTTGCTCGCAGCTCTATAAATTCTTTGAATAGTGAGAGCTTTCCCTTGTAAAACATATGAAGATGCCTATCCTCTTCAATTTTCTTACTCATTGACTGAATACTCTATGCATCACTCATCAATTGAGTAAATAGACTGGCTAATTGCATCATATTGTTAGAACTCACTATGGCTATCATGCTCTCCTCATTTGGCACTTCATTATGAGATGGATCCACCACACTCAGTATAATTCTCTTTCTCAATATAATACAATTCAATCATTTATATGCATATAATGACTGCACAAAAAATATATCTTAACACTACCCAAGTCTATCCATCTTAATCAATTCCTAAAGCTTTAATTATAATTCAATTCTTTTAATAACCATTGCGCTTATACCACTTAGCTCTAAATTTGAAATAAGTATTATATCTTCAAATTATTTTACCTAAGCTAATAATTTCTAATTATTTAATAAAAACTAGTGGAAGCTACAGATTTCAAAACATTTCATTATATTCATCATTCATCCAAAATTCATTTATAATAGTTAGAAGTTCAATCAATATATCAGCATATCTTTCTACTTTTAACTACAAAAAAAAAATAAAACTCAAAATTAAAAAAAATAATACTAAACCTAGATATTCTTTTCAACCTCACTCCACTAGATCCTAATGCCTTCCTAAAAATATATAAAAATTACAAAGTAAGCTAATAAGTCAGTAGGTTATCAGAACCTATAATTACAATCAATGTAACAAAATAGAAAAAAAAATGTAAGATAATAAAAGTAGTATGCATATAATCATTCTTACTCATAAATTATTCTCTCTTCTCTCTCTCTCTCTCTCTCTCTCTCTCTCTCTCTCTTCATTCTCCTTCACAGCCAACAATAATAAATACAATCGTAGGGGGGAGGTGGTAGAAGTTTTTAATGTAATGATTTTAGATATTTTATTTATAAAAAAATCAAACCCAATGTCGTGGTGCTTAAGAACCTAGCACCTCTGCTCTCACTAAAATTCTAGAAAACTAAAGAGCTCACCATCACACTGCCTAGTAGACTCATTACTGCAACACTCTCTCAGACAATTTTGAAGAATTTAGTGAAATTAAACACATGGTTGATACACTATTAATACTTTGTAGCTACATTTTAATACTTGTTATTAATTCACTTCTTCTTGTCATCATTCACTTATTAAAGGGTCAATTAAATTGGAGAACTAAATAGATATGCCTTTTTAATTAGGTATCTAATAGGTAGTATATAGATTGTGGAAAAAGAGCTTACAACTAGTTGGCCCTACAAGGGAGCTCGCCCAAAGACTATCAAATCCCACTCGCCAGGAAGAGCAGAGAGAAATTGTCCATAGGTTGGGGAAATCAAGGGCTCTCATGAACCAAGTAACTCACCACTCATCTAATACATAAGATTATCCATAGAAGCTGCTCGCCATCATCTACTATTGAGTGCAATCATTCACACATTCTACCTTAAATGTAAGAATAACACCAACTCAAGGGGCTCTCAGTCACCCAACCTAGACCATTTGATCATGGAGCCCGCCCTTCCTACAACACCAACTCAATCATTTTCCTTTTCTAGTCAATCCAAGGCTTCATCATAGATTGCTAATGACTTTAGAGTATCAATTGGCCATAAGCCCTTAATGCTTAGTACTTGTTGTCAGACTCATCCATACATACTCAGTATTACTAAACTTATACATGCACACTTGGCACAATCGGACTCATCCATGCACACTTGGCACTACTAAACTTTCCCCGAAGTTGGATTATAAGGTTCATGCATAGTTATTCTCTTTCCATCAAATCAAAGTGTGGCACACATCTATGGCAGTCTATATTAAGAGTTTGTAAAGCATGACATTTTCTGTTTTTTTATAGAAGTAGCCTTTTTTATGGCTCTCAAAAATTTATAAATAAAGGATGAAGATAAGCATTTAAGATCTTTTGAATCTTTGATGTCTTGAACACTTGTATTCTAGTAAAAAAATAGTGGACTGCTTTATCCATTCTCACACATGTTTCTAGGTCATTTTTTCATAGTTAGCTTGATAAATAAGGTCAAGTATCACCAATGAACATATTTGGATTCAACACTATATTAAAAAAAAACCACTAACATTTAATTGTTTGATGTAAAACACATTTTTTTTCAAGCATATATTTTGAAATACAAAGGTGTTACTTAAATAACATAAACATTAATGTGCTAGATATGAGGGTATTTAAAAAAAACAAATAATTAAAATGACTTTAAAACACTTGGATTTATTTCATGATGAGTACAATATAAATTATTTATGTATTACACTAATCTCAAACGCAAATCTCTTTCTTACAAATACAATTCATTGAAAATAGGGAAAAATAAAAAGAAAAAAAAATAATATTCAATAAATTCAAGGTAATTTAAGTAATATATTATAAATAAAATGATTTGAAGAGTTATCTAATATATTTAAAATTAAATTTTATTATTTAAGTCATATTTATATTTTCTTATTTATTAACTTTTTTTATTTTTTAAATAAGCATTTGAATATGTAAATGACATATGATATATATTCTACAAATATGCATTTAACAAATTTACATATCAAATTTCACATACTCATAAAATTATTATAGGATGTAGATTTCACATACCTTAATTTGTAGTACAGCTAGTCTACGTGCTAAGTTATTAGCAAAAGTGCTTAATTATGTTCAAAAAGTTATTTAAGGATATTATTTAATACTATAAAAATTGAAAATTTTAAAATAAAATATTTATATATTGTATTCATTTTAAAGAAGGTTTATAAAATTTTAAATTTTATTATAAAACAATCATTATTAAAAAAATCCAAATATAAGGGCAATTTGGTAAATCCACAACCTCGTGTTTCCAATTCTCCATATAAAGTCGCATCGTCGCCGGAAACCCTAGGGTTCTCCAGGCGATCGATTCGGCATTTGGGTTATAAGCGTGGTGTGTTCGTCTTCTCTACCTGCGGCTGGTACGTTCCTTCCTCCTGAATCTCCGATTACCAGTTCCTCTATTTGATTCGCGTGATAAGTATAGTTGCTTCTCTGATGACTTAGAATGGCGAAGTCGAAGAATCACACGGCTCACAACCAGTCCCACAAGGCTCACAGGAATGGAATCAAGAAGCCTAGGAGGCAGAGGCAGACATCCACTAAAGGGGTATATTGAAATCTCCTTTTCTACTATTTTATCGACGAAGTTGTCTTGCGTTTCATATTTTCCGAGAAATGGAAATTCTTTCTAATTTGGGTCATGGCTCTCTGCTAAAGATATACCTTTGATTGGATTATTTTGTCAGATGGATCCCAAGTTCCTTAGGAATCAGAGGTATGCGAGGAAGCACAATAAGAAGAGCGGTGAATCAGGATCTGAAGCAGAGGAGTAAGATGAAGTTATATGGAAGAGGCACCGGTCATTATTATTTCTATATTTCAAGACTAGAACTGTGAACCTTTTTTTTTCTGCTGCTATAATGTTTCTCGGTGAATTTTCTACTTATTGTCATTCAATCATCTTTTGGTTAGAGGATTTTAGTTCACTTTCCTCACTTGTTGTATTGGTGTCAGTTTTTACTCTGGGTATGTCTTTTATGATTTAAATTCTCATCTTTAGTGAAATATTGTTTTTGTTTGATAGAAATTTAGTTTGGCAAGTTTCATCTGGTTAATTGTGCCCATGCACTCGCTTGATGTTCTTGGAAGCATGCTATGATTGCTCAGAAAATCAAGGATTGAAGCTTTCTATGAGTTAAAACCAATACATTTCGGTTGAAGGGTTTTATTTGGTAATGATTTTCTTCTACTTTTGTTTTTGAACTTGATTTATGTGAGAAATGAGCATTGGAAAACCCCAAAGCATGCATCTTCACTTTGTATTTGCATTTATGAGCAGATCTCTTACTTAATTTTGTATAACACAATTCATTACATAGAATCTCAGTATTAGGAGAAATTATTCTGTGCGGACATCGGACCGTCATGAGGCAAATCAGAATGCCCCACATCACCTGGTATACAACGGTACACATCCGCGGTACACAACAAACGGGTGACGTGGCGCCTTCTGATTCGCCGCCGTACGGCATCCGTATCCGCATAGAATAATTTCACCAGTATTATTAGATAAAGATTGAACCAACCTTATCTATCTTATTTTCCATAGCTGATGGTGTAGTAGAATGATATCTTACTTTTAGGTAGAGATATTGTTTTTCATGGAAAAATTCGCCTATAATACTTTATCAACTTCATTTGCAAGTCTATATATATCCGTTCGGAATACTTTTTATTCTTGTCTTGTTACATGCCATTTAATTGTGTTCATTTTTTTCCCTCCATAGCTCTAATGATTACAAATGCATATTGGATTGTCTTGTCTGATTTTCTTCATTTTTGTAATTGAAACAATCTCAAGTAACTAATAATTGAATAGGAAAACCCTCACGGTGCCGAATGTTGGCCATTAAAAGGGATGCATGATACTAAGTTTGCTCAGGTGGATGAATGGCTTTGCCCTTAGAGATAGTATACGAAATAAGCATATATGTGAAAAGGTTGGAGTAGCTCTAGTGGAAGATAAGATTAGAGAGAGTCTCCTTAGATGGTTTGGTCACATAAAACAGCGACATTTTGATGACCCGGTTAGGAAAGTTGAGGTGCTAGATTTGACTTGTGTTAAGAAAGGTAGAGGTAAACCTAAAAGGATTTGGTTAGAAAACATTAGAAATGATATTTCTTTATTATATTTAAACGAGAATTTGACTTTTAACAGAACACAATGGAGAAAATGTATTCATGTAGCCAACCTCACATAGTGGGACAAAGACTTGTTGTTGTTGTTATTATTGTTGGTTCTATCAGGTTCTTGGTTTTGTTTAACAAGCAATCTTGTTTTCATTTTAGGAGCATTACTTTTTTGGAACCTGATTTTGGAATGATAAACATTACTAGATATTTTTGCATATTTTGTGAGTATTCCTGTTCTTGTTCTTAAGGTTTCGTGTAGGTGTCAATCCCGATGCCTAATTATTTCTTATGTGAGGTAGAGAACTATTGATTGAGGTTGGTAGTGCAGTCTTTCAAATAGATTTTATTCTGTGATGGATTTTTTTTAGTCTACAATGGGCTTATGATACTGTACATATGGAGGTTTAGTTTGGGAATTAACATCTTATGCCCCCTGCCCTAAGTTACAGCAGTTGCAGGTTTAGAGCTAGCTAATGCCCATTGTGTAAAATCCATATTCTTCATTGGTGCGGGTTGGCCTTTGGCTAAGGCCACCTATGTTACCTTTTAACCAGGCCAACGGATCGAATAAAGCTAGATTATCGCTCTGATTGCATCGACGTAGATCACATCATGGTGAAAGTAGAGTGGAGTCCTTGAGCTTGATGCTGAACAGAATGCCAATGAAGGCATTGAAGCATTAAAAAAAATACTATGGAGGCCTCCTATTAGATTTGTGAGGTGATAGCTATCTATGTGCATGATAGAAGGGGTTGGTTTTGTTTGGTTTGGGGGTTAATGACATGTTGGGTTAAGGAGAGATTATTCTGTGTGGTGATTGAACGCATCCAGAGGCCAATCCGGACGCGACATGTCATTTAATGCACTATGCATTTGGTGACATGATGTGTTCGGATTGACCTCTGGATGTGTCCGGACACTGCACGTAATAATTTTTCCTGGTTAAGACATGTAGAAGATTTAATGCCCTTCAATAACATGACATTTGCCAGTTAGATTTAAGTGACATTGGGCTCAATGGTCAAGAATGAAAGAAGACATATTATTATATATATATCATATTATTAAATGATAATTTATTTAAAAGTATTTTTAAAGGGTTATTTTGATTATTTTGGCCAAAATTTGCATACATCCATAATACAACGAATATCGATTCCCTTGATTATAAAATATTCATTAAACATTAAGTATCTTAATGGCATAAAAAATAAGTAATCTAAGATTTCTCTTGTTGATATATTTTAATTATAAAAATACAAGATTCAAATATTATTTAATCCTTCAATTAATACCATAAAATATCAACTTATCCCATCAAGATATTAATTGCAAATATAAATCTAATATCTAATAAAATCAAAGTTTAAATACCCCTAAATTTAATTTTGAAAATTCTCAATTCAAATAGCAGGCTAACCAAATAAATTCTGGTGACACATGAACAACATTATCAGCATCCTCACCACCACAATTTGATTGCATTAGCTTATTGTATTCATAGGTTCAATTTATATGTTGGGTGTTAAAATATTTTACATTAAGAAGTGATGAATTTGCTTCAGAATACTTAGAAGTAAATTTTGGGGGATTTGTGTAATGGATCTAAGAGTTTATAAAGGAAAAAAAAATTGAAGAATGACAAAAACTTGTTGGGCTCATATTATAACATATGCTTAAGGAGGTATTTGAGATCATTTCTTTTTCTAATATTTTTTAATATATTTATATTTATAGTTTTTAGTGGAAATTTCCATAACTAGCCCTAGTAAGAAATTAGAAATAAGACTTTATCAAAATTTTAATCTAACTCATCCAACCAAAGAAGTAGGTGAAAACTAATATCAATGAACTTCCTTTACCATTTTTTTCCTTTTTTTTCCTCTACATTTCCTTCAAACCTAAAGAGCAAGGCAATCATCCTAACATAAAATGTTGGCATAACTACATATGCATTGAGGTTATGAGCCCTTGCATTTTATCTTTTTGCAAAATAAGCAAGAAGGGAGGAGTTCATGCAATTTTATAGATAAACTACTTTTACATGTTGCTAATTTGGTCTTACTAACTTAAAATTATTGGTATTGCTATGTAGAAATATAACAAGCCATAAATATAGTATAAAATCCACCTCGGTCAACTTAATATCAACCAAGTGAAACTTTAAGCAAAAAATCCGTCCCATCAAGGTTGATAAACTTAAGTCAACTCTATTCCCAATTAACCACCAGTCAACCCAAGTAAAACCCGATCAAGCCATCCAATTTCAACTCAACCAACTTCTATCTCAGTTCAAAGCCTTACTTGTCAACCCGATAAATGAACGATTAATACAATATTAACCCAATCAATAATTATACCCTCAGGGAATCTACCTACCAACCTGCAAACATCTATTGGTGAATCCTATCATCTCGGTAATGGGTAAAACATATTTCGATCGTAACTAAAGAGAATAAGCACATTACATTTAGTAGATTATGGTCTGATAGTTCATAGATCGTTCGTCGAATTGATTGTGGGGCTTATTTCAATCCTACTCAAGTTGATAGAGGGCTTTGTGACTAGTTATATGCACATTTATCTTCTTGATCTACACACCCTCATGAACTAGTTTATGATTAGCTTTCTATACCGATTAAGTAGAACCCCATGATTGGTTATGAATTACTTTACTAAAATTGAAGCATGCACTAGGGGATGTGATAAGCAACCCTTTAGGCATCCATAGGCTTGAGATGTTTACTTTTAGCATAACATAATAATAATATTAAAGTATAAAATAATATAATGATAATAAAATTAAATCATGATATGATAATTTTTCAGATTTAAAAAATAATAATATGAAATTTTAAAGTTTTGAAATCATGGAAATAATGATTTTCATATTTTTAAAAATAATAATATTAAGGTATAATATGATAAGTTTAAATATTTTTAAAAGTAGTAATTTGATCATTTTAAGCTTATAAATTTATGATAATGATGATTTTCAAATTTTTATGTTATATCACTATTATGGTTCTTCCTGAACTAACCAAAACAGCCCTGATGGGGTCGATTCATTCCTATAGGAGGCGGGCTAAGCCACCTCCTTAGAAGTGTCACCCAAGCATGTGGGCCCCCCTAGGGCAGCAAATATAGAGAGGGAAGGGGGGCAGCTAAAGCATAGAGAGGCTATTTTTAATTTGATTCATTTTAGAAAACTTTTTATTAGGAAGATATGTATTTAAAGAGGATGAGAGGTTAGGGTTAGGACATGATTGATTATTATTTTTCTTGGAGTTCTCTTTGGTGTTTTGTGCTCTAGACTCGTCGTCTAGAGATTGGGAGAGAACGATCATCCTCTCGAATTGAGGATCAATTGTATCTTTGATTTGTGCTTGCTTTGATTTGATTTCCATAATACAATATACTGTTTTGGATTGTTTTCACTGAAGCTCTTGAGTTTTTCTTGTTATTTTTATCAACTATTGTTATGTTTGATTGCGAACTCAAGTATTTCCCTTTAGGGTTATTTACGAACTCGAGTATTTCCTAGCAGCCACTCACACTGATAAATGTAGGTACTTACACAAGAGAGACTAACGAAAGTAGGAAAATTCTTAGAGTTTTGTCTTGGCTTATTTTGGTTATTAAGTAGGGAAAACACCCATGGAGGGCCAAGAAACAAGCTAGTTTTGACCCATACTTGGAAGAGAGAGCCAGGGTGATCATGAAGTAAGTTTTAAGCAACCTCACTCGAGAGAAGTCAACTCAGCAACATTATCTAAGACGTCAATAGATAGACCTAGTTACGTTCATTGTTAAAGGTAGGCCAGTGAATGGAAATACTTTTAATGTTGTGAAGGTGGTCACTGTCTTGATCTTCAACTATTGGATTGGCAGATCTTGATCAGTATAGGAAGCTCAATCAACAAAGTTTTTAAATTTGTTCTTGAAAAAATGAACTTATCAATATATCACTTCTCCCCCATTATAGGCCCACTTTATGTTTTCTTAGAAGAGTGATGACAAGCCAAAGGGATAACTGCTCTACTTGTCAATTGTGGTGAGAGAGAGCACCAAGGCAACAAATTTTAACTTAAAAATGTGGTAAATGCATTCCTATATGAGAAATATGGCGAGGACTAACCTATAGTGGTTGATGATAGTTGACAACTTTGCAAAATGAGGTAGTGCAATCCACAATGAATTTGGTCCAGATAAAAACATTATTCACCATCCTTTGGGGTGTTTGAAGACTTGTCCTCCAAATGAGCTTGAAACATTATATATTCTTATTGTCAAAATCTTATGACAATCATTTGATATCTTGAGCCCACAACCAATGAAGGGCAATCAAAATGAAACATCGAGAATTTTTCTGAACACAGCAAGCAAGATCACTCGATATGTTACATAAAGTTTGAGATAACGCGATGCTATCAAGAAAGATAAAGAGATGAAGAATGATGAAGAAAGTGAATCCCTAGTCAAAATTATAATAGAGATATGAGAAGACAAAGAGTCAAACTTCAGAAAGGTTAATTAAGCAACAATATATCACATATTTTTAAATTTAAAGTTACACCCAACCCCTCTTATGTGCATAAATGCACACCTGAGCAATCATAAACTACTCATTTCCAGTAGAAAAAAATCAATGACAAGACTGCCTACTCTTAAAAGAGATGAAAGTCAGAATAGAAGATTTCAAATTTCTTCTTTGTAATCATCCACCTCTCTCTCTATCCATCATTTTAACTAGTCCTGATGGTAAAGTCAAGATGTCTTCCATGAACAAACTTAGATCCAACAAAAAGCTTTTATATTCTCGGCTAATAAGGTAGATGAATATTTTGACCATTGTCTTACTTCATGTTTGATGATTCCTCATTGCTCATTCTTCTCATTACTCTTCTCCTCACTTCAATGTCTTTTAGAGTCGCTTTTTGGGATCATACATTTATGGGTGTTTTTTTTTTTTTTTGCTACATCTTCTTGATTGCTTCACTTGGTTTGAAATTGGATTCAACTTTCTTAGATAAAAGGTGAGTTTGCTCAATTGATTAGTCTCTACTCTGGATGGCGCTCTACAAATCTTGAACTCTTATTAATCTTTAATAAAGTCCTTGTTATATTTTTCAATATTTAACAAATGTTTTGCTTGTGTCAATAATATTTTCTCCTATTTCAAGCTTCTTGTTTGTGCTACTTTTGCAATTGTAATATATTTGCAACTCATTTTTTATTCAATTTTGTAAAATTTTAAATGCTTTTTACAATTATACCTCAACTCTCATCATTATTATCCAAAAAAAAAAAAATCCTATTAAATTTTGTGTGAACTACATCATGTTACTCATGCATTCACATAAAATTTTACACAAAGATCCATAACATTTTCAAGATTTTCATAATGAAAAAAAAAATCCAATCATATTTTGAGATTTTATTTGGGTGGTGGGGTGTAGCATTACCCTATTTGCTTTACATGCCATTACTGTTTTATCTACTTCCTAGTCTAATGGGGAGTAGGGGCTTGATTGCCTATGCTTTTTTTCTTCTATCCAACTCATTTGTCATCTCCTCTTTTTGACATTTTCTTTATTTAGTGTTGATTCCTTTCCTTTTCAGACCAAACTACTTGAAGTTCTCCTTCACTTTTTTTTAATCATATTTTTCCTTTTCTAAGGATCAGCAATTTTTTTTAGAATGAGTGCTCTAATTCAACTCATAATCATTCTTAAATTTATTTTCAATCAATGTGTTACAAATTCAAGCACAATTATATTAATTGTATTTCTATAAATATTTCAAATGGGGGCAAAGTTACGACGGAGCACACTAAGGCAAGGCATCGACGGCCTAATGCAAGAAGTTGTAATGGAGATCTCAAGGAAAAGCTAATAGTATTAACAAAAAAAGGGATTTTTATATACATAACACCTAAAATTATTGAAAATACATATTTAACACTTAAACTTTTATATTTACTAATATACCACCTAAAACCCCTCTTTTAATCAATTATACCCTCTTTTAATCAATTATAACATTTCGTTTAAACCTTCTGTAAAAAATCACTATCAACGATTGTCTTCCCCATCAATGACATCCTTTCACAATGAATATAAGTATCTCATCACTTCAATGGAGTGGAAAAATAGAAGAAAAATGAGATTTTAGGCGATATATTAGTAAATATAAAAATTTAAGTGTTAAATATGTATTTTCAATAGTTTTAGATGTTATGTATGTAAAAATTCCTAAAAAAAATGTTGAATATTACATAAATAATGAAGTCTATGTATTAAATATATAAAATAAAAAGTTTTGAGTGTTACGAATGTAAATTCTTATATGGTGTGCAGATAGTGAAGGAATTGAAAAAACTTATTTAATTTTGGTTCATTTACTCATAATTTGTGCCAATTTTAAGCAAATTATAGATTCATTGGCAAAATTTAACTACTTTTACAACAAAAAAAAGCTTTATTTTCTTTCTAGCCTCTTCAAGAACTAAGACAGCACTCATGCAGCCTTCTGAATAATGCAAGAACTTTCTAAATATGAAATATATACTGTCACTGATGTGCCATTTTCCAACAAATCTACAGTAATCTCTTCTGTTCACTTATCTGCACAAAGGGACTCATTCTTCTAAACCATATAAAGCAAACATCACACCAATTAAAAAATAACTGGTTATGCATTTTCTAATCTTAGAATGATTTTAAAACACTAAAACAAAAGGGGATTACAAGATATTTAGGGTTTGTTTGAGGAGTGATTATTCCGTCAGGTTACCGAATGCATCCGGAAGCCAATAACAACACGCCACGTCACTAAAGTGCTCGATACCGTGCTCGGTACAGGCGCTCGGTACATGCTCGGTATACTTGGTATGCTCGGTATTCCTTACCGGACGCAATAAAAATTCTTGTTTGAGACGTCTTTTTTTTATTGTTTCTTAAAATATTTTTTAGTACAAATTTTTTTTTTAAATTAAAAATTTTTATACTAGAAGTAATAAATAAGTTGTCCCAAACTAAACCTTGGTTTTCCTCGCATGAACAGAAGAACTATCATGTTTAGTGTTTATTTTATTTTTTTCACTTTTGCCCCCTCACTTAAATATTAGTTCTTTAAAATGCATCATTTTGGTTAAATGTTTACTTAAATATGGCCATAAATAATCGTCGAACTATCTCTTACTCAAAATATAGGGTAACACCCACCGATGCTTAGCTTGGTTGGTGGACAAGTACGGTTGGGAACCTTCCAACCCGTGCTCGATTCTTCTCAAGCGGCAGCGTCTCTTAAGTGGGGCCCAATTAAGTGCGGGTAAGGAGGTTTTTGGGGTGGGTGCCTCTTCTCGGTCAGTTGAGGGTTAGTCACGCCGCCAAGTGTCCTTTCAAGGGTGGCAACCGATGGATACCCCATTCAAGTCTCTCTCTCTATATATATAAAATTCAAGCCATATTAGAGAGAGAGAGAGAGAGAGAGAGAGAGAGAGAGAGAGAGAGAGAGGGTAGCACCATACATATCTCGTTTCTCATATATCTATTGTTGATTTCTTCATTCTTTAGCTACCAGATTTTCTTTTACTATAGATAAAACTGCGATGGTGTAGTTGAATAAGATAAAGAATTTTAATTGGACTTCATCATCTGTGAATGTTTAAATGATGTTTTGGGCATAGGATAAAGCTGATTTGAATTCTATTCTAATCTAATTTGAGCTAACTTGGATGCTAATTCAAACCTAATTCAAAGATAAATTCAAATATTATTTGAATGTTATGAGATTCTATCAGTACAATGTTCTAAGCAAGTTAGAATTTGTTCTATTTTTGTTTAAACCTCTTTTGACCGTGATTGATTTCAATTCAAATAAGGTTCCAAATATGTTGAAGAGGATTTGAACTTTATTTGAACCATCTTCAAATCAGATAATAATCATCTTTTGCTTATATTTAGAGCACTTCCTGTTTATAGGTTAATCAAACATCATTATTTTTGTGCTATATGAAGCAAGATAGAAAAAGATAACCAAATTAGTTAGACATTTTTTGAGAAATAGAGCAAATGATTGATGTTTAGAAGTATTTTTTCTTAAAGTTCTCATTGATCTTTTTTATCGTTTTATTTGAGACGGCTATTTTATTGCTTCTTAAAGTAATAATATTAATATTCTAACAAGACTGAATTCTTATTCGAATCCATTTTATGATTTTGAACTAGATTTGAACACTGTGAGGCATATTTGAACCTCATTTGAACACTGTGAGACATATTTGAACCTCATTTGAACACTGTGAGGCATATTTGAACTAAACTACGACAACATATTTTGAGTGTTATATATGCAAATTATGATGTAGCGGCTATAACATAGTAGAACTCATATGTCAAATATGGATGCGCATTTGATCGATTTAATCTATTTTTATTTGTAGACTAACAAATTAATTGATTTGGATTCTAAATTTTTTAAAAAGTGATCATATCAAATTATTTTCAAAATAATTAAATAAAACAAAATTTTAGTTCTTTGGTTCAATTCCGGCTGAATCAGAAATATAATTAATTTTAATAATGAATCTAATTACCATTAACTCTAACAACATGCATTAAAAGAAATATCAAATAATATTTATTAAAACTTATAATTTTATAATGTTAAATAAGTAATATTCATAATTGATTTAATATTTAAATAAATTGGCATAGTTAAATTTTTTATATAAATGATTTATTAAAAAAAATAATAATTTAATCAATCATATTGATTTATTAAAAAAAAATTTGATTAATTAATAATATGCGTTACTGATCTCAAAGCTTGAAGAAGAATTTCTTATCAATCGTAGCAATGAATGTAGCTCATTTCTATTTGTTGGTTGTGAATTTTGATTATTAATTAATGTCTTGAATTTAAGAATGAGATTTTATTTCGAACATTTTTTTTATTATTTCTTAAAATAAAATTTTAATATAGGATGAAATCTTAATTAGCCTAAATGTAAAAAAAATAAAAAATAAAAATTTCAATAATTGACGTCGGGAAAAAGGTAAAATGTACAGTAGTCTGGACTGAGCTACATGCACTTGATTCTGAAACTGATTGACTGAAAGTTACAGTGAGAGAATGTCTTTATAAAGTTTTCAACTTTAGTGTGGGCTCTTTATTTTATGAACAAAAGCATATAAAAGCAGCTAAAATTACTCTTGTCTGTAATGTTGACCAACTTATGGTGGCTGGCACACACATTTATTTTTGGCCTATTGGTTGAGAGCTTAGGTTTTCAACTAAGAGGTCTAGTGTTCGAGTCTATGTATATGCGTTGTGTGTATGAATTTGCCTTAAATGACCTAAATCTCAAAAAAAAAAAAAAAATGACGGCAGGCATCTGCACATATTGAAATCAGCTTTTATTTTAAGCTAAGTAAAAATCATAAAATAAGATTGTGAAATATATATATATATAATAGAAAACAAAATTTAAGAATTTGAGCGATCATAATTATTAAAGGCAGACAAAATAGTTAAAAAATTTATTTTTCTTAAAAAAGTAAAATTTCAGGGTGGCTAATTGCTCATCTTGAGCTCTTCCCAGGGGTGTAAATGAGTCCGGAGGAGCTTGAGTTAGGTGGTATTTCAATTGAGCTCGACTGCCAAATTCCGAGCTCGAGCTCTAGTTTGAACTCTAATCGAACTCGAGCTCGACTCATCTCATGCCAAACCTTTGATACCACATTATTGGAGATTGCTTCAATCCATATAGGGAACGTCTTAGCAACCAAACTAAGTTTTCCTTCCCAAATTCAGCAAACTTATCTTGTTGTTCCATATAGATAGTCTCCTCCAATTCTCCATGTAAGAATATAGTTTTGACATCCAATTGCTCAAGATGCATGTCCATTTGGACAACCAAAGAAAGGAGCACACGAATGAATGTGCCTTACAATTGGTGAGAAGATTTCTTCATAGTCCTCCCCCTTTTATTGAGTGAACCCCCTTGCTATAGGAAAATTATTACGTCGAGCATCCGGATTCGTCTGGAGGCGGATCCGGACGCGTCACGTCACCCAGACCCCGGTGCATCTAGGTAGTTCCGGGTGACATGGCTCGTCCAAATTCACCTCCAGACGTTTCGGACACCGGACATAATAATTTGCCCTTGCTACAAGCCTAGCCTTGTACCTAGGCTTATCGTCAACACCAACCCCTTCCTTTCTTTTAAATAGCCACCTACAAGTGACTAACTTCTTCTCCCTTGGCTTCTCCATCAAGTCCCAATTGTGATTCTTCCTTATATAGGCCATCTCTTCTTCAATAACAAGTTGTCATTCACATCTCTCCTCACACCTCATTGCTTCCTTATATAAGGTAGGTTCATCACATTGCATAGAATTTGCTAAGAGAGCATAAGAAATTATCACAACAAATTCATACCTTTGAGGAGCCTTTGTATGGATTCAAGTGTGAGATCTTCACTGATCATCAAAATTTGAAGTACACATTCACTCATAAGGATATTAATTTGTGACAAAAAAGTTGGCTTATGCTGATTAGAGATTATGATTTGACCATTCAGTATCAGCCTAGAAGGTTAATGTTGTGCCGAATGCTCTAAGAAGGGAATCTTCTGGATTATCACACATTTAGCTTAGTTCTAATAAATATCTGATTTAGGATATGGAAAGGCTTCAGTTGAAAGTAACTTCTACTATTGATTATGATTATGGAATTCTAGCTTTGATGATTATTCAACCATCTCTACAACAAAGGATTTATGAAACCAAGAAGTCATATCAAAAACCTCCACCATTCAAAAAATTGAACCAAGATATTAAGAAAAGGACTTAAAAGACTTCAAAAGCCTTACTCCATAGTGTGTCTAGTGTGGAAGAAGGCATATAGGATCCTGCTATAGAGTTATAAGGAAAAACTTTAGGTGTGGTTGTTATGGGCATAAGATGATGCATTATCCATTACTTGGATAGGGACAGGGAGTTGTTTAGACTAGCGAAGAGGCTAAGAGTGCTATTGATTTATCCCAAGAGGAAGTGCATGATAGTTCTACTTGTACGATTTACTATTTTGAATGCTCCCAAAAATTTTATTATTCTTGATTTAGTTGCATTGCACCATATGCTTCCTTATTCATTAAATTTATATGCATATATGTTACTAGAAAATGAATTCTTGACTATATGGTTAATGCAATTGGTGATCTATTCTGCTATGAAATATTGAGAATGACATTTTTCAAGGAGTTTGGATTATAAGAATATAAAATTTTAAAAAATATTTTAAAATGAAAAATATAAAAAATTTCATATAAGCGTTGTGGTGTTGTGCCTACAAGCTCAACGGCACTGGGAAGAGCATGGAAAGTGCCGTTATGGCACTGAGCTCTCTAGAATTTCTAAAAATAATTCAACATAACAATGATGAGGTGGTACTATGATGCATTGTTATTTTACTTATCACGTTGCGGTGTTGGGTTATCGGAGTGCCGCAACACCAGCAATAAAAAGAATTTTTTTATAAATATCCATGTCATCCTGTAAAAACTCATATTTTAAGCCAATCAAATAAATTTTTTTAGGAGTCATTATAATTCCAAATCACAAATCATCTTCATCATAACATAGATATTGTAGTGATTTAATCACACTAAGTTTTTTCATAATTTTTGAGAATTTATGTACATTTTTAAGAAATTGGAATCTATCGGTACAAGTGAGAATTTTGGAATTGCCCAATATCAGTCTTGCAAACTGACTTTACAACTTTTTTTTTAAAATAAAATAAGTTATTTTATTTATATTTTTTTATAATTTTTGAAGTCTAAAAAAAAATTATATGAAATGAATGCTAAAAATTGATTAAATTATATATTATATCAACATTATAATATTATTTTATTATAAAATCTAAATATACTCACTAATCCCTCATTTTCCATTCAATTTGGTTGAAGAGAGGCCTATTAAGTGAAATTAAAGAGAAAAGAGAAGAGATGAAAGAAGATTCAGGATTTGGAGGTTGTCGAGCAATTTCCATCTATCAATCCTATTGAAAGATTTGCTCATCTCATTTTAAGGAACCATTACCCTACTTCTAATTTTTATAATTTAATATTTTAAGATTTTTTCGGTCAAATTTGTATTTTCATTATCAAAAAATAAAAAAAATTTGTATTGGTAAAACTTTCATCATGTAACTTTTTATATATTATAAAGATTGATATTAAAAATATTTTGAGTATTTATTTGAAAATTTTTGCATATTAATTTTAAAAAATAATAATTTTTATCAATACAAAATTTAATTTGACATCTAAAAATAGTATTTTAGTTCAATTAAAGCTTTATAATATTATTATATATGATCTTTGGTAATTTATTTATGAAAATATGAATTTGTGCTCAATAGAGTTTTCTATTAATTAGGATATTTTGATACTTTCTAAATTATGACCTATTATACTTTATTGAATGTAATTAAATACAAATTAATTTAGATATATGATTGAGTAATAGTTGATCGCTACTACTATTATAGTACTATGATAATGATATATGTGTAAAATATAAGACTAGTTGACACGTCAGTTAAATATTGATTGATCTTTATAGGATGGTGGGTTGCAAATTTTTTTTAATACTATAGTTGCGTGTTATCATATACTAATACAACGATATAATGATATAATGATTGAGAGTTATAAGAAATTATTACTACGCCTATGTGCAAATAATAATGACTTTGTTTACTGATCCAATGGTTACACACTATCGGTTACTGATTATTAAAAAATATCATAATATCTATTTATTTTCTAATGTGACTACTAAAATGCATTCTATATATTAATTATTATTGTACAACTTTACTGAAAAAGTATTGATTTACTATCACTATACGAGTTTATTGTTATTGTATTATTTTACTACTGTGGCCACCAAATTTATCGATACCAATATAGACATCGATACTATTATGAAACTATTATAAATATAGATTCAATATTACTATTATTGTTATTGATTCATTGAACTAATATTGCGCATGTGATATTGAGTACATGATGTTAAGATAGTTGCTACTTAGTTTTGCATGTTTGATATTCTTGTAACTTGCATGTTTTTGATGATTCAAAATATTATTGATTTGATTATTATTTCTCCTAACATATTTTGGAAGAATTATTTTTGCTCTTGTGTGTTCTACATTTCAGGAAAATCATACTCCGGATTATTGAGGACTTCAAATCAAGAACAGTTTAGAGTTTATTGTAATCGAAGCCTATATTTTTCATTTTATTGAGTCTGAGAGTGTGTGATTGTAATCGAGTAACTGAGCACACACACACTGGGGGAGAGTTTTAAAATTCATATTTTTAAACTTATCGTGCTGTACGACATCACTTCATACGGGACAATTTGGTTAGTTCTTTTCCCCAACGAGCAGTTGATCGAATGAATTTGAGAAATTTTTTTTCTAAGTATGAATCGTACGGACGATATTTAATTTTGTCCCAGGACAAACATCTCTGTTCTATCCTCGGACGAAGATCGTACGGACGATATGTTATGATCGTCCCAAGACGAATGTCTCTATTCTTTCCTCAAATGAATATCGTATGGATGATATTTATGATCATCCCAGGATGAACAACTCTATTCTGTCCTCAGACGAAGATCATACGAACAATATTTTATGACTGTCCCAGAATGAATGTCTCTGTTCTGTCCTTGGATAAAGATCGTACGGATGATATTTTATGATCATCACAGGACGAACGCTCTGTTCTATCCTCGAATGAAGGTCGTACGGATGATATTTATGATCATCCCAGGACGAACGTCTTTGTTCTATCCTCGCTCATTTCGCCTTGATGTTTCGTAAAGATGAAATTTAATTTTCTAACTATTCGCCCCGGATGAACTTAGTTTGTACCGGACGATGATCGGGTATGAAATGATTTCGTACTGATTCACAATGGGTTCATATGCAACAATATTTGAATTTTTTGTACGTATGAATATATGATCGTACTTCTAAAACTAACTTCTAAAAATCTTATCCACATGAATTTTCAAGGGCAATTGAAGGAGAGAGTATTTGAGAGAGATTTCCTGCAAGTTGAGTGTGAAGGGTTCACAAGGTTACTCAAAGGTAAGGATCTCCTTATAATTGTAGTTATCACTCTTTATCTTATCTTTCTAGATTGCTCGTTAGAAGATCTTCGGATAAGATACGGTTCTCTGTCGACGCTTAAAAAGTGTGAAAGGATTAAGGTTCTCTACCTACACTTGGAGAGTGTGAAAGGAAGACGGTTCTCTGCCGACACTTGAAGAGTGTGAACAGCTGAAGGTACTCTACCTATACATGAAGGGTGTGAAAGAACGAAGGTTCTCTTCCTACACTTGGAGGGTGTGAAAGGACGACGATTTTTTGCCGCACCAGGGATTGGTGGAAAAGAGTTTTATAAAGGCTTCTTCGCCTTGCTGTAGGGGTTAAAGGTGAGTTACTTTGGTAATAGTACAATACCTGAAGTGAAAGGCTTCAGGAAGTGGATGTATGTCATATTTGACCGAACCACTATAAATATTTATGTTATTTTATTTTTTCGCTACTTATTTACTTATTGTAAGTTTTATTTTTTCGTGATTGAAAAAGTTTTTAAAACCTTAATTAACTTGCTACTAATTGTTAACTGGTTTCAAACTTTTAAATCCAAGAGTACAACAACTACATCAAGCCTTTATCCCACTACGTGGGGTTGGCTACATGAATCCTTTTTCTCCATTGTGTCCTATTAAAGGTTAATTTCTCGTTTAAATCTAATAAAGAAAGGTCATTCCTAATATTTTCTAACCAAGTCTTTTTAGGTCTGCCTTTACCTTTCTTAATATAAGTCAAATCTAATACCTCTACTCTCCTAACCGGGTCATTGGAAGGCCGCCGTTTTATGTGACCAAACCATCTAAGGCGACTCTCTCTAATCTTATCTTCTACTAGAGCTACTCCAACCTTTTTGCGTATATGCTCATTTCGTATCCTATCTCTAAGGGTAAAGCCACTCATCCACCTAAGCATCCTCATCTCTGCCACACTTAACTTAGTATTATGCTTCTCTTTTAATGGACAACATTCAGCACCATAAAGCATTGTAGGCCTCACTACCATCTTATAGAATTTTCCCTTAAGTTTGGGGGGTAGTTTTCTATCACACAACAAGCCCGATGCATTCCTCCACTTCAACCATCCAACTTGAATTCTGCTGAGAATATCCCCATCTATTTCCCCATCACTCTGAACAATAAATCCAAGATATCTAAAACGTGTACTCTTATTAACTACTTGATCGCCCAAAGTTACAAACCCCACACTAGGTCTATTACTACTAAAATTACACTCCATATATTCTGTTTTAGATATACTCAAGCGAAAACCTTTAGTCTCTAATGTTGACCTCCATAATTCAAGTTTACTTTCAACTCCCTCTCTAGTTTTATCAACAAGAAGAATATCATCAGCAAAAAACATACACCAAGGTACATCCTCTTGCAAATGTCTAGTGAGAGCATCCATGACTAATGCAAAAAGATATGGGCTTATGGCTGATCCTTGATGTAACCCAACCGAAATAGGAAAATACTTGGTCAAACCACCTTGTGTTTGAACACAAGTAATAGCTCCTGCATACATATCTTTAATGATTTGAATATAAGCATTATTAACTCCTTTCTTTTCAAGAACCCTCCATAGCACTTCTCTTGGAACTTTTTCATATGCTTTTTCTAAATCAATAAATATCATATGTAGATCATCCTTATTTTCTCTATATTTCTCCAACAAACCTCTTAGTAAATATATGGCTTCCATAGTCGACCTACCCGGCATGAATCCAAATTGATTTTGAGAAACATTAGTATCACACCGCAACCTATGCTCCATAACTCGCTCCCATAGTTTTAAAGTATGACACATTAACTTAATTCCTCTATAATTCGCACAATCTTGTGCATCACCTTTATTCTTAAAAATAGGAATTAACATACTCATTCTCCATTCATCTGACATCTTTGTAGTCTTCAAAATAGTATTAAAAAGTTTAGTAAGCCTGAAATTCCTTCATCTCCTAAGCATTTCCACACTTCTATTGGAATATCATCAGGTCCAACAGATTTTCCACCCTTCATTTTCTTTAAAGCCTCTCTCACTTCGGTTTTACTAATACGCCGATAAAAATTGAAATCTTTATTTTAATTTAGGGTGCTAAGGTCACTATAGTCAATCTTATTATCACATTTTTCATTAAAAAGTTTAGCAAAATATCTCATCCATCTTTGTTGAATATCATCTTCTAAGAAAAGTATTTTTTGTTCTTCATCCTTAATACACTTCACCTGAACTAAATCCTTACTACTCCTATCTCTTTATTTGGCTAACTTATACATATATCTTTCTCCCTCCTTAGTATCTAATCTATTATATAAATCACTAAAAGCTAAGGTTTTTGCATCGCATATTGCTTTCTTCGATTCCTTACGAGCCTCTTTATATCTATCCCAATTATCAAAATTTTTAAAATTAAATCAATTTTTATAACAAATCTTCTTATTCTTAATCTTTTCTTGCACATTTGGATTCCACCACCAACTATTTTTACTATTAGGAGCTTTTCCCTTTGATACTCCAAGCACATCTTTTGCAATATTCTTAATATCACTAGCCACTTTTTCCCACATAATATTTGCATCCTCATGCATAGATAAAATCTTAAGCTCTAAAATCTTACTCACAAAAATATTTCTGTTAATATTCTTTAAATGCCCCCATCTAATCTTAGAATATCATTTTACTTTATTTTTTATTAACTGTCCTTTTATCTTAAGGTCCAAAACTAATAATCGATGTTAGGTACATAAATTTTCACTCGGAATAACTTTACAATCTTTGCAATCTAAAAGATCTATTTTTCTTATAAGGAAATAGTCAATCTGGGTTGTATTATATCCATTTGTATAAGTGATGAGATGCTCATTCCTTTTCTTAAATAAGGTATTAACAATTGAAAAATCATAAGCTAAACAAAAATCTAATATAGTCTTGCCACCTTCATTTGTCGTTCCAAAATCATGGCCACCATGAATGCTTTTAAAATCATCTACCTCTCTACCAACATATCCATTTAAATCTCCTCCAATAAAAACTCTTTCTTCAAGAGGTATCTTTTGTAATAATTCTTCTAAGTCATTTAAAAAATTTAATTTAGAACTCATATCCAAACCTACTTGAGGAGCATAAGCACTTATAATATTAACAATCTTATCATCAACCACAATCTTTAAAGCTATAATTCTATCTCCAATCCTATCAATTTTTATAACATTATCCTTCAAACTCTTATCTATAATAACACCTACACCATTTCTAGTACGACTCTTGCCCGAATACCAAAGTTTAAAACCTAAACTATCAATTTCCTTAGCTTTCTCTCCAACCCATTTAGTTTCTTGAATGCACAAAATATTTATCTTCCTATGAATCATAATATTTATTAATTCCATTAATTTACCAGTAAGGGAACCTATATTCCAAGTTCCTATCCTAATTTTAGTTTCATGGACTAGCTTCTTTGCCCATATCTATCCTTGATGTGGGAACCCTTGCTTATTTAACACTGCACCCGGGCACCGGTGCAGCGGCCCTTGCACACTTGTCACTGTATTTAGGCCATACAGTGCGTCGCTTCCACGGGACGCCCTAGCATTAACATAAATTCTTAAAGAATTCATGTCATTTTTATTCGACAAATTTTATGCTGGCTGTCGACTACCTAACGCAACCCTCCACTTTTCTCATCCAGGACTTGGGACCTGGCAACGATAGTGTTAATTTTAAATCCAAGAGTAATTTTTAAAATTTCAAATTCAACCTCCCTCTTGGTTAGCCTTGGGATATTAGTTTATGTTTAACAATCTAATCAAGATTTAACAATAATCAATAAGTGGTATCAGCGCTTTGTTTCAAAGCCATAAGTTTAGACTACTTTTTGATAAATGAACATGGCTACTTTTGAAAACTGGAACACACTTGAAGGGTATTCGATTACTAGACATCCTTTATTTGATAACATACCTTTCGATTTTTGGAAAACACGCATATATACATTTTTACAATCTTTAGATTATCGTATGTGGATCTTAGTATAGAAAGGGTATTTAAAACCAACTAGATTAGTTGATGGCATTAGGGTTGAAACACCCTTTATAGATTGGATTGTAGAAGAACGTGACTTAGCACAACTTAATGCAAAATATTTAAACAGTTTCTTTTGTGCACTTAAGTCAGAAGACTACATGCGGGTTTTCACTTGCAAAAGTGGAAAGGACATATGAGATAAACTTTGCATCACTTATGAAGGGATTAACAAAGTAAAACAATCTAAACTTAACATATGATTACATAATTATGAATTATTTTGCATGAAACCCAATTAATCTATTTCTGACTTATACACAGGATTCACACATATAGTCACTTCTTTGCATGTATTAGGTAGGGACTAACGAATGCTGAAATGATTAATAAGATTCTTCATTATTTACCTACTACATATGATGCTAAAATAACTACAATTACAGAGTCTACAGATTTGAATGTTTACTCTATTAATAATCTTCTTGGAACACTAATTGCTTACGAGCAAAGAGTGAGTCAAAGAAAGATTGATGTTGGAGAACAATGAAAGGAGAAGAACATTACACTAAAAGTGGAGGAGTCGGAGAGTGATCTATCGTAATCTAAGGATGAAGATGATATAGCTTTAATGACTAGACAATTCAGGAGCTTTATTAAAAGGAAGCAGAAGATATGCCAACAGTAAAACAATAGTAAGTTCAATAGGAATGTTAAAGTTTCTAATGATGTGATTTTCTACGAGTGCAGAAAACCTAGACATATAAAATCAGACTGCCCAAACTTAAAAGCCACTCCTAGCAAGGAGAAGGCAGAGGAGAATCTAAATGTGAAGAAGGGCAAGAAGAGATTCCAAAGAGCTTTTTGGACGGACTCAGCTTCAGACTTATTAAAAATTGAAAAGGATGAGGAAGTCACCAACTTGTGCTTAATGTCCGATAATCTTGATCAGTCAGATTAAGAAGAGGTACACTTTCATACAAGGTCTCGTGAGAGCATTTGGTATATAGACAGTAGTTGCTCAAAATATATGACTCGATATACTAAGCAATTTATATCGCTGGAAGCCAAAAGTGGGATTACACTTGGAGATAACACCACTAGGAAGGTGGTTGGATCAGGTATTTTGGAAACTTGAAAAACTTTTTCATAGAAAATGCACTACTTGTAAAAGGCTTAAAGCATAATCTTTTGAGTATTAGTTAGCTATGTGATAAAGGATATAGTGTTAAATTTTTTCCTACTAGCTACATATTAAGCCTAAATAGTAATGATGTTTTGTATGGTTTAAGGGTAAATAATATTTATATGCTAGATTTAAATTATATAAAAACTCCTAATGCTTTATGTTCGAAAATTATTTCTGATGAGTCATGATTATGACATAGGAGACTTTGTCACTCTAATATGAAAAACCTTAGAAAAATTATCTAAAAGGATTTAGTTAGAGGTATACCAAAACTAGACTTTACTAAGGATCACCTTTGTAATGCATGTCAATTAGGAAAATAGATGAAGTCATTTTTTCAATCCAATAAGGATCTTAGAACTAGTAAGCCTTTGGAGATTTTACATATGGATCTTTTTAGATTGGTTGGAACTATAAGTTTAGGAGGGAAGGTATACAAATTTGTGATAATAAATAATTTTTTAAGATTTACTTGGGTTAAATTTTTATATTATAAAAGTGAATCATTTGAGGAGCTTAGAGATTCTTTAACTTGGATTCAAAGGAAACTAGGATGTGAGATTTTAACAATTTAAAGTGATCATGTTGGAGAATTTGAAAATAAAAAATTTGAGAAATTTTATAAAGAAAAAGGAATTGACCACAATTTTTCTGCACCTAGGACCTCTCAGCAGAATGGGGTAGTCAAAAGGAAGAATATAACATTAATTGAAGCCACTCGAGCCATGTTTGTAGAATATTTACTTCATAAATATTTTTGAGCTGAAGCGGTTAGCACTACATATTATGTTCTGAATTGGTTGAATATTAGATCAAAATTAAATAAAATACCCTACGAGTTTCTTAAGGGGAGAACACATATTTGTCATATTTGTATATTTTTGGATATAAGGTGTTCATATATAATAATGGAAAATCTACCATAGAAAAATTTGATCTTAAATCAGATGAAGGAATTTTTCTTGGATACTCTAGTGATGGAAATCTTATAGAGTATTTACTAAAAGAACTTTGATAATTGAGGAGACCACACATGTTATACTTGATGAATCTGATATTTTGGAAGAGCCAAATGTGGAAGAGGATGAAATAAAAATTAACTCCCAAAGGATTGAGAAAGTTAATTTGGAAGAAAATGTCGAGAAAGAAAACCTGATGCTTAGAGATTTGAGATTTTCTAAAAACTATCCAAATGAATTGATTATAGGTGAACCTAGTGAGGGTATTAGGACTAGGCGTGGACTAAGCAAAGAACTAAATAATTCTATCTTTATTTCAATGATTAAACCTATAAAAATAAATCAAGCAATTTTGAATAAATTTTGGATTTTAGCATTGCAAGAAGAATTAAATTAATTTGTAAGAAATAATGTTTGGGAATTAAATGCAATGCCAAAGATCAAAGTGTGGTTGGAATTAAGTGGGTGTTTAAAAAGAAAATAAATGATTCAGGAGTAGTCATTAGAAATAAGGCTAGATTTATAGATAAGGAGTATAATCATATTGAAGGAATTAATTTTGAGGAGATTTTTTCACCTGTAGCAAGACTTGAAGCAATTAGGGTTTTGTTAACCTTTGTCTATTTTAAAAGATTCAAATTGTTTCAAATGGATATTAAAAGTATCTTTTTGATTGGGATAATTTAAGAGGATATTTATGTTGAACAACCTCCAGGTTTTGAAAATTCAAAATACCCAAAAAATATTTTTAAATTGAAAGAGGCATTGTATGGATTAAAACAAGCACCTATGGCTTGGTATGCGAGGTTGAGCACTTTCCTACTTGAGAGATCTTTTGAAAAAGGAAGTGTGGATATCACTCTCTTTTTGAAGAAATTGGGATATGATATACTCATTGTACAAATTTATGTTGACGATATCATCATTGGATCTACAAATAAAAATCTTTTTGATGATTTTTCTAAAATAATGATTAGTGAATTGGAGATGAGTCTAATGAAAGATTTGAGTTACTTTCTAGGTTTTAGCATTAAGCAAATTGAGGAAGGAATGTTTCTTAGTCAATCGAAGTATGTTAAGGACATCCTTAAAAAGTATGAAATAGATAATGCTAAACTTATTAGTACACCTATGAGTTTCTCAGTTCAGTTGGATAAGGACCCAAAGGAAAATCTATTGATCAAAAAAAATTTAGAGTGATTATTGGATCTTTACTTACTTGATTGCTAGCAGACCTGATATTATATTTAGTGTTTATTTAAGTGTTAGATTTCAATCAGATCCAAAGAATCACATTTGATAGCAGTGAAAAAGATTTTGAGATATCTCTTAGGAACTCAGAACTTGGGGATTTGGAATTCTAAGTTTAACTCTTCATTTGAAATAATTGAATATTCAAATTCAGACTTTGCAGATTGTAGGGTTGATAGAAAGAGTGCATCTGGAGCATGTTAATTTATAGGAAATTCTTGAGTTTCTTGGTCCAATAAAAAATAAAATTTCGTAGCCCTATCTACTACTGAAGTTGAATACATTGCCTTAGGAAGTTATGTGACACAAGTTCTTTGGTTGAAATAATAGTTGATTAATTTAGGATTTACAATTGGCACTATTTCAATTTATTGTGATAACACTAGTGCTATTTGCATTTTAAAGAATCCTATTCAATATTCTAGAACCAAACATATAGACATAAGGCATCATTTTATAAGGGATCATGTATCCAAAGGAGAAATTAAATTGATTCATGTTTCAAAAGAAAATCAACTTAGAGATATTTTTACAAAACTACTGGCTCTTTGATACTTTTGGTACATTAAGAACAAGGCTTGGTGTGATTGATCTGAATGCTTAATTAAAAAATTTCTGCAAACTTGATATATGTGTTTTTGTTTGTTTTTCTGTTTTTGTATTTTATGTGTGTTTGTGATTTTGTGTTTTTGAGTTTTGTGTGATTTTAAAATGTTTTCACATAAGATTTCCTATTTCTAATCGATTGTGCGAATTTTTCTAAGTGTTCTATTCGTACTATATGAAATTATTTTCATACTGTACAAATTCTATAGCATGTTGATCGTTGGATTGGATATATTGTGTATAGTTTTGTTTTTCTAATACATATCGTACTATACGATCTCCAGATTATCCTAGACGATATGTATTCATTCGTATGTATGCATATAGACGGTTATACAGACAGAATCAGTTATTATAATTGATCATACGTACGAACTTGGAGTTCGTACATACGAAACACTTGTCATTCAATGTGGGGGACAAATAAAACTGTCATTAAAATGATCTTAAATAACCGATCATCCCAGACAAACACATATTCGTCTGTACGATTATATGGTCAAAAAGTATGTATGAAAGGTTGTCTCATAAATTGCGTGATTATGAAAAGTCATTTCATTTTGAACATACTCGTTCGTACATAGAAATTATTTTCGTACAAACGAATGCAAGAATGGTACTGTACAAACTAATTTTCGTACGTATGAAAGATCATATTTCTTTAAATAGGAGAGCTTTGGAATTTATTTTCATTCACTTCAATAGCCTTCTCCAATCCTTTTCAAATCTTTGCAATGTCGAATTCTAGCAAGAGGGGTAGACTCATCAAGGGTTTGTCTTCCAGTAGTGAAGACGACAACTTTCTATCCAAGAGTAATGATGATTCATTTCTTAGGTTTGTTTCTGCCAAGTTTACACCCTCTAGAATCATTCTCCAAGAAAATATTAACTTTCAAGTGATGCCTATTTTACTGCCACCCAATTTGCTTTTATTTTGACCTTGATTCACTCCTATAATAAGGAAGCTTTTCATTACTTTCTAGCCAACATGTCCGTTAGTACTGACCAAAGTAGGATTATATCTCTTGTTCTGAAAAAGTAGGTTGAAATAACTAAGGAAGATTTGGAAACAATTTTGTAATTAAAGACTCAAGGAGTTAGAGTCCAAACTTTAACCTCTACTTCTAATTTTGACTGAACTGAAATAAATAAAGTGCTCAGAGAGATTGAACAAGTGTGTCATTTGCCTAGGGTGTCCACTTTGAACCAAAATGCTAGGATCATCCAGAATGTTCTTATAACCTTTATAATTCCTAAAGCTGGTGACTGTATCAATATTACTCCTCTTCTCTCAACTGTCACTTGCCTTATCATGACTGGTCAACTCCTTGAGTCCTTAATAGCAAAATTGTTTCATGGGCTTTCTGAAATTGGCCATGTCTCTCATAAAAGAAAGAAGAACATTGCTTTAGGACACCTAGTGACCTACATTCTTGAAAAGAAGTACAATCTAGTTCATCTTGATCCTCATATAGAATTGCCTATCTACTTCACTGATGCTTCATTCATAGCACTTTTTGGGAGAGATAATGGAAGTGAGGATTCTAAGGGAGAAGGGGGAGCACTTGCTCCTGCACCTGAACCTGTGCGTGCTCGTGGACCATCCTTTCAGAAGATAGTCCAGCATTTTGACAGACTTGAGAGTCATTTTGATCAGCATTTTGATCAAATTCAGACTCACCTACACCAACATGATGCTTAATATCAGCATGATATGGGTTGGATTCAAAGTCAGTTTGAATCGGTGAATACCAATGTGGCCATGATGATTAGCTATTTTTCCTTCTTCAACCAGCCACCTCCTCCAGATCAGGGCCCCTCAGAGTAATAGATATACTTCTTATGTGATTGTCTTTACCAGTATGTAGTGATGTGATATGATGATCTTTTACTTATGTTTATTTAGTGTTTTTATGTACTTATTTTGTGTCAGGATTTTGATATTATGTTATAATTTTTTTGATATCATCTGAGCGTTCATTGTATCTCTTAGATAACTTGATATTAATAAAAATTATCTTACTTTATTTAAGTTGATTTTGTTCTCTATTAGAAATGTTTATTTGCCTATATGATAATTCTGACTTAATTGATCTAAAAGTGTTATAATATGCATAGCAATACAAAAATTAATTTTATTAGGAAATCTAAATTTTCAAAAATATAAGTCAATTTATAACTCGATTAAGTTAAGGCTATCAATCTCATATTTTTTTAGGCATACATAATTTTAATAATATTATTATTATTTTAATATTTTATTATTATTTATTTCTCTTTTTAATATAATTATCTATGTCCTTAAAGAAGTTTATTCTTTTAGATTATTGATTTTAGAAATATTAATTAAAAAATGGAGAAATTTATAAAATTAAAAGAATGCATAATAGTTCGTAAGTTAAAAAGATGCACAAAATTAGCCCAAATATAAAAAGATGCACAAAGTGTGCTACAAATATTGAAAAGATGCATAATATTGCCAAATAAGTATATTGATAATATTCTTTCCTCTATCTTTTAATCTTCAATTTCAAATCAATCTAATGTTCAATTATAATTTATATTGGAAATTGACTTAAATTAATCTTCATTTTGTCACCTTTGCAATAATTTTCCTGATCCAATTATCTAGAATGCTTCATAACCTTGATATATTTATCTTTTCTATGCTATATCATAATTTAAAATTTATGAATCTTTATTTTTCTCTAATGAACATTAATCTTGTTATTGCAATTATAAATCAATCTCTTTTTAGATCAATTATCAAAGGTTTCTTATATTACTTCTTACATTTCTTTTATTTTTTTTCTTCCCTTTTTACTGTTGTCAAAAAGGGGAAAAAATATTGTTTGCATTTGATTATTTTTGTATTTGCATCTGATTATTTCTTATCTTTTTTATTGTTTGTTGCTTGTTATTTACTTTGTTCATAGTGTTTCGTATTTTGTTTTTGTTTCTCTCTTTGTGTGTTTTTAAAAGTTTAAAAATTAAAAATTTATTTGTTCTTAATAGAAATTCCCTTATATTCATATGTTTATTCATTTATGGGGAGTTAAGGAGAAATTTAAGATTATCAATTTTATTCAAACAATAATTATTTTGCCATCATCAAAAAAGGGGAGATTGTTGAGATAGTTGCTACTTAGTTTTGCATGTTTGATATTCTTACAACTTATATGTTTTTTTTATTCAAAATATTATTAATTTGATTATTATTTCTCCTAACATATTTTGGAAGAATTATTTTTGCTCTTATGTGTACTAACATTTCAGGAAAATCATACTCCGGATTATTGAGGACTTCAAATCAAAAATAATGTAGAGTTTATTATAATTGAAGTCTATATTTTTCATTTTATTGAGTCTGAGAGTGTGTGATTGTAATTGCACACACACACACACACACCAGGAGAGAGTTTTAAAATTTATATTTTTAAACTTATTATACTGTACAATATCACTTCGTACGGGAAGATCTGGTTAGTTATTTTTTCCGATGAGCAGTTGAATGAATAGATTAGAGAAATTTTTTTCTAAGTATGGATTGTACGGATGATATTTAATTTCATCCCAAGACGAATGTCTCTGTTCTGTCATCGGACGAAAATTGTACGAATAATATTTTATGATCATCCTAAGACGAACGTCTCTATTCTATCCTCGAACGAAGATCATACGGATGATATTTATGATTGTCCCAAGATGAACGTCTATATTTTGCCCTCAAACGAAGATCATACGGATGATATTTTATGATCATCCTAGAACGAACGTCTCTATTCTTTCCTCGGATGAAGATCGTACAGATGATATTTTATGATCATCCCAGGACGAACATCTCTATTTTGTCCTCGGATGAAGATCATACGGATGATATTTATGATCGTCCCAGGACGAACAACTTTGTTTAGTCCTTGCTCATTTCATCCTGATGTTTTATACAGACAAAAATTTAATTTTGTAATTGTTCGTCCCGGACAAACTTAGTTCGTACAGGATGATGATCGGGTACGAAATGATTTCATACCAATTCATAATGGGTTCCTACGTAACAGTATTTAAACTATTCATACGTACGAATATATGATCATACTATACGATCGTGTACGTTCAAAATTGAAAACTTTAGTTTTTTAGACGATTTTTTGTATCTTTTGTATAAAAGGTCCACTAAATCTGACTTCTAAAAATCTTGCCTACATGAATTTTTAAGGGCAATTGAAGGAGAGAGTATGAGACAATATTTGAGAGAGATTTCTTGCAAGTGATGTGTGAAGGGTTCACAAGGTTACTCAAAGGTAAGGATCTCCTTGTAATTGTGTTATCACTCTTTCTCTTGTCTTTCTAGGTTACTCATGAGAAGAACTTCAGATAAGATCTAGTTCTCTGCTGACACTTGAAAAGTGTGAAAGGATGAAGGTTCTCTGCCTATATAAAACCCCTTCATATTTCATTTTTTTGGGTGCAGTTAGTCTGTACGAACTGACCTTAGTATGGACAAACTGTTGAAAATCTTTATGGTTAATCTGTACGAATTGTTTGTATGAACTGAGTAAAGTGCAGGTTCGTCTGTACGAACCGTAAGTTCGTCGGGACGAACTGAACAAAATTTTTGCCCGAGAACATCGTCTACGATCGTGTCCAGAGAGCTTCATCCCGGGACGAATGGAAAACATTGTCTGGACGATTGAGTTCATTAAATAGATGATTTGAGATACTTTGAGATATTTTTGAAGAGAGAGAAAAGTAGGAGAGAGAAAGAGAAGGAAAGAGAAGAGGAAGGCTTGGTTTCGGAGGCCGCTGAGCAATTTTTGTCCATCGCCGCTGTTGAAAGAATTATTTGTTTCACTGTAAGGACACCGAATTCTATTTCTGATTTCAAAGATTTTGAGTTTTAGTATTTTTCTGCTTAGTTTTGTGTTTTCGTTATCGAAAATTATGCATATCTTTGTATTGACAAAACTTTTGCTGTGTAACTTTTGGTATATTTTTGAGATAATGATTTTACATGTTTTAAATATTTTTTAAAGATTTTTCATCGGGTATTCTGATTTATGTGGGATTTTTCTCAAATAGAAAATTATCTGAATGTCGAAAAATATTACTTCAGTACAAGTAAAGCTTTGAAATAATGTTTTATTCGATTTATGGTAATTTGGTAATTTTCTGAAATGTGTATTTTGATCCTGTTTGGGATTTCTATCGACTGTACAATATTTTAAGAATTTTCTTCAATTGAGTTAAATTATGTTTGTTGATTTCAATGCATTAATTATATGTATATGAATGTGGATATATGCTTAAATCTACTAGTACTATATTACTGAAAGACAAGTAAAGACTGGTTGAATCGTTGGTTGAAGATTGACCTGTACAAGATGGTGGGCCGACGAGCTTTCCTTTAAAAAGGGTTTGGTGTTATCCTCTATTGATCACATGATTACTGAAGGGAGTTATAAGGAGATTACTGTGCTAACGGGCAAGGGTGACGACTCTATTTACTGAGCCAACGGATTACTAACATCGATACTAACCTTGAAAAATGCTTGAATAACCAGTGATTATACTTGTTAAGTAAGACTACTGTACTGGAATGCATGTGTAAAGTATTATTCTTATGATTACTTTATGGATTTATTGATATTGAATTGATTTATTGATATTGATGAATGGATTTACTAACGGATTTATGAGTTTACTGTCACTGCACGATTTCATTGATATTGCATACTATTTACTGATTCTACTACTGATTCATTGTACTGATCTTATAGCACGTGATACATCGAATACTGACTGATACAAGTGATTCACTGATAAGACTGATAACATGTGATTCACCGAATAAGTGATATAGATTAACTATATTTTATGTGATATACCGAGCATGTGATATAGTGTATGATTTTACTGCATTAATTGATTTCAACTGTTCTTAACGATGTATTAATTTGATTATTTTATGTGATTCCACACCGATTGATATTATTGACCAAAATTGATTTTTTTATTTAATGATTTGATTGATTTTATTGATATGATTGATTGATGTTATTAATACGATATTAATTTGACGGATTTACCGATACTAACAAATTTATTGAGAATTTATCATTATTGTACGGATTTATCATTACTTTACAAATTTATAGCATTATCATTCATGTGACTGGATTGTTACTGATACTGATACAGGCATTGCTACTATTGATTCACTGTGCTGATATTATGCATGTGATATACTAAGCAAATGACATGTGATTCACTGAACACGTAATATAGATTACTGGATTGCATGTGATTCACTGAGCACGTGATATTGAATAACTGGAATTGCAAGTATACATTTTGATATGGTTTTATTGTATTTATTTGATTTCAACAGTCATGAACGATAGTATTGATATGACATTTTATATCGACTGATATTATTGAACTGATGAATTCTCTTTATACAATTCATATTATTGACACGATGATTTATTGACTGATTTGATTGATATTATCGATACAAAGATTTCTTTAATGATTTGACTGAAATTTTAGATACGATGATTTCTCTACCGAATTGATTGATATTATAGATACGACGATTACCGTAGAGATTTGACGTACGTACTGATTCATTGAGCTTTAAGGACTTTTATACTATTTATTGAATCTTCTACTGTCGATTGAGGATTTTACCGTTTCTGTACTGATTACTGTTTATGCATTGATTACTATTTCTATACTGATTCCTATTTCTGCATTGACTCAATGATCATATGTAAGTGACTGTAATGATTTGATTGATTGGCATGCATATTGCTTCCATACCGTGCTTTGATTTCAGTTGTAGGTATTTGATGACCTGTTGGGCTTTTAAGCTCATTATATGTGGTTAATATTTTCAGGTTACGGCAAGGGAGCAGGAGTGTGAGATTGATCTGAGTTTTTCAGGTTTTTGTTTCTTTTTGTTATAGTTATTCCTTTGTACTCAGGACTGGATGGAATCATGATTATTGTGTAAATCCTGAGTATTGTAAATGAACTTTTGGGAATGAATAGAAATGTTTACTTGATGTTTTAAATAATAAAATTTTTGTTAGACTGTTTAATACTAATTGATGAATATATATAGCTCTGGTAGAAGATTGATTTAAAAGATTGACTGAATAATTCTTCTAAGTTAGATTTTGGGGCGTCGCAGCCTACACTTGGAGGGTGTGAAAGGATGATGGTTCTTTACCGACACTTAGAGAGTGAGAATAGCCGGAGGTACTCTGCCTACACTTGGAGAGTATGAAAGGATGAAGGTTCTCTGCCTATACTTGGAGGGTATGAAAGGATGAAAGTTTTCTACCGCACCAGGGATTAGTGGAAGAGAGTTTTGTAAAGGCTTCTCCGCTTTACTGTGGGGGATAAAGGAGAGTCACCTTGATAATAGTGCAATACCTGAAGTGAGAGGCTTCAGGGAGTAGATGTAGGTCGTGTTTAATCGAACCACTATAAATCTTTATGTTGTTTTATTTTTCTGCTGCTTATTTACTTACTGCATGTTTTATTTTTTTGTGGTTGAAAAAGTTTTTAAAATCTTAATTAACTTGCTACTAAACGTTAATTGGTTTCAAACTTTTAAATCCAAGAGTAATTTTTAAAATTATCAATTCACCCCCCTCTTGGTTAGCATTGGGACATTAGTTTAGGTTTAACAACCTAATTGAGATTCAACAAGAATTAACACATGATATTCTGAGCACGTTATTAAGATACTGATTTGATATTGATATAGAATAACTAAATAGTATGTGTACATCTTTATAGGATTTTACTGTATTGATATGATTTCGATAATATTTATCGATATTTTAATTTTATCAATTGATAGTATTGATACGATGATTGTTTTATCAGTTCGACTCCCATACTGATTTACTAGTTTCTCTAATATACTATTTTATTAACTTTCATACCATTCCATTTTACTATTTATAGATTCTATTATTACAGCATGTGAGTTTTACTATTTTTATACATATTCAAGATCATATGATTATTACTATTATGAATTGACTGACAATATACATATTGCTTTTTTACTATGCTTTCAATTCAATTATAGGATTTTAGTGATCTATTGGGTTGTTTTGATCATTATATGTGATTTAAATGATTTTAGTTCAGGGAAGAGGTTCAAGAGTGTGTGACTGATTAAGATTCCTTATGTTCTATTTTTTTATTCTAACTATTCTTTTATACTTAGGAATGAAATAATTTGTTATGATTATATAATTTATGAGTATTGTATATAATTTATTTTTGGGTCAATGAATATTGATTTGTATTGATATTTTAAATTATAGAATTTATTTCCACTATTCATTGCTGATTTATGAAATTAAAAAGTTCTAGTTGTATAAAAAAAGATAAATAAAAGAATTCTTTCAAATTAGATTTTGGGGCATTACACATCCCACCTCCCCTTCTTCTTATATTTATTTGCTTGCCGGGGAAGAAACCGAGGAGAAGAAGAAGAGAAGGGAGAAAAGAAGCGAAGAGTGAAGAGCAGAAAGAGAGAAGAGAGAAGAAGTTCTCAGAGCTTCTATTATAAAAATATTTTGATTATAGTAAGTAACCTTTACTATATATTTGTTTTCAATGATTCATACATCAACGTAATTTCTTACCCCTAAAATTAGTAAAAATGCAAGATCTCCCTTTTTAGTGAACTTTCACATTGTAACTTTTGGTATTTGGTATGCATTATTATTCTAAATATTTTGACCGGCTTATATTAGATTTTTATTGAGTAGTTTGGCTTATATAGTATTTTAAATAAATTTATTAGGGAAATAGAGGGTACAAATTGATCAGGGACTAATATACTAATTTTGGATATGAGATACCTAATATGTATATGATTACTCAACATTAGACATATATATATATATATATATATATATATATATATATATATATATATATATATATATATATATATATATATATATATATATATATATATATATATATATATATATTATGATCATTGATCATTGGATATGATATGTACATGATGCTTCTTATTATGATCCACATCATATAAAATGTGTGTAAGCACATGCAAAATAAATGAACTGATGTGCCATATGATTGATAAGGCTGCTGAGCAATATATGATTGATGAGATGACTGATAAGTGGAAATTTGTAACTAATAAGAGTAATTAGTGATAAAATGAGATTGATAATTGATATGATGGATGATGATGATAAATACAATCGATAAGACTAATGACAGATGTGATAGACCAATGATAGATATGATAGATAGATCGATGACAGATTTGTTAATGATAGATAAATTGATGACAAATATGATAGATAGATTGATTAAAATGTGATCGATTATTGATGAATGATAAGATTGATGATATGTGACATATGATATATGATGATTGATTTGATTGATGATATAATTGATTAATGAGAATGATTGATTGATTGACATGACACATATGGAGTGGAATGATATGACAAGAATGTGAAAATAATATATATGACGAGGATATGAATGATACATGCATATGATAAGATTACATATACTTATATAATATACATGATATTGTTCATATTGACTGTTACATGTTCATATAGTTATATGTTTACTGTTTATATTTTATGTATTCCATTATTTATAAATATTGGTAAATTTATGGGCTTTTATGCTCATTATGCAATTTTTAAATAATTTTAGGTAAGGGTAAGGATCATGTGAAGTGAGACTCTAGATAGCATGCTTAGTTTTCTATTATACACTTTTTAGTTATTTCTTTATAGTCATGATGAGTATTAGTGATAGACTATTTTATTTTGTATCATGACTATTATACATATGTTATTTTCGGCTTGTATCAAGTTGTAAATGTTATATAAATGAATTTGTATTTTCATCCATTTATATTCTTTTGTTTATATGAAACTAGTCAGTTCTACATGATGTTTAAATTAATTTAAATGATGAAGAAATAACATTCTTTCAACATGGATTCTAGGGTGTGATAAGAATTCCTTAAAATGATGTATCCTGATTAGACATTGACTTTACCCACTTATAATGTACTCATACATGCTTTACTTTCCTTGAAATAACACATGAATACATATGGTAAGCAACTACTTACTCAGTAGGCATTATGAAACTTTATTAAAGCATTCAATATCCTTTATTTAAAATAAATAGCTTGAGAATGAATAGTAAGTATTACAATTTTATTAAAGTAACATTATAATTATGAATAACAGCCTCCAAAACCTAACTTTTCTTTTTTCTCTTCCTTGTGCCCCTCTCCAATGCTTGTAGCAAATCGGGAATGGAAATGGTTTAGGTGGTAATGCTTTTAGATATTTATATTAAAATCTAAAATTTTTCCCAATGAGACTATGAAACCTCCAATAATGTCCCAACATCATTTTTGAATATTTAAGATAATATGCATAGAGAACTCAGCACTCCAATGCCTACTTCCAACATCGCAGTGCTCCTGAGCACCTCTTTATAGATAGAGATCAGTGTTGTAGCATTTCCACTGCCAATTTCTTCTAAATAAAGATGCTAGCGCCACAGTACTCCCAATGAGCTTTCTATATTTTAATATTCTTCACTTCTCTAACTCACCACAAACTCAATTAGACTTAGTTAAATTTAGGATAACTTAAAATTCTTAAATGTTATAAAGGCAAACATGAAATTCTTACCATGTTTGGTTTGGTCATTTCAGATCGACTCATTTATGTAACAACAATTATTATACTAACACCCCAATTTGAGCTGCAAATAGCGCATGTTTCAATGAGACACCCTTCATATTAAAATTTCTATATGTTCATGACCTCATACAAAAATTGACATCATAATTAAAATCACCATCAAGTATATATGTTCAAATTAACTAATAAAATATACAATAAAACTTTGAGATTTAATCAAAAGTTTCCTTAATGCATCTCCAATTTTCTTTGCTAAAATATTATTTTTTGTTCTAAAAAATGGTGCTACTATTAAAAGAAAAACTATTTTACATTATGTGTTATACTCCAACATAGTAATCACTAGATAAGAGCATGCACTCTTAGGCATACTATTGAAGCTCTTTGAAATAGCAATTGTTATTAAATATTATTAAATCTCAATCAAGAATGTGTGATCCCATCTCTTAAAGTCAACTTTATTCTTAAGATAAGCAATTATGGAAGGGTTCTTGACTAGTATTTTGATAAAGTGCTTGTAAAACTAAATTCTTTTGTAACAACTAGAAGCCAAGTGACATTCATTGCGACTCACCATGATATTTATTGTAATATGATGAGTGTAAGTTTATGATGTGCCCCTAAAATACTATGGATAAGGAATTGGCAATGTTGTTATGCATATTAAAGAGAAACGTTATGTTTTCCCCCAAGCCCATTAGCTTCCACAATTTTATCATAAATATGTCCCTTGTTCATTATCTTCTAAGTTAAAATATACAAAAGTCATTACGTGATTTTGACTGCTAACATCTTGCACCATTGCCATGAGCTTAGTACCTCAAGAATAAGAACTTATAAACAATTCATTTATATTCAATAATGAACTTCATGCAACTTTGAAGCCTTCAATACAAATACGAAAGAGAGTAAACACACTTGTAACACCCTAAAAATATCAAGTTTAAGATCAATAATTATCCTAAGATATTTTAATTTAACAAAATTATAAATTAATGAAAAAATTCCTCTTTACTTCTAATATTATCATGCTCACGTTCAAATGAGGGTCATATCCAATTTGCATATCCTTGATAATATTTCCAAGAAGTCATGATTATGCCTTCCTATAATCTTTTGATCTTACATTGTAAGTACAAATGTGTTTTGATTCATGGCTTTTGATCTCAAACATGTCTAATATCACACTTTTTAGTTTGCGAGCTCCATAGATAAATTTTGTAGAAGTGGAGATGATATATGAAATATCCTTTTCTAATTTATTTATTTTGAATTAAAATTTCCTCTTTATGGCATATAACTTCCTATTTGATATCATTGTTACTCTCAAAAGTGTACCCAACTTCTAAATGTATTGAAAGGCACACACACATGCATGTGATTATTATGTCAATTGCAATTGAATTGGAATTGTTTTCTAGCACTAGCATTTATAGGATAGAGTTATCTATGTGTTTTTGATATCATGAATTATTATTTTCTGATCTCACAAATTTACTAGTTTAGATTGAGATCTTTAATTGATGTTTTAGTATTAAAGTGCCTATGGGGAAACCATTACCTACTAATGTATCTTGTATATCCATATCATCACCTACTTATATATTTTGTATGTCTACCACATCACCTATATTAGCAAAAGATGGTGAATTGATCTAGCATCATTATCATTTGCATAATAATTTATGCATGAATTTTTTTTGGGGAGCAATAGACACAAACATATTAGGGAATTATGCTAAATGAACATGGATATCACATTCGAAAAGAAAGTAAGACCATAATTTATTAAAATATCTATAAAGGAATTGATATCATGGACTGTGTTCACACAAAATGATATATTATCATTAATTTCACACTAAATTGGTTATTATAGTATTAATAATATTATATATATGATCCATGGTATCTTCACGAGAAATACCTATTTGAACCATCAATTATTCGCTCTATTTGTTAGTAAATATCTAATTAATTAACTTGTTTGTCATAATTATATTCTTTCCCATAGAACACAAGAATATTGATATTATATTCTCCTTAAGAAATAGTTGGTAAGTATATAAGCTTGTGGTTTGAAGGGTTATGCGTTTAAACATGATTTGAATAATATTTGAACTGCCTAAAATAGGTTTGAACCTTAATCAAACCATATTTGAACTAGGTTTGAACAACATTCAAACACATGTTTGAACATAACTCATGCATTTTTTGAGCACAAGTTTGAGCAAAGTTTGAATAGTAGCTCAAACAAGGTTCAAATATTTATTTGAATAAGCTTTGAACAATTGTTTTAACCATGTTTAAATCTCATTTATTATTATTATTTTGAACCTATTTTAACCAAGCTCAAACTTGGTTCAAACATGTGATTCAAACATGGTTATAATAAGATTCTGACACATGGTTTGAACAAAGTTTGAATTTTCCTCTTTGATCCTCTATCTAGCATTGTGTTGTAACTCAATCAAAATGACCTAAATTGTTTGAATCATGCTATGCAAAATCATTCAAATGTTAAACATTTGCACATTTTTGCTAATGTTAGTGTTAACGTGATTTGTCTGATTGAGCTTTGCCGTCATAATCTTATCTTGCTAAATGAAGAAATCTCAAATAAAAGTTCTATGAAATCAACAACGGAGAATGTCAAAGTTTCAAAGGGTGGAACGTCATTCTTGCTAAGAAGGAAAGACATAGGCACAAAAAAGGCTTTCAGTTTGAAATGAACTTTTATGCATATTTCTCCAAATATCAAAATAATGTGCATATTTTTCCAATTAGACTATTATGAGGCATATAATGTTAAATTTCATAATAAATTATTTAATTACTTTGAAAGAATTAATTTGATGAATATGTTATAAATTCCATTAATAATAATATAATACCATAATAATTTATAGTTATTTAATTAATTCATAACATTACAAAAAAATTTAAATTCACAAAATATTTTTTTAAGAAGCCACTTAATGTATCTTTCTTAGAATATTATATTTAAATTGTGTGTATACCTTATTTTTTCTCACAAAAATTATGCTTAATACCTTAAAATATTTTTTGTTATTCATTGAAATAAAAATAGATATCATGTTATACCAAATCAAACCTTACTTATGATTATTTGATTTGAGTGTTTTTATTACTACATTTTAAAAGCAAGGTTTTAAAATTTTAGGTGATTGGTTAGCTCAAAAGTAAACCAAAAATATTTTTTGAAAATTTTAAAAATCATTTTTTAGTTCATTTTTTATAATAAAATTATTTGATTTATGTGATTTCAGAATACACATATTTATTATCATAACCCTTCCCCGAATAAACTCCCAATGTAAAATCCTCTTTCCATCACATGCCATTAATCCTATTGAAGCTTTTCATATCTAGCTCCCATCACAAAGTCCTCTTTTCCTTCATATGTTGCCTTTTCCATCTTAGTGAGCACCTTTCATGAAGTTAACTTTTCCTTAACATGTTGTTGATCCCATCCAAGCATGGTCCTATCACCAAACTCCCCTTCTTCTTCATGGTTCCAATCATAACCCAATGAGCCCTTGTGATAGCAACCTTGTTTTCTTCACAAACTATCAATATAGCACATCGATGCTTGTGCAAATGATCTCCCATTTTGATTTTCTCTCTCCTAGGTTAGTTTTTATTTTACTTTCAATCTTTACTTTTATTTTCTCTAAATAAATACAATACATAATCTCCTAAAATTTAAATATATTATTTTTAGCTTACATTGCATTTAGAATAGCCTTGAATTATAAATTCTTCCAAGCAATAAACCCCTTAAAATATTACAAAACCTAGAGATTAAACATTAACAAAATTATGATTTTGTGATATGTATAAAATTTTGATTCCATAGGGAAATAGATATGGTAATTATTTCTTTTATTATTATTACAAGCTAAAAGATTCGCCATATTAAACATAATTTAATTCCTTAGAGTTATATAATGATCTTGCACATACAAAAAAATAAGTTGAAAGCAACATAGAATAAATATTGTTTACATAGAAAATGTTTAAAGAAAAAAAAATAATGTGGCCTTACCTTGTTTAACAAATTTTACTTGTGTAAATTAAGAATTATATAGGGTTTCCTTTCATAAAAGTATAAATGCATTAATATAATGTAATATACTTGAACCATGAGAAAGAGTAGTTTTCAAAGTTGAATTATTCATTAGGTGATGAGTGTCATATGGCAATTGATGATGGAAGTCAAAATTCAAGCAATGAAAAGTGTATGACTTGGTATACCTTTTGATAGATAGATGTTGGCCCCATAAACCTACATGACTATTGTTGACCCTATGACCCTAGTAGTTATCTGTGTCTCAATATTTGATTTGAAAGATTACAAATATTTTATAGTATCATCTAATGATTTGTTAAGTATTTTATTTTAAGCATATCAAATTCTAACCACCATGAAGATGCTGATGACTTTACTAAGCTACTTGGCGGATTCATTAATTGAAAATGATACATAGCTTGAAGGAGAGCTCAAAGGTGAACTTAAGAATACTCAAGTAAAGGATCATGCTCCAAGGCAAAACTAATCTTCTACTCATGTTATTAATTATATCCAATTATAATCGATTAGATAAACTATCCTAATAGTCTTAAAGTTAATAAACATTCAACTAAAATTAGTTAAAAAGTATCTCAATTATGTTCTAACTCATAGATTCATCAAGTAACTTTTTTGGAAATAACTTAGGGCAATTTTTAATTCATTTGATTTATTCATATTTTTAATATATGAAAATTTGTTTAATTATTACTATATTTTAGTGATCATGTGCTTAATATCTCTTCATCTAATATTTATTCACTCTTCTATGATAACAAATTTAATTGATGTTGAATTTTCTATTATGTTTATTAAAATCATTTAATTAAGGTTTTTGTTTATTTACTATATTAATCACTCAATTCACAATAATTAATTAAATTTAACTATCATTATGTTCTTAAAAACTATTGATTCAAATATTTAAGAGGAGCTATTAAAGATTAAGCTAATCACTCAGAACTATCCCCAAGATCCTTAGTCACCGGCAAAATAAGTTAAATCATTGGATCACACTTTCCAATAGTAGTAAGATCAATATTGTGCATTTCCACCATAATTGGATATTACATAATGTTTTTTTTTTAAATTCAATTTGATTGCTTTCAAATTGTCGTTATACTTAACTTTTTATTATTTATTATGATTGCCTATGTCCATCTTTAGGCTCTTAAAGATTAAGTCTTCACCCCTAAATTGTTATAACAACAACAACTTCAAGCCTTTATCAAATTATGTGGGGTTGGCTAGATGAATCATTTTTCTTCATTGTGTCCTATTAAAAGTTCTCATTTAAATCTAATAAAAAAGATCATTTCTAATATTTTCTAACCAAGTCCTTTTAGGTCTACCTCTACCTTTCTTAGAATAACCTAAATCATTTACTCTAACTGGGTCATTAGTGAAAATTCGTCAAGGATATTAAGCCCTTATGAACTAGTCCCAAGGCTAACCAAGAGGAAGGGTGGTGAATTGGTATTTAAAATTTTCTTTAAACAAAAACACAATCTTTAATCAAACCAAAATTCACCACAAGAGAAATGAAGTGCATAAATTAAATACGAAAGAATAATAAGAAAGAACATACCAGATTTTATAGTGGTTCGGTCAACTTAACCTACGTCCACTCCCCGAAGCCTCTCCTCCAGGTATTGAACTAAATTCAGTGTCTCTCCTTTTTCCCTCATAACAAGGCGGAGAAGCCTATATTAAAACTCCTTTCCACCAACCTAGGTGAGGCAGAGAACCCAACTCCTTTTGCTTCCTCTAGAAGTAGGCAGAGAAACCAACTCCTTTTTACTTCCTCTAGAAGCAAGTAGAGAACCCAACTCCTTTACTTCCTCCAGAAGCAGGCAGAGAATCCAACTCCTTTTACTTCCTCCAGAAGTAGGCAGAGAACCCTTGATCAGTTGTTAAAGTAGACATCTCTCGAACCTCCAAGGAACCAGGGATGACGACTGGAGAATATGACTTAGATCCTTGCTTGGAGCAACCTTTGTGAAACCCCTCACAAACTCTCCCTCACAAGATCCTCTCTCTCTCCCTCTCCCTTGCTCTCCCTCTACTCTTGGCTCTCTCAGGTCAGGATAATATCAAAAGATCTTCTCTTGAGAAAATAAGAGATCTTTTTAAACAAGGGCTCCAAATTAGCCCTAATTAGCAACTAATCGTTAAATATCATGTAGGATGATCTACCGATCGTCCTGTATGGTCAGTTCAAATTTCGCTCAATCAGCTAGGATGATTTGGAAGAGTCTGAATGATTAGAAGGTTATTTTATTCAGATCATCCAGGATGATAGGATATTATCTTGTACGATTAGTTCAAGTTGTTGAATATCATCTAAACCATCACCCTAGATGGATGTCTGGATAATAGAAAATTAATTAGATTGTCTGGGCTGATTAGTACAAAATGATAAATACCATCTAGAACATCGCTCTGAATGGATGTCTAGATGATGAAAAAATAACTTGATTGTCCAAGCTGATCTCACAATCGTCCTAGATGATTAGTTCAATTTAGCACATATCATCTAGAGCATCACCCTGAATGGAGCCAGTCCGATTATTGATCATCCAAAAAGAACTAAGGTTTGTGAATTGATTATCTCGGACAATCCTGCGATCATCCAGGATGATATGATTGAGCAATTAAATCTTATTTGATTTCCTTAATTACCAAATTAATTTAGATATAATTGTACTGCATTCTCTAGGATGATGTCTAAAAATAAAACACGCCTAAATAGATATGTTGGTTGATTCTTTCTAATTTGAGCCTATCATCCCAGAAGATGCTAATATCGTCTAGGACAATTTGCTTAATTGCAATTTCCTTAACCATGATGCCCTAATTAGGGTTTCTATTTTTAATTGATTTTCAAAGATGATTTTTGGATCGTCTCGGATGATGTGATCAAAACAAAAAACACTAACCAACAGACAAAAATTTTCCCCCAAGTGTGTGTGTTCAAGGTTACTTAGCATCAGGACTCACAATGTTACAATAGACTCAAGAAAAGGTAAAAGACACTTGACATACATTACAAGCTGACTAAGTCCTAATCTACCCAATCTTAAGCTAGTTCAATTTGCAATTTAATCTTGTGAACCTAAAATGGTAGTAGGCAAGGCAGTCATAGAAAAATAGAAATATTTGCTATCATTAAAATTATATTTTTTAAAATTAGATTCATAACAATCTTCCCCTTTTTGATGATAACAAACCCAAAACAATTAAAACCGTTCAATAGAAACTGAAAGTGCTCAGATGACACTAGAAAGTGCTCTAAAATTACTTAAAAGTTCGTTAGGGATGTTAGGCCCTGTTGAACTAGTCCCAAAGCTAATTAAGAAGAGTGGTGAATTGGTTAAAGAAGAAACTTTAAGCAAAGTACAAACTAAAAACACCACAAATAAGAACCAATGTGGAAATTAAATGCGGAAGCAACAATAAGAAAAGAACACACCAGATTTATAGTGGTTCGGTCAAACCTTGACCTACGTCCACTTCTTGGAGGTACCCTCCAAGTATTGCACTAAACTAAGTGTCTCTCCTTTAGCCCCCATAACTAGGCGGAGAAGCCCTTACAAAATCACTTCCACCTTCCCCTATGCGGCGGAGTCGCCGGGTCCTTTGACACCAAAGGGATCTTCTTCTTTAGTGAACTTACCTCGAGACAAGCCTTGAATCCGATGGTACTAAGGTGCGAGTTCGCCGGAGCAACCGTGTGGAATCCCCTCCACCCTCTCTTGAGTTCCCCCCTCACAGGATCTTCTCCCTCTCAAACTCCACCCTTTCCTCTCTCCCTTTCAAGCTCTGTCTTCAAGTTTCCCCCACAAGAATGAAGCTCCAAGGGCTGCCAAAGACACTTTACAAAGTGTCATGCCAAGCTTAAATAGAAAAGCTCAAAATGAGCTCATTAATGTAAGTTGCCGACATTATCATCCAGGACGATAGGTATATCGTCCTGGCCGATCAGTTCAAATTCAGCTCAACGGCCCGGGATGATTTGGGACGATCAGAAGAAAATTGGTTATATCGTTCTGGCCGATCTCACGATCATCCTGGAAGATTAGTTTAAAACCTATTTCAATCGTCCTGATCATCACCCTGGATAGAGGCTGGCCGATATAAATCATCCAGGACATCATCCTAGCCGATCCTATGATCGTCTCGGATGATCTGATCGTATCAATCAGCCATTAATGCTTTCCAAAGATACCAAATCAATTTAGGCATAATTGAGTTAGATCATCCTGGACGATAGCAATATCGTCCTGGCCAATTTCCTAAAGTAAATAATACCTAAACTGATTATGGCGGCTGATTCTTTCTGAATTGAGACTATCGTCCAGGCCGATCAGCTTATGACAGCTACCTTAATGAGGATGCCCTAATTAGGGTTTCTATTTTTGGACAGATCGTCCATGACGATATAAATATCATCCATGACGATATAAATATCATCCCGGACGATGTTACCAAAAATAAAAGTCTTTAGGGAGCAACAGAAAATCTTCCAAGTTACAAAACATCAGGAGCTATACCAAATATAATAGACTCAAGAAAAAAAAAAGAATACAAACTAACTCATACCTAGTCTACTCTATCTTGAGCTGATTCCAAATTATAGTCCAATAGTGTGCACCTGAAATGTTAGTACATAAGACAGTCGAAGAGAAACAAGAATGTTTGCTATCATCAAAATTATAAACAATTGATCCGCAACAATCTCCCCCTTTTTGATGATGGCAAACAATTCAATTTGAATTTTAAAAAAAAAATATTTTTCTCCTAATCTCCCCTTCATTAGAATAAACCTTTTTAAAAAAATAGGGGAGATAAAAAATATTTTTGTTGTTTTTAATTTTTTGAAAAGAAAACAAAGGATACAAATTCAACATTACGTTCTCCCCCTTTGACATTATCAAAAAGAGAGGAGGCACAAAAACAAAACGAACAAAAGACAAAAAACGGTCCCTGATCTAGTGAAAAAATAAATATTCTTAAAATGAGAAAGTTACCTCTTAGTTTTAATCAAAAAGCTTAGTAGAATTGGATTGACAACGCATAGCCCAAAAAAGGTTAAAAATCTAGAATTTGATCATCCAAACTCAAGTTCTTGTAAAAGGCTCAAAAACTTTTTAATTATATATCAAAATCAAGGAGTAAATTAGAGAAAGAAATAATTATTTTTCAAAAACTCTTTCCATAAAATATATCTAATAGAAGATCAATGCAAGAATTGTTGAATCAAGAATCAAGATTTTTAAAATCAAGTATAGAAAAAATCAAAGGTTTTCTTAAGTTTTAAGAAGTACAAGAATGGTAAGCATTAAATTTTGTGGGCTCATTTTATGCCTCTTGATAATTGGTTGGCGCACGGCGCATCTTTTGATACACTTTGTGTATTCTATATTTTTCAATTTGGCGCTTTGCGCATCTTTTATTTTTGGCATCATTGGCCAATTTTTTGAATATGCTACCTTTCTGAAATCTTAAAAATCAAAAGTAAACCCATAAAAAAAATGAACTTCTTGATTAAGAAAATTATGATGAAGATTCAGCACCTTGCAAAAGATTCCTATACGATAAATAGAATGTTGGGAGATAAAAAAAAATTGTTTCAAAAACTAATTTAAAAGATGAAAAAGATTTTAAATCAAAAGTAGAATAACCTCTTTTAAGAAACAGAGATTGAGAGTCAAACACATGAGTTTCCTTCCTTTGACTATTTTTAGAGAAGTCAAACACAATTTAATAAGAATTCAAGAAAAAGCAGGAGGTAGGTTTTCTATTTTTAGAAAAGTGAATGTGTGTGTTGATCAGAGAAAAAATCTACGAACCAAACACAATGAAAGAAAAAAAACAAAAACAAAAAAACACAACAAAGAAAACACAAATAAGCATTTTAACCATTATCTCTCTCCTGGTCCGATTCTTCAGAAACCATATCTGCCCATGAGATTTTGTATTTCTCATTATTTCCCCAATTTAAATTTAGCTTTGCCTTGCCTTTTTCTTTTGTAGGAAGAATTCTTAAATTAGGGCACTCATTCGTCATATGTCCAGGTTTCCTACATCGAAAGCAAACAATGTCAGAGGAAATATTAACATCCTTACCATTTTTACCTTTCTTCCACTTTTGCTTATGCTTTGGTGAGCTTTGTGATTTGCTTGACAAGTCATTGCTATCATCACCAACTAAGCTTCCTCTTTCCGTATCTTCAGCTTTTAGAATGATCGTTTCACCTGCATCTAAAAGTCTTTGACCCAACCCTTGCTCGTAGGCAATGAGTGAGCCAATCAAATTATCAATAGAATATACATTCAGATCTTTAGATTCACAAATTGCAACTACTTTGGCATTAAACTTATCCAGTAGACAACGAAGAATTTTGTTAACTTTTTCAAAATTTGAAAATTCTTTTTCTAAAGCATGCAATGAGTTTACAATTTGAATGAATTTGGTATACATGTTTAAGATCGTTTCATAAGACTTCACGGAAAATAATTCAAAATCATGCATTAACAAATTCAACTTAGATTGCTTAATTTCACTAGTGCTTTCGTATATGGTATGTAATTTTTCCCAAATTTCCTTTCCTGTAGTGCACGTGGAAACTAACATGAAATCTTTAGAATTTAAAGCATAGAAAAAGCAATTTAAAGATTTTGCATTCAGTTGAGCATTCAGTTGTTCTTCCCTATTCCATTGATTAAAAGGAATATTAGTTTTAACTCTATTAACAATACGTGATGGTGATGAATACCCAGTTAAAATCATATGCCACATGCGAAAATCAATCGATTGCAAGAAAATAGACATGCGAGTTTTCCAAAAATCAAATGACATATTTTCAAATAAAGGAGGTCTGGTGATTGAATAACCATCCGCAACATTACGATTTCCAAAATTAGCCATGGATCAAAAATTCAAAAGCTTTTAAAAACTTATTTTATGAAACCTGCTCTGATACCAATTCAAAGTGCTCAGATGACACTAAAAAGTGCTCTGAAATCACTTGAAAGTATGTTAGGGATGTTAGGCCCTGTTGAACTAGTCCCAAAGCTAATTAATAAGAGTGGTGAATTGGTTAAAGAAGAAACTTTAAGCAAAGTACAAACCAAAAATACCACAAATAAGAACCAATGCAGAAATTAAATGCGGAAGCAACAATAAGAAAAGAACACACCAGATTTATAGTGGTTCGGTCAAACCTTGACCTACGTCCACTCCTTGGAGGTACCCTCCAAGTATTGCACTAAACTAAGTGTCTCTCCTTTAGCCCCCATAGCTAGGCGAAGAAGCCCTTACAAAATCACTTCCACCTTCCCCGGTGCGGCGGAGTCGCCGGGTCCTTTGACACCAAAGGGATCTTCTTCTTTGGTGAACTTACCTCGAGACAAGTCTTGAATCCGATGGTACTAAGGTGCGAGTTCGCCGGAGCAACCATGTGGAATCCCCTCCACACTCACTTGAGTTCCCCCCTCACAGGATCTTCTCCCTCTCAAACTCCACCCTTTCAAGCTCTCTATTCAAAATTCCCCCACAAGAACGAAGCTTCAATGGCTGCCAAAGACACTTTACAAAGTGTCATGCCAAGCTTAAATAGAAAAGCTAAAAACAAGCTCATTAATGTAAGTTGCCGACATTATAGTTCAGGACGATAGTGTCGTCCTGGCCGATCAGTTCAAATTCAGCTCAACGGCCCAGGATGATTTCGGACGATCAGAAGAAAATTTGTTATATCGTTCTGGCCGATCTCACGATCGTCATGGGCAATTAGTTTAAAACCTATTTCAATCGTCCTGATCATTGCCCTGAATAGAGGCTGGCCGATGTAAATCATCCAGGACATCGTCCTAGCCGATCTTATAATCATCCCGGACGATCTGATCGTATCAATCAGCCATTAATGCTTTCCAAAGATACCAGATCAATTTAGGCATAATTGAGTTAGATCATCCTGGATGATAGCAATATCGTCCTGGCCGATTTTCTAAAGTAAATAATACCTAAATTGATTATGGCGGTTGATTCTTTCTGAATTGAGACTATCGTCCAGGCCGATCAGCTTATGACGGCTGCCTTAATGAGGATGCCCTAATTAGGGTTTCTGTTTTGTGACAGATCGTCTAGGACGATATAAATATCGTCCCGGACGATGTTACCAAAAATAGAAGTCTTTAGGGAGCAACAGAAAATCTTCCAAGTTACAAAACATTAGAAGCTATACCAAATATAATAGACTCAAGAAAAGAAAAAGAGTACAAACTGACTCAGACCTAGTCTACCCTATCTTGAGCTGATTCCAAATTGTAGTCCAATCGTGTGCACCTGAAATGTTAGTACATAAGACAGTTGAAGAGAAACAAGAATGTTTGCTATCATCAAAATCATAAACCATTGATCCGCAACAAAAATAATGTGAATTAAGAAGTTTAAATTTTACTGAGGGACGAACACGGTACAATTAATCAACATAAAAGAACGAACACAGTATAACATAAAATAGTACAAGTACTCCCCCTTTTGACATCATAAAAAGGAGGAGGGAAAGAGAAAAGAAACAAAATAAAAACTATCGAACATAAGTAAACTACGTCAAGGAAAAAACAACATCACGAAAACAAACTAAAAGAAGGATGGCCCCTGATCATTCGAAGGAGGTGGTGGTGGTGGCTGAAAGAAATTGGAAAGAGCAGCAAACTGCTCCCCAAACCAGGCCATGTGCTAGTCGTACTGGTGCTGCTGGTGAGCTACAAATGAGTCAAAGTGAGCAAAATCCTCTCCATGTTGCTGCTCCTATGTAGCAACATAAGACTCGAACCGAGTCTCCCATTAGTAGAATCACTCCACCAGCTGGTCCAGTTGTGAGTGTCGGAGGAGCAGAGCAGGTGTAGGAGCCGCCTCCTCCTTAACTCCCTCAGCTTCCTCATGCTCTGGGTTGAGATGGGTATTGTGAAAAATATGGAAGCAGTTGTTGGAGAAGAAGGCAGGATGAAAGTTTGGTGGGGTAGGATATTGAAGGTTGTATTTGGATTCTAGGACACATATTTTGATGTGTCCTAAGACAAGATTGGGCTTCCTTTTATTTCTTGAATCTCTAATGCTCATTAGGTGCTCAATATATCAAAAAATCATGTCAGTAACATTAAATTTACAGTGGGCCATGATGTAGAAAGTGATGATCAAAAGGAGTGGAGTGATATGAATACAATCACCAGCTTTCGGATGAATTGAGGTATGAAGGACATGTTGGATAGTTCTATCATCTTTGAGTAAGCTATTATACTCTCCAAAATGATAGGAAATATTAGTTTTCCTCATAAAGTGATTGGCTGGAGCCCAATCATAATCGGGTCTTAAGACAAGATGTGAAGCTTCTCTTTAATGGTGGACAACTGCAAGAGCTCGTGATAGTCTTGATGTGTGATTTCAATAGTACGCTTATTAATATAAGACTGAAGAGCAATAAAGGAGGAGTTGATATGGAGGCTAGCAAAGAATTAAAACAAGAATTTAGAATTGAACATGGCAGTAAATGTAAGGATAAATGTAAGAGATGTGTGCACAAATAAGTTGAGAATATCATAAGAAAGTATGCGAGGGTTGATAGTCCAGGATAAAGTGATCCCAGCGGCCTTGTATCATAGATATGCGGCTTGGTCGGCTGCCTCAGTGAAATGAGGGTCTAGATTGACCCTCGAGGAGCTTCTATAAGCCATACGGGAGCGCTTTCCACCTACCATTAACACAAAACCAAAGAAGGAATGAGAGCAAAAGTGGATGGAAGAAGTTGGGTGAGAAAATTCTTTTGTAATCCTCAGTTTAAAAAGAAAATAGATCGATTATCTAGGACGATCGCAAAGTCGTCCAGGACGACAGGTGAAATAATTGCATCCGGGACGATTGGTCAAAAAGGTTGTAATAACATCCAGGACGATAAGACATCATTCAGGATGATATGACACAGGCGATCATCCCGAGGTGTCAAGCCGGATGACTATTGAAAAAATATATCATCTAGGACGATTAGGTGGATCATCCGGGACGACGGACAATAATGGATCGTACTGGCCGAATTTAAAATGTGCATTAAATATTTGTCACGTGGATCATCCAGGATGAACAGGTAGATCATCTAGGTCGATCTTCAATAATTGAGCATAAATTATAAAGATCGTCCAGGATGAGGAGGATCGTTTAGGACGATCACAAATAATTGAAGCGAAAGATAATCAGATCGTCTAGGACAATAATGGATCATCCAGGACAATCAGAAATAGAGAAGTCATATCAGCCGTTAGATGGAGTTTTAAGAGTGGATTGAATGCATTGTTCAGGATGATGTGACCAAAGATTAAAAATCTAAAGATGGATGGAGATGATCAGAGAAGGCCCAAAAACACAAAAAAATAATAGTAAAAATAAAAATAAAATACAAAAAAGACAATAAAAATGACAAAAAGAATGAAAACAAAGTTTTTTTAATCAAAGCATAAAAAAGATAAATTCTCAATATAATTAAATTAAAAATTTATAAGAATAATGAGTTAACATCGTTAAAATCCAAAAAATAATAGAATATCTGATCCTGTTAGTCCTAGCTCGGACTTCTCTCAGGGCAAATCGTCTTTTCAAAAAGAAAAGACCTAACTCAGAAAAACTAATTGGATAAGAAAAAAAGATCCATTCAAAACTTAGTTCCAAAAAATATCTTATAGAATAATATACCAAAGTAATTTTTCACAATCATAAAATTCGAAATCAAGCATTTGAAAATATCAAGTGACACGTGAATTCTTCTAAGATTTAAGGATTTAAAAGAGAAGGAAGCTTGCCTTTTATGTGCTCATTTTATGCCTCTTGTCAATTGATTAACGCACTTTGCGCATCTTTTAATTTTTGGCGGTAATTGCACATCTTTTTTTTTTTTTTTGCTTATTTTATGCCCTTGACATTTTTGCAAGCAAGATCCCTTTTGAAATTCTTAAATACTCTCAGATGTTAGTATATCTTTAAGATATTAGAGAAGAAAAACTCACTCTCTAATATAGGAAAGAATAAATTACAAAATAGAATCAAATTCATCTGATAAATGCAATAACATGATTTCAAAGAATTTAAAAGTAATATGAAGATTTTGAACATTATATATATATATATAAGATAGATTACTGTAACAGGATAGAAAAGATCTCAAATTTAAAGTCTAGTTGTTAATTTGAGATAGACTTTTGTTTAGAAAAGAAAATTACACCCCGCTTAAAAAGGTAGAGGGAGGGAAACAATTAACGGTATTTCTCCCATTAACTGATTTAGAGATGTAAAACATTGACTACAAATTTTCAAAAATAAAAATAAGGCAAAAAATATCATTTCAGTTATGAACAAAAAAAGAACTAAAAAATAAGAACATCAGAGATGAAATCACTATAAAATAATAATAAATAAAAAACAACACTCAAAACTAAAAAAAAAAAAGAATTAGAAAAAAACAACAAGCATTAGAGCAGAAAACATGCAAATTAGAATTTATTAAGCAATACGTTTATGAAATTAAGTGTTGTGAGCCTCCGATATCTAAGTATCATATGCTCTCACGAGGACTTTTATGAGAGCAAGCCTTCAAAATCATCAAACATCATAATTAGAAACCCAAACAAGTTTAGATCCCTTCTTATGGAAGGAAGAATGCAATGTATGTGTATTATGCTATGAATCATACAATTTGGTTCTCCTCACCCAATGTGTACTTCAGTGAACAGTGTAAGTGTTTGAAATGTGCCCTAGCATGCCATATGAAAAATATCTAACACCAGGAAAAGAATTTACTAATATGTTCGGGTTATAGTGCCTCTTCCTAAGTTTTGGCTTTGGATCAGGTGTGGGTGTAGTTCTATTTTTCTCAAGTGCATTCAATTCAACATTAAACCTCGAGTTAGCACTTTCTAAAATGATATTATCAGCTCTCAAATAGTGCTCCTTATGCTCAGATTCATTAATATATATTTTAAAATCAATTTCAAGTGTAGTGTAGGATGCTTTCAATAAATTATACCCAATAACCAACTCAAAATGCTTTTTATTCAATTCATCAAACTCATCAAGTAATGATATGTGATTCCTATCAATTTGAGAGCGATCTTTCATTAAAATTTCATTCTTAAGTTTCCTATATGATGCATGAATTTGTTTACAAACTTCAAGTAATTGATCATATGTTAGTTCACATACCTCTTCTTTGTTAGACTGACCAAGATGATCACTGGCCATCAAGCATAAGTTTGTTGTCTCCTCCTCTGCTTCAATCTCAGAGGACTTAGACGCAGAATCTGCCAAGAACACTTTTAGAACTGCTTTTTATCCTTCCTGAACTTAGGTTTCTCCTCACCCTTCTTCTTATTTGAGTGATTCTTAAGTGTAGAACAATCAGCATTGACATGTCCAGGCTTCCTACTGTCAAAATAAACAACATTAGAAAAATTTTTAAAAATTTTGCTATCCTTACATTTTTTCCATTTCTCATAATGCTTATGATTTTTCCTTATAAAGCTTTTAAATTGCCTAGTGATGAAGGCAACATCATCGCTTTCAGACCCGAAAGAATTTATATTCGTATCATTAGCTTTTAGCACCATAGTTTTTTCCTTCTTCTCACCTGCATCAAGTTTTCTTTAGTTCACCCCTTGCTCATAAGCAATGAGTGATCCAAGTAAGTTATCAATAGAATAAGTATTTAAATTCTTAGATTCAGTAATTGCAGTAATCTTGGCATCAAAGGAAGAAGGCAAGCATCTCAAAATTGTATTGACTCTTTCATAATTCGTGTGTTCTCTTTTTAAGGCATGCAATGAGGTGACAATTTGAGTGAATCTAGTATACATGTCAGAAATCAATTCAGTAGATTTCATACAAAAAGGTTCATAGTCATATAATAGAATATTCAACCTGTATTGCTTAACTTCATTTGTTTCTTCATAAGTAATATACAATCTATCTCAAATTTCTTTACCGGTAGCACAAGTTGAAATATGCATATAATCTTCTAATTTTAAAGTATGAAAAAAATAGTTTAAATATTTTGCATTCAATTGCGCTAAATTCTATCATCAAAAGTCCATTAAGTAAAAGAAAGTAATGCCATTAATTTCATATGATGGAGGTGAATAAACATCCATAACAACCATCCACATGCTATAGTCAATCGATTATAAAAATGTAGACATACGAGTTTTCTAAAAATCAAAAGGAATATTATCAAACAAAGGTGGTCAGGTAATAGAATAACTTTCTGTAGTATTACAATTACCAAAGTTAACCATTGATCAAAATTCAAAAGTTTTCAAAAACTCATTTTTATGAATCCCGCTCTAATACCACTTGAAAGTTTGTCAGGGATGTTAAGCCCTTATGAACTAGTCCCGATGCTAACATAGAGGTGGCTGAATTGGTATTTAAAAATTTCTTCAAACAAAAATACTATCTTAAATCAAACCAAGATTCACCACAAGAGAAATAAAGTGCGGAAATTAAATGCGGAAGAATAATAAGAAAGAACACACTAGATTTTATAGTGGTTTGGTTAACTTGACCTACGTCCACTCCCCGGAGCCTCTCCTTCAGGTATTGCACTAAACTCAGTGTCTCTCTTTTTGCCCCCACAGTAAGACAGAGAAGCCTGTATAAAAACTCCTTTCTACCGACCCAAGTGAGGCAGAGAATCCAACTCCTTTTGCTTCCTCCAAAAGCAGGTAGAGAACCCAACACCTTTTACTTCCTCTAGAAGCAAGCAAAGAACCCAACTCCTTTTGTTTCCTCCAAAAGCAGGCAGAGAACCCAACTTCTTTTAATTCTCCAGAAGTAGGCAGAGAATTTTCATCAGTTGCTGAAGTAGACTTCTCTCAAATCTCCAAGAAACTAGGGATGACGACTAAAGAAGATGACTTAGATCCTTGCTTGGAGCAACCTTTGTGAAATCCCTCACAAACTCCCCCTCATAAGATTCTCTCTCTCTCTCTCCCTTGCTCTCCCTCTCCTCTTGGCTCTCTTAGGTCAGGATAGTAGTAAAAGATCTTCTCGTGAGAAAATAATAGATCTTTTTAAACAAGGGCCCCAAATTAGCCCTAATTAGCAACTAATCATTAAATATAATCTAAGATGATCTACTGATCATTCAGGATGATCTTTGGATCATCATGTACGATCAATTCAAATTTAGCTTAATTAGCTAGGACGATTTAGAAGAATATGGACGATTAGAAGGTTACTTTGTTCAGATCATCTAGGATGATAGGATATCATCCTGTATGATTAGTTCAAGTCATCGAATATCATCTAAGCCATCGCCCTGTATGGATATTTGGATAATGGAAAAATAACTAAATCATTCAGGACAATTCTTACGATCTTCTGGGTCGATTAGTACAAAATGACAAATATCATCCAAAACATTATCCTGAATGGATGTTTGGACGATAAAAAAATAACTTGATCATCCCGGACAATTAGTTTAATTCAGTATATATCGTTCAGAGCATCGCCTTGAATGGAGCCAGGCCGGTTATTGATCATCCAAAAAGAACTATGGTTTGTGAATTGATCATCCCGGACGATCCTGCGATCGTCTAGGATGATATGATCGAGCAATCAAACCTTAATTGCTTTTCTTAATTACCAAATTAATTTTGGTATAATTACACAGCATCATCCTGGATGATGTCTAAAAATAAAATATGCCTAAATAGATCTAGCAGCTGATTCTTTCTAATTTGAGCCTATCATTCCGGATGATGCTAATATCATCCAGGACGATTCGTTTAATCGTGACTATCTTAATCAGGATTCCCTAATTAGGATTTCTATTTTTAACCGATCATCTAGGATGATTTTTGGATCGTCTTGAGCGATGTGATTAATACAAAAAATACTAACCAACAGATAGAATTTTTCTCCCAAGTGCGTGTGTGCAAGGTTACTTAGCATTAGGACCCACAATATTACAATGGACTCAAGAAAAGGTAAAAGACACTTAACGTATATTACAAGCTGACTTAGTCCTAATTTACCGAGTCTTGAGCTGGTTTGATTTACAATTTGATCTTGTAGACCTGAAATGTTAGTAGGTAAGGCAGGCGTAAAAAAATAGAAATGTTTGCTATCATCAAAACTTTATTCCCTGAAATCAAATTCACAATAATTAGAAGGTTGATGCTTTATGTGTCAAATCCATCTAAGGCATTTACTTTCTCTAATCGTATTTTCCGTTGGAGCTACTCCCACATTTTCACATTTGATGTGTCCAAACCCTAATTAGCAGTATAAAACAAATCATAGGTTTTGATTTTATTAAGGTTAATGCTTGGCTTTAAGATAATGAATTTAAAATACTCAAACATTTGCTCTATTTATGTTTTGGGTATATATCGATATACCATTCACTAAGGATAACATATTTCATTATCAATAATTCTTTCAGTTGATATATACCATACATAGGCCTAGTGAGTCTCAAGATAAGATAACTTTCTTTTATATTAGGAGAAGAGAGCTAAAAAATTGCATTTCATACCTAAAAAGGACAACCCCCTTTGTTTTAGTGGAAAGTTTATAAATCCTAATTTTAAATAATAATAATAACCCAATATTGTATTTGCAGGTCCCTCATGATTTCCTATGTTTGCATTAGATTTATATAGAGGATCATATACCAAGTGATATGCTAAGTACTTGTTTAGATATATGTTTGAAGCTAATGTTCACAACTATGCTATCAAAAGTCTTCATTATGATAAGTTTCCTAATAATGATATCATTATTTATAAAGAATAATGTCTCATTTTTAAGTATAGTAGGCACTTATCTTGGTCATACTCCAAATAAGAGGAGAGTAATACCTAAGAAGATATGCATTATATGTTGATGGCTAAAAGATGTCGGTTTATAGTTGGCATTAGAAAATAGGTTATTGATGGTCAATATTGCTAGATTGTTGATGGGATGAGGATGAATAATGTCAATGTTGGTTGATAATTAGTTTGATGGTAGACATCATTTTTAACCTTTAACAACATACAACAACAACTATCAATGTCTATTGAAGGCTAGTGTGAGGTGATAGTTGATATCTTGCAACAATCGATGATGAACATCAAGTTATTAGCTCGATGATTGAGATATGAAGGCTATAATAGATCTGAAATGCTATAAAAATATTATCCTTTAAGAAAATTCTAACCATTAGGTTTATTACATTGAGAAACATTGTCTCAATTGCAAATGTACTAAAATCATACCCTAAATGGCTTTTTGGAATAATTTTTGAAATTTCTCAAATACTTAGTTTAGATATGGGGAAATTACATCAAACCTCTCTCTTCAACAAATTAATTTTTTCATTCCAAATCTCTTATATTAATGATCTCAATTCTCACATAAACAAAATATCTCATGCCTTGAAAGCATTTTTTTTTAATTACAGGTGAAATAAATTCCACATTTTTATAGTAAATATCAATGAGATTACATCAACTTGACTCAATAGCCTGCTTTGTTTAAAAAATAAATCAATTATAAATTATTAACTATAAAGTTTAGATTAATTCATACAAATAAAAAAATTATAACAACGAGAAAAAAAAAAGAAAAAAAATTTAAACTGGTCAATTTCAGGTCAAAAGTTGGTTCGCAAGTCAACCAGAATTAACTTATTTAATAAATGGATTAGAATTCAAGAGCCAAACTAGACTTGCTTATTAAATGAGTCAATCAGAACTCTACTTGTTAAACAAATGAGTCAAAATTTTAGATCCTAACCCGACCTGTTTAATGTTTATCAAACAAATCAATTTGAACCAGAATTGTTTGGGTTAAGTCTGAGTCAAATTGGTTGATTGGGTCATTTATTAACACCCCCTAATAAAAATAAAAGGGAAAAATAGAATAGTTTTATTCAATATTTTAGTAAAAAAATTATTGAAAAATATAAAACAATTTATTTACAATTTTTCCCTTTATAATTCACATTGAAATCATTATTAAGCTGGATTAAAATCTAAATGAAACTCAATTATTTAATTCTAGACATTTTTAAAGTAAAAAAAAACAGTAAAATTAGCATCCTCAAAAATAAAGAAATAAAAACCTGCAAATCTAAACAATTGAATATATGACACTTTAGCTCATATGGGCTAAATCAAGCAAGTGCTAGCAACTATATATTTGTTTTTCTTGTTATGTGAAAACAAAAAATTATTGTCTAAATAATATTATTATTTAAATAATAATTTTATAAATTTAGTATCATATATTTGATTTAATAGTGTCCTATTTAAAAAATATAATATTATCTAAAAATATAAATATTATGTGATTTGGTTTTTCTTTCCTTTATTTTAGTCATTAAATAGTTTGATATTAGACAATGACATAATATCTTATTTTGATGGACATTTAAATATCAATCAATTTGACTGCCAAACACCAATTTTTCCAGCAATCAAATATCATATGATTTGACGGATACATAAATATTAACTTTTAATTCCATTTATAAAATTATTGTTTTAAAATATTAAATAATAAAATAAGTAGCATTTTTATAACGTTATATTATAAAATGAAAAAAAAAAATCAAATATCAAATATACTAAAAAATTAATTTAATATTTGGTTAAATTTGGATAGACAACCAAATATATATTCTCTCTAATTGTGGATCCCAATCCTTTCTATTTGAAATCTTCTTTCACAATTTCTTTATAAATTGTGTCAACAATGTATTTCCATGAGAGTAATTTGAATATACATTCCTCAATATAGTTAGGGGTATCAAAACAGTTTTTCAAATTGAACTCAGGACAAATCCAAATTTTACCCGCTCATAACACGCTCTACCCGAATTCAACATGGTTTTTCATTCGGGTTAAAAATCTAGATCCGAACCCAACTCAACACCAACCTGACTCGACATGACATGACCCACTAACACGGTTGAGTTTGACAGGCAAGTGCGAGTGGGTTGGCGAGAGGGTGAGGGCGAGGGTGAGGGCGTGTATGAGTGAGCAAGAGCGAGAACGATAAGCGAGCGCGGGCACGAATGAGTGCGAGCGATAAAAATGAGATGTGTCATGACAGAGCGAGTGGCAACAGACAGGTCAATAGTTTGTATTCGGGTTCACAGGTTAGCCTGAACCCTACCCAATATTTTAATCAAGTCAAAAAATTAAACTCAGACCCAACCCATTCGAACCCAGAATTTTTAGGTCGGGTCCAGGTTGAGTTTTTTTATCGTGTCTTATATTAACAATTTAATACCCCTAAATATAGCTATAATTGGAGAAACTTTTTATGTTATTTGTTATATGAAAAAAATGTATCCAAAAATTCATCTTAAACCAATATACCCAACTTTCGAATGTAGAATACTTTTTTTAAAAATTTGCCTTAAATGATAGAACTTCAAAGAAAGTTTAAATAATATTCCAGTAAGGTTTAAATATGGTTCAAGCAAGTTTCAAACTAGATTCACATATAGTTCGAGTATAGATCGATTGTGTTACAAACAAGATTCGATTAAGGTCCAAATATGGATAGAATATAGTTCAAATATGATTCTTATGTGATTCAAACATCTTCTTTAACCAATAAATTACAAAGTTAATATAGTTGAGTATTATAGCACACCAGTCTTAACATAGAACAATCTCATTATAAGAGATATAGCATGACAACTAATGCAAAAGTAATGCAATTAAACTACCATAGCACAACATCCTTGATAGAAAAGATGTAAATTGAGAATTAAGGTCAGTGTACATAAACTATATTAATGAAATCATAAATAGACACAATAAATTATTATTTACAACAAAAGAAAGTAATGTACATTTGAATGGACCTATGGATGTACATTATTGTGAAATAAAACTATACCTAAGTAAATCATATGTAATTGGGTGTAACTTATTTTATTAAAGTTAGAAGTGGCATACTATGCACTTTCACCTCTATAATAAGATGCAAATAATTCATTAGATTATATGTGCAAGAACCCTGTAAATTACTTAAATTATAATTAAATTTTCAAGTGGCTTACCTTACATGAAACCTTGGGATCTTATCATTTATGGCCTCCTCCACTTCAAAAGAGATTTAGAGGAGAAAATTTTCCACCTATTTACACATAACCTAAAAATTTCAATTAACATAAGGAAGCACTTGTAGAATGAACTCATCATTGTTGTAAGATTTGTGCTAAGTTGTGACTCTACATGAAATTTACTCATTACTGGCGGTTTTTTTCGGCGGTTTACTCATATTTTCTAGCGGTTCTGAATAAAACTGGTAGTTTTTCGAAGGTTATCAAACCGCCGAAAAAAATAGTGCCGGAAACCGTTACCGGCGGCATTTTACTAGCGGTTTATTTCACCGGCGGCATACACCATCGGTTATCGCCGGTGTTTTTACCGGTGGCTTCCCAGCCGTCCGACCGCCGGTACAAATACTATCGTTTAATCATCGGTAAACCGCTGGGAAATGTACCGGCGGCTAACCAGCGGTCATAGCCGAAGGAATTTCCAGCGGTTGTAGCCACCGGCGTGTCGCCGAACTACCGCCGGACAGCGTCGCTAAACCGTCGGTAAATACCGGCGGTTAAAAGGAATTTCCGACGGCATCAATCAGCCGTCCAGTATCGTCGTTACCAGCGGCCAAACCTCCGGTTGGCCGCCAGAAATCTGTAGCACCTGAAAAAAAAAATTGACAGCCTCCCCTCTATTTGAGGGATTTTCACCCTAAATTCTAAACCTGCACAGAAAACAATAATCAAAATTTTGGGCAACATGCTACTATAATCCATCACAGCAATTATCACTAATATATTCATAAATTATACATAAAACCAGAGTTCTAACTTCACAAGTTCAACCAAAGTTCTAAGTTCAATAAGTTCAACCAAATAAGTTTACAATCAAATCATCATAAGTTCATCAAACATAAAAAAGTCCAAATCCTCAGCTGTATCCTCGCTATCTGGAGATGCATGTGGCAGATCCGTCTCTTGCGCTTTCTTCCTTTGATTTTCATCTATGTAGGATTGCAGCTCTGCTTGCATTTCATTTTGAACATTTCTCGTCTCTTCAATCTCTCTAATTAGCACTGCAACCCTCTGGCTTACAGTTTCTTCAGCTCCACTTGAATCATAAAATGTTGAGGTGGATGAACTGCCCTCATAAGCATAGCCCTGTGAACCCAAGCCATATACCCTCCTCCTCTATCTTCCTCCAACAACATCTGACCATGTATGATACTCAGAAATTTGGGTCGATCCTAAAGATGATCCCTCACCAGTGAACTATCGACTTTCTCGAGCTCGTACAAAATCATCCTGCGAGAATAAATCCATAAAATATATTGATATTACAATTAGTTTTATTAAAATAAATTTCTATTCTCAAACTCCAAAAAATTATACTCACATGAGCCTTCTTAGCCCTTTCATAAACCCACTGATGGTTAGCTTGATGTTGATGAGTTCTTGTATGCAACTCCAGCGATGTTGGCTCCCAACTAAGGTACTCTTTCTAAAAATATAAGATATAGTTATAATAACATAAATATATTTAATAAACTAATTTAAAACTCTTACCAGTCATCGCCTATATTCCGTATGAGGAACAGATCCACCAATATGAAGAGAGCTTCCTAAACCCCCATAGTCAGAGGCTCTGTTCTGCTTATTCTGCTCTCTTATTTTTGTGAACTCAAGGGTTGCCCAAGCTCTACTCAAATCATCCCATATGCCCTCTCCAATCCATATTAGATGTTGCTCGGACTTTCTAATGTTTGTGAACATGCCCCTGAAACGGGTTGCTCCTCTTCTCTCAAAATTGGTTTTGATCCTCGTGCTATGCTCAGGCAACAACTTAAATTCTTTCTGTAAAAATTTAGGCATAACCAAAAAGATTAATACAAATTAAATCAAATATTTGAATTCATATCAAATAAGTATACCTTAAATTCTTCAAACCATATATCCCTAATCTCCTTTGGGATCTTCTTCCATGATAAGTAAGGAGCATCATATTTGTTCTTTATAAAATCTCAGATCTTATGTGTAGGTGGCCTTGAAGGATTGAAGCTGCAAGTTAATTTTTTTGTGAATAACATATAATATATCAAAATATAATCAACTTAATAACATAAATTGAACTTACTTATAGCCCTCAGGCTCAATATATTGATGCTTATCTACTGCAGCTGCATGATCCCCAGCATCAACCTCTGCTGGTCTAGATGGTCCACCGTGTTCTGGCTTCACCGAATATGGGTAATAATATGGGTAGGGGTAAGGAGGGTGAGGACCGGTGGATGGACCTGCTACCTGTGATGATGGTGGGGGTAATATGGATAGAATGGAGTAGCATGTACCTGATATAGAGAGGGAAAGTGAGGACTCATCGAGGGAGGAGGGAAGTATCCAAGCAAGGGTGCTGGTACAACAGCAGGTGGATCTGACTGACTCTGACCTTGCTCACTCGGGGACTGCTGCTGACTCCTGAGTGGTGGTGGTGTAGGTATAATCGGTGGAACTAATCTTTGTCCCTCACTTTCATCAGGTTGTCTGGCTATGTTAGAAGTAACACTCAACTTCTTCCGACGGAACTTTGAGGTAAATGATTTACGAGGAGGATCATCACTTGAAACCATCTGCATTAAAAAATAATAATTAGTAAAGCATTATAATATATAAAAAGTATAATTCTACAATTCTAAATATTACAGAATACAAATAAAAGAAGCAATTACTAAAGCAATTAATGAATTATAAAAATAAAGAATGCTAAAATATAAATAAATAATTAACATTTTCATTGCTTAGAATTCAAAAAGTATAATTCTAAATATTACAAAAAGTAAAATTTTACAATTCTAAATTATAAAAACTACTCAAAATCATAACTATTTTTATTATTCTCCAGGGTATCTTTACTTTCATCCTCATTCTCATCTTCGCCTGAGCTAATTAAACTATTCATATTTTCTAACTACATTTCAATATTAGAGGTTGTAGTTGGCATCTCCTCAATTTCAACAAGCCTACAACTTGACATCTTATCCTCTTGATGTGTAGTTGCTATAATGTATTGTTGATCAATTATTTCTCATGCTTTATTTTTATGATAGCTAGCTAATATTGTTTATCTCTATGACCACTGGGATATTTGCTGAAATAAATTTTTATAGCTTGACTTGCTAACATAAATGGATCAAATTTCTCGTATCTTCTACTATATTTTACATCAACTAAACCATACGCAGGATGAACCCTTGTGCCTTTATTCTATACTGGATCATACCATTGACAGTTAAACAAGCATACAAAGTTCTCATCTTTGCCTGGGTACTCCAAGTCAAGAACCTCATTCAAAATAACGTAATAATCACACTCATCTTCTTCATGAGTATTTCCTCTAACACATACTCCATAATTTTTAGTTTTTCTTTCTTCACTCCATGACTTGGTATGAAATCTGAACTCATTCACTATATATATTGGCCAGGTTTTCACTTTTCACATTGGACCTCATGCTAGTGCTTGCAAACCTTTATCGAAACATTTGTTATCAAGATTTTGTACCTAAAAATATTTTCAAATATTAGTATTTTTTGTAATAAATAAGATGTAATTCAGATTAAAATTTTAAAATTTATAAGCTCATATAAGATCTGAACCAAGTTGGGAATTCATTTGCAATAACTTGCTCAATATCACTCGAATCTTTCATAGGCAAATTGCTTACGAAATACCTGGTGACAAATAATATTTTAATATTTTAAATAAATATTACTTATTACTGACATTATGAAATAACTTACTCTAAGATTGGCTCAACTTCTTCACAGTTCAGTAGCACATATAAATTTGTTTTTTTATTTTTAAATCATTAAGAAATCTTTCAACACATTTTCCACTGGGCTTTCCATGACTTCTAAATACTGATAGTGCAGCTTATAATTATTCTTCTACATCGAAGTCCATGTTATGACCAATCTTTGTTCTTGTGCTCCTTACATGGGGCTCGAAGTAGTAGGAGTAAAAGTGAGTGATTTCTTGAGATAAATATGCTTCACATGTCGATCCTTCTGGTCGTACTTTATTCTTAACATATTTCTTCAACTTGTTCAAATGTCTATTAAACAATTATAATTATCAAGTTAATAAACATATATTATCTCAACTTATTCAAAAATATTGGAGACTTAATAAAAATATATTTTACCTCTCGAAAGGATACATCCAATGATATTATATAGGTCCACCAACTCTAGCTTCGTAAGGTAGATGGACTGAAAGATGTTTCATAGAATCAAAAAAATCTGGGGGAAATATTTTTTCTAACTTACAAAAGATGATTGGTATGTTATCCTCGCTTAGTTTAGATGAACATAAGTCTTTGAAGAAAATGCTAAACTCAGTCAACAAAATTGATATGTAATCGGGTAACATACATACTATGATTGGAAGAAGAACCTCCATAATTATGTGATAATCATGACTTTTTAGTCCAAATAACCTCACATATTTCATGTCAATACATCGGCTTATATTTGATCCATAGCCATCAGACATTTTTAAACCTTTAAACTACTGATATATTGATCTTTTTTGCTCTAACATGAAAGAGTACGGTACTTTGGGCTTCATTATTTTACCATCGATTGTTGTTACTAACTTCAGATTTTTTTTTGGCATTACTCTTTAATGTCCATCCTTGCTTTGACATTATCTTTACTCTTACCTTTAACATCCATAATTATATTAAAAATATTATCTATGAAGTTCTTCTCAATGTGTATAACATCCAGATTATGCCTTATTAAATTAGTTATCCAATATAGTAATGTCCAAATAATACTTTTTTAATCCAATTATGTTCAACACCATATCCCGGATATTTAGACTCTAATAGCATTGAAAAATCAATAATTATTGGAATATTAGAAAATATCTGTAGTACATCATCACCTTTTAATCTGGGTGGAGGAGACGATCGCTCAACTCTATTTTTAACAAATACTTTCTTATTCCTCCGAAACTGATGATTAGCAGGTAGAAACATACGATGACAATCAAACCAAGTATTTTTCCCTCCATGTTTTAGTGTGGAAGCTTTACTATTCTCCATGCAGTAAGGACATGCTAATTTTCCTGCTGTACTCCAACCAAACAACATACCATAAGCTGGAAAATCACCAATGGTCTACAACAATGTAGCTCGAAGGAGAAAATTTTATTTTATTGATCTGTCATATGTGAGAACTACTTCTTCTCATAATAACTTGAGGTCATTAATTAATGGTTGCAAAAAAAATATCAATTTTTGCTTTTAGATTATATGGTCATGGTATTATAAGAGTTAAGAACATGTACAGAGTAGTCATACACATCTATGGTGGAAGGTTGTATAGTGTTAGTATAACTGGCCAACAAGAATACGGGGTAGCTGCTTGACTATATGGAGTAAAACCATCGGCACATAATCCCAATCTTATATTGCGGTATTCAGCAACAAATGAAGCATGCACTCGATCAAAATGTTTCCACATTTCAGCATCTGATGGATGAGAAAGAACATCACTTTCTACTATTTTCTCCTTATGCCACTCATATGACCTGCTGAACTCATTGATGCATAGAGTCGCTGAAGTCTTGAAATGATCGATAAATAAAATAAATGGGAATATGAAATATATTTCTTTTGACGACGTTATTTTCCCGAGTTTGGCTTAAACCGAGGAGCATTGCGGGTGCGACAATAAACTTTCGTTGCATCATCCTTGTAGTATAACATACATCCATTGATACAACAATCAATTTTTGTAGCAGTGAGACCCAACTTGGATACTAATTTCTTCGTTCGGTATAAATCTGAGGAAATTAAATTGTCTGTTGGATTAGCTTCCTTGAGAAGACCAATAAAATCATTGAAATAATCACGATGAATATTATAATAAGTTTTAATACTTAGCATCCTACTGCAATGGATAATTCTAAATGGGTACTGCAACCATCCTAAATTAGTTTTTAAGCTGCATGTAGTAACTCAAAGCATTTTTGAGTTTCTACATTTTGTTGCTCTTCCACACTAGCCCTTAAATTAGGACCTGCTACATCTAAAATAAGTTCTTCATAGAGTCTACTCATTTGATCTTCATCAAATGTTTCATAAGTTGTGGATGAACAGGCATGAACATCTCTGTGTGGCTCGTACTCACCATGTGATGTCCAAATCCAGTAGTCTGAAAGAAATCCCCTACAATATAAATCAAGCTTCACATCATCGAGCTTGAGGAATGCTTGATTTTTATACTTCAAACATGGACATCTAAACATTTTATCAAACTGAAAGAAAGGCAGTTGAGATGCAACTTGAATGAAAGTTTCAACTCCCTGTATAAATTCATCTGTCAATCCTTTTCAACCCGGTAACAATCTATTATACATCTAATATCTCTCTTCTTGGATAGTCATTTGGATGTTGAAGCAAACGTCCCCCTACATAGTTATGAAAACATTTATTAGAACACATGTGTTAAACTTAACAAGTGTACGTGCTATACTTTCGAACAAGTATACTTTACTTGAATTAAAATGCATTGTATACCTTTATCTTTATTAAAATGCATTGTACTTTTACTAATTACCTGATCGCCCAAAGTCACAATTCCCTCACTAGGTCTATTGCTACTAAAATTACACTCTATATATTCAGTTTTAGATCTACTAAAGCAAAAACCTTTAGACTATAACATTGACCTCCATAATTTGAGTTTACCTTAAACTCCCTCTCTAGTCTTATCAACATGTAGAATATCATCAACAAAAAGCATACAACAAAGTACATCTAAGGTGACACTCTCTAATCTCATCATCCACTGGAGGTACTCCAACATTTCCATGTATATGCTCATTCCATATTATATCTCTAGGGGTAAAGCCACTTATCCACCTAAGCACCCTCATCAATGCAACACTAAACTTAGTATTATGCTTCTATTTTATTGACCATGATTTGGCACCATAAAGCATTGCTGATCTCACCACCATCTTATAGAACTTTCCCTAAAGTTTGAGGGGGACTTTTCTATCACACAACAAGCCCGATTCATTCCTCCATTTCAACCATCCAACTTGAATTGTGCTGATAATATCCCCTTCTATTTCACCATCACTCTAAACAAAAGATCCAAGATATCTAAAATGTGTACTTTTACTAATTACTTGATCGCCCAAAGTCACAATCCCCTCACTAAGTCTATTGCTACTAAAATTACGCTCTATATATTCAGTTTTAGATCTACTAAAGCGAAAACCTTTAGACTCTAAATTTGACCTCCATAATTCAAGTTTACCTTCAACTCCCTCTCGAGTCTTATCAACATGTGGAATATCATCAACAAAAAGTATATACCAAGGTACATCTAAGGCAACACTCTCTAATCTCATCATCCACTGGAGGTATTCCAACATTTCCATGTATATGCTCATTCCATGTTCTATCTCTAGGGTTAAAGCCACTCATCCACCTAAGCACCCTCATCTCTGCAACACTCAACTTAGTATTATGCTTCTCTTTTATTGACCAAGATTCGACACCATAAAGCATTGCAGATCTCACCACCATCTTATAGAATTTTCCCTAAAGTTTGAGGGGGACTTTTTATCACACAACAAGCCCGATTCATTCCTCCATTTCATCCATCCAACTTGAATTGTGCTGATAATATCCCCTTCTATTTCACCATCACTCTAAATAAAAGATCCAAGATATCTAAAATGTGTACTTTTACTAATTACTTGATCGCCCAAAGTCACAATCCCCTCACCAAGTCTATTGCTACTAAAATTACTCTCTATATATTCAGTTTTAGATATACTAAAGCGAAAACCTTTATACTCTAAAATTGGCCTCCATAACTCGAGTTTACCTTCAACTACCTCTCTAGTCTTATCAACATGTAGAATATCATCAACAAAAAACATACACCAAGGTACATCTAAGGCGACACTCTCTAATCTCATCATCCACTGGAGGTACTCGAACATTTTCATGTATATGCTCATTCCATATTCTATCTGTAGGGGTAAAGCCCAAATTAAGTCACAAACCGCTCACTAGGTCTATTGCTACTAAAATTACGCCCCATATATTTAGTTTTAGATCTACTCAAGTGAAAACATTTAGACTCTATAGTTGACCTCCATAATTTGAGTTTACCTTCAACTCCTTCTCTAGTCTAGTGAGAACGAAAAGCATACAAGTAAAATATCATCAATAAAAAGCATAAAACAAGGTACATTCTCTCGCAAATGTCTCTCCATTGAGAACAAAAAACAACCATGACAAAATACATTAAAAAAAATAAAAAAAAAAGCTCACCTCAAAGGCGGCGTCGTGCACGGGAAAGTTTGCCGGCGGCCTTGTAGTGGGGAGTTTGAGGGCAGCCGTTGTGATCGTCGGAGGCTAGAGACAACTCGTCGGCGGCCGGAGACAGCTCAGTTAGTCGTACGAGAGAGCGGGCGGATGAGAGGGGCGAGCGCAGCCGAAGAGAGAGAGATGAGGAGATGAAATGAAATCGGAGGCTCGGGCTGGTTAATTTTAGGGCTTTTACCGGCAGCTCAAACCGCAGGTAATTAAATTACTTAACACCGGCGATTTCCGCCGTCGGTGCCTTTTAAAGCCGGCAGTTTATCTGGCAGTTTTGTGACCGCTGCTATTTTCGTCGGCATAAGATGTCATAACGGTCGGTTGGGCTACCGGTATTAACTGGCGGTCGAACCGTTGAATAAACCACCGTTAGTACCGGCGGCTAGACAACCGTCGGTCCAGGCCGCTGGTAATTGATGAATTTCCTGTAGTGTGAGAGTCATATAACATCATGGCCTTGATAGGAAGTGGTACCAAACATATCATCTAATGAACTATATTTTAATTCAATAAGAATTATATGAGTTATACATCAGCCCATGATTTCATAAACTTAACTTCCCCTTCAATCCCATAGATGATGGCCTCTTTAGGCCACTTGAAATTTTCCCTTTTTCTTGAGCTTGCTAAAAATGGATATTGTTTATTTGTAGTATTGATCAAATAATTCATCCAATATAATGATGATATATATGCTAAAAAAAAAATGAAATTAGTGTAAAGATTATTTAAGAAATCATACTTTAAACAAAGTAAATAAATTACTCACCTTACTATGCAACTTTGTTGCGAGAGACTTCAATTAGAATCATGATGTGTTTTTATTGTCTACGCATATCACCTTGGACTTTTTAACTAGGCCTTATATCTACATTTTGAAGGAAGATAAGTACTCCTTATCAATCGGGTACGTATAAGGATTCAATGACACATAAATCCATAGGCTTGTTTCTCTTCCCTTATTGATCTCTAAAATTTCTAATTTAGTAATTCTTACTCTTATACTTCCTTTTAATAAACCCTATTAACTCACCTTTACCTTGAAGCTGTTAACTTGGCTTGGCATCTATATTTTGAAGGAAGATAAGTAGTACATATCAATCAGGTGGAGGGATTCAATGACACAAATCCATAGGCTTGTTTCTCTTCCTTGATGGATCTTTAAAATTTCCAATTTAATACTTCTTATTCTTATGCTTCCTTTTAATAAACCCTATTAACTATGCATCAATCTAATATATAATAGCAAGAGATTGGCTAAAATATCCCATCTTGTTGACCTCCTTATTTAGATATATTATTATGAGAGATTGGATACTTATAACCTCCACCTTCTTTAACCTTAGTTTTTTGAATTGATGTGTAAATAGTTGGTACCACCTTACTCTTTTCCTTTCTCTTATACTCATCCATATGAACAAAACTAAAAATAAGATTAGTCAAAAGATTTAATTTATGCTCCAACCTTATTTGATCAATTTATAACATAATTCAAATCTTCTAAGCTCCTATAAAATGACAAATAGTTGCTAGAATCTTTCATAAAAAGGCATTGGCCACTTTTTGTATTTTTGTGTGTGATGTTCTCACTAGAAATTTGTAAGAGGTTTTACCCTGGTGTATGTTTTTTTCTTATGATATTATTCTTGTTGATAAGACTTGAGAGGGAGTTGAAGGTAAACATGAATTATGGAGTTCAACATTGGAGTCTAAAGAATTTTAATTGAGTAGTTCTAAAATTGAATATATGGAGTGCAATTTTAGTAATAATAATTTTAGTAGGGGTGATTGTGCCTGTAGGTGATCAAGTCATTAATAATAGTACACATTTTAGATATCTTGGATCTATTATTTAGAGTGATAGTGAAATAGATGAGGATTTTTTTTTTTTTTTTTGGGGGGGGGGGGGGTGTTTGACATTAAGGTCAATTAAGGAAAACTCACACACACATCACGCATGCTAAACTTGAACCCAAGACCTCTTGTTTGGTAGCTAAATCTCCCAACCAACAAACCAAGGTGAGCTACCATGAAATTGAAGGTGTTCTTCTTGCCTCTTTTACTTTGTCATCAAAATTGAAGGTGCTCTTATTTGTCTTTAAAAATCTAGCTGGGATAGGCTCAGGAGTACATATGATAGACTTTTAAAGTTCTCCACATCATCTCTATACACCAATATAGTATAAGCAATCACATGCAAGGAATAAGTTATTAATTAATTATCCACCACATAAATAAAAATATCTTTCTTAATTTGAAATAAAGACAAAAACTTGTTGACCCCATGAGCCTTTACTCATATTACATTATTTTGATGACAAATATAAATTGGCTAAACTATTAATTGAGATGTTTTTAGGTCAATACTTATTTAGGAAGTAGAATTAAAAAATGCTAGTGATCTAGGATGAAATGGAAATGGGATCTATTAACTAGGAGTTAAGATGACAACATTAAGGTTATGAATCAAAATGCTCAAGTCAAGAAAGAAATTAGGAGTCAAACTTCAATATAAATCATGAATGATCCAAAGCTTCAATATAAATCATGGATGATCCAAACAATAAGGTGATACAAGTCAAGTCAATAATTATATATATTTTTTCTTTTTTTAGTACTTTATTGATGTTCCATATAAAGGAATTTATGACATAATTAGCTCACACACAAAAGATTAAATGGAAAAATAATTCTAAAATATTTAAAATAATAATATAAATTGATCTCTAGTAGATGACACTCTACAATCAGAATCATACAGTAAGATATGAGCTGATTGAGAAAGTAAACAAGTTTAATATGTTTAACTATGAAATATTAAAAAAATAATTATAATAAAATAATCATACTGTATGATCTGACCTAATTTTAAATTAAACCATAATTACAATATTATTTTCTCAACTTAATCCAAATTTTTAACTCACCAAACTATATGATGCATTTAAAAATTCTAAAATTGATTATAGACCAAAAAAGAGAGGTGTGCCTTGAGGGAGGTTTCTTTGAATTTTTCAATTGAAAACTCAAGCGTGAAAAATCTCTTTTGAACTTGTGCACCAATTATTTGTTTCCATATCTCTTCTACCTTATTCCTTTGATATTTGTTGTTGAGTGTTGAGTGTTATCATTTGAATGAATTTATAAAGATTAGTGAGATCATAAAACCTTTGTGCTGTGAATAGGTGCATTAACTGGTGGGATAGATTTACATTCTTTTCTCTTGGAAATAAAGTAGAGGGTGCAGGATCTCTCTACCATTCATTAAGGGAAATGGGCATTTTAATTCGCTTGGTGATGGCCTAAATTCATAGTAGTGAATGGTTCATTTGGAGGGGTTAAGGCATCGATGTAGGCTTTAATGCCAAATCACATAGATTTTTTTTCATTCATTTTCAAAACTTACATCTTTATCTACCATTAACGAGAAGAAACACTTACTCATTAATATCTTATTGCTCTTTTAGGTTAATAACTTTTGTGTCCACTCAAAAAGGAAAGTACATCTCCTCCCTGCCTTTATGATTGATTTATAAGCCCATTAGGATAATGATATGGAAAACCCAATTACATTATACTATTTTGGGGCATTATTCTTCAGGGTGGTGGTCTTATAATGCATCATGTCTCCTTTTAGCTCTCTTAGTGTCCTCTTTTATTACATCCTACCCCATAGCCATAGGTACATTAAAAAAGAATTCCTCATCTTCAAGCAATTTTAGTATCTCAATAAAAATTGCAATGTATTTACCAACATTGAGAAGAAAACTATCTACAAGGAAACTCAGTTCAAACTTCCATATATCATCACTTTTAATCCACTATTGAATGAATTATTATTAGTTTTATTTTAAAATATTACTCTATTCTATTTATGATATAATGAGGAAATTAAAAATCTTATTCCAAGAAGAACACAATTTCCAAATTAAGACAAAATAGTATCCACTTAAGGTATGATGAAATTAATAAAATTGTTAATCTTTTTAAAAATGATTTTTGAAATTGAAAATTTTATCAGTGATTTACATGCATACCAGTAATATCATATATATTTACCTATAATATATATCTTTTAAAATATCAATTTTTTAAAAAATACAAAAAATTATTTTTTTTATTATATATATATATATATATATATATATATATATATATATATATATATATATATATATATATATATATATATATATAATTTCTTAACAAAGCTTTATCAGAGCTAAATAATGGATTTAAAATTTTCTTGACTGAATAAACTTCATGTATATTGCTTATCAAGCATTATTTTTAAGAATCGTCCGGTTCAATTGATATCATATTTAAATAATTAAATAAACTAATTAAAAAAAATATTTATTGAAACATAATAAATTAATATAATATATTTTAATGTAACACATAAAAGCTATGTAAAAAAAACTTAGCTGAAATTTTCTACTTAAAAACACATATATTATATATTTTTAAACATATTTTTTTAATAATGAGACTAATATTTATTTTGTTGATTAATTATATTTAGTTTTTTATCTATTTTTTTAAATATGTATCATTAAAAATTAATTTTTATCTATTTATTAATTATAAATAATTTAATATGAATGAATTATTGATGCAATATTATAATATGAATATAGTATATAATTTATAATTATTTATATTAAATTTTATATAAATTAGTAATAATTTATATTAAATTTATAAATTTATATCTGACCTAAATTTATTTTGCCAGAAATTTATATCAATATTATATGATTATTCTATCATTATTTTTTATTTAAATAATTATAATAGTTATTACATCATCTCATTCCACTCCGGTCAAATCATTAAATCTTAAACAGCTTATTTTTCTGATTCAAGGTCCGATCTAACGTCCGGTCCTATTTTCTGGTTCAATTGATGTCCTTTTTAACAAAAAGTAAAGTCGGAATTATATAGGGATTTTTTTTTGTTATTATAAAAGAAATACAAATATTTCATTATTTCTCATTTTTTAAAACAATTTATTTTCGTTAATTATCCTTGAAATAAACAAATAAAAACAAAATATTTTCTAATCACACGAACAAAGCAACAGCAATAATTACAACTTGCTTCAAAGTATTCATGCGTAGGTAGCCATGCATGGTCCTAAGTCTGTCTGTCATAAGCTAAATCGGCCTTAAAACCTATAAACCAAGCAGAGGTTTCTCCCATTTTCGGCCTAATCTTACACAAAGAATAACTTTTTGACCGAAGAATTGACTGTTATGACAAACCACATAAAGACTTTTTTTTTAACACAAATAAATTTTATTCCAACAAAGAAGGAATTACAACACCGATTCAAAAGCAGTAGACGCTAAAGTATATCAAAAGACAGGAAATTAGAGCAAACTAGATAAACCAGACAAAGAAAGATACAAAAACTGATTCAACAGACAACCGCAGACTCAGGGTGGCAACACCCTACAACCAACTCGTAGCCAGGCACAAACCATCCATCGGTAGCAGCCACTCATCATCAACCAACACAGGCATCCACCCAGCACAAGGCACACCACCAAGGTTGCCAACAAGCCCGGCCAACAGGGAGAAAAGCAGGAGGCCGCCTCATCATCGTCCAAAACGTCAATAAAGCCCACGACAACGAAAGAGAGTAGAAAACCCAAAGCTTATTTTTTCTTAGATTTAATGTTCCGTCTTTTACCTCCTCTACTGGAACTATACTTAACATCACAAACACAACCATCAAAATCATCACCCTCCCCCAAAGAAGAAGAGGAGAGGGTCTCACCCAATACCATCCAATCTGATTGAAGCAAAACAAAATTATTCAAAGGGTGGGATAAATGGGATTTCAATCTGCATTAGACATAATGGAAATAGGAATATCAACATACCCCACATTCCCCTTCGAGACATTCACAGAAGGAGACACATTAGTGTCAACATTAACAGGTAAATCATAAGCCAAATTAACCGCCGAAATTTCAACCTCTCTTGCCACAAGCTCCAAAGGAATGGAGCCATCAGAAACAACCAAATCCTGAGAAGGAGAACCAGGGAGATCCTCACCAGAGATAAAATCAACCCCTAAATCCACCTCATCCAACAAATCACCCGAATCAGCTAAAGCATCCTCACATGAATGGCTAGCTATAAGATTTAGACCACAATAATTATCACTCAAAATGCCATTCACTCCATCACAACAAACATTCTCAGACATATCTAAAAAAGCAACAAAAAGGAGCATGCACCTTCACCACAAGAATAGAGTCACCAGCTATAGTAGAATCCAATGACATAGCATTAACCCCCAAACAATTAGCAACACTCCCAGCAACAACACCAATGGGAATCAAAGCATAAGCAGTGTTAGCCATTTTCACCATACAATCATTAGGGGCAGAAGAATCCCCCACCTAAACACACACATTCGACGACACACGCTCTGGAGCCTGTTCCACAACGATAGGGGCGAAAACAGAGGGATCATTTAGATCCAAGGAAGGAGGGTCCACAATGGGAACATGCTCAGAAACCACATGAGGATGGACAGACGCAACAACCCGCCTCAAATGAGGAAACAACTTAACACATTCAGACTTCTTATGCCCCACAGATTTGCAATGAGGGCAGTAACTAAGAAAACCTTCAAAAATACTCTTTGAATCTATCCTAATTTCTCAGGGCCAAGCCAAACTGAATCAAGATAAATTTTATAAATGTCCATTTCCACAAGGATACAAGCAACGGATGGCCTCAAACCCACAGCATTTGCATTGTCAGTATGAAGAGGATGCCCAAATAAAGACCCGAGACCAAAAAGTATGCTAGGAGAAAATAGGTGAGGGCAAAGCTCCAGAAAGAAAATCCAGATAGGGACGATCGGAGACTCCTCCAATAGGTCAAGGAATGCCGTCCATTTAATCACTTTCATAAAAAAACCAAAAATAAAATAGGATCTATGCTCAAAAATCCTACCGTAGTCGAGATAATTAGAAAGCTAGCTTGATCAAGACATTGCTCTGATCCAAAAGTGTAACAAAAAACTCACCCAACAATTTGAGGTTGAAAAAAAAATCTCCTAATAGAGTCTAACGCCGGATGCTTCAACGAAAATTTCCTCACTAAAGTGAAATAAAAAGGCTTAGCGAGATGAAGAACTTCATCCTTCGATATCCATCGTCAAGCCGTCAAACCCCGAATTGTAGTGATTTGCAGATCTGGAAAAGCCTTAGACGCATCAGAGCCAGACAAAACCTCCTTGTAAGATTTGGAGTGATTCTTACCTTCAAGAAAGCTAGTCCCTAAGCACTTAACAAAATTCTCCATAGCACCAAATAAGGGTCAAGAAAAAAACAAACAAAAACAATAGGCGAAAAATGGACGGAGAAGAGACAAAAAAAACTCCCCTCAGCACGAAGGTGCCGGAGCAAAACCACCTCCAACAACGGTTAGGACAAAAGCCCTAGTAGGGTGAAACAAAGGAACCCACTAGTGAAAAAAATCTCAGCCTAACTCGTTCGCCAACTACATAAAGACCTTAATAACTCAAATAAGTATTTGATAGGGTTCACAATTTTATTATTTTACAAATCCCTTTTTTTATACTTTCTTAGAAGTGTGAATAAGCTATAGCATAGTTCAAGTTTTTTTATATAATATTTATAATATGTAGAGGATAAATTTATCATCTAAAGTTTTGCAAAGATTAGAAAAATATAAATGAATAGAATATAACTCATAAAATGTATAATATTTTTAACGTGAAAAGTCTTTGGCTTCATTTGGAACAGTTTTTTTATTATTTCTAAAACAACTTTTTAGTATAAAAATTTCTAACTCAAAAAATTTTTACACTAAAAAGTTATTTAAAAAAAAAACATTTAAAAATTTTAAAAAGAAGAATTCATGAAGTCTATCACAATTCAAATAATTTTAATATATATTTTAAAAGTTACAACAATTTGCCCACCCTAAGAGCAAAAGAAGATAGGATTAGTTCAAAGAAAAGGCTATGGGTGTTGGCATGGATTGGAGATGCACAACTGACATTGATGTTATTTAATGATAGATATTAGTGGTGGTCGATGGTAGACATTAATGACCGTCAATAATGGGTCTGATCAATTTATAGGTAGAACTATAGAGCTTTCTAAGTCTTAGAATTCTTCGTCATGTATGGATGTAATATAAGGCCTACTTATAAATTTTTGAAGATGGAAGTTTAATCATTTCAACCAGAAATTAAGATGCTAGCTCCATCTAATCATTTTTTTATTATTTAGCTTTTTTATACATTTTAATGCATTAATAATTTATAGTTGAGTGATCATGGGCACGTAAAATATCTTCTCATTGATATTCTCATTTTGATTTTAAGTACATAGAAATTGAAGGCCATTTGATCTCCAAAATTATCTCAAAGAGTTTTGAACTATACCTAAATGCTCGAATTAGGCTCATTTGGATTTAAATCAAGTTATTATTATTATCATTATTGTTCTCCTCTTCAAGATGGTAATTTTGACTTCCAGTTTGTTGAAAAAGGAGTTCAAGTGATATCGAAGTAAATTTTCAAAGTTTTAGGTCAAATATTGGTATGCTTTGAGCTCTGAAACTTGCTTTAATATCTACACTTAATGCTAGCATACCATAGACAGAGGTGGACCTAGGAGGAGCTTAGGGTGGGTAATTGCCACCCTGATATTTTTTTTCTCGTATTACAATAATTATTTTGCTCACTCTTAATAAATGCATTTATCAATAATTCTAGGAGAAATTTTATTATATATTTTATCTATAAGGTTATGTCACCCAATCTTATTTGGCCTACTCTCAAAAGAGAGACTGATTCTACTCCTGACCATATAATACGAGAAAAGTCCTCTCGAATGTTTCGCTAAACCCTAATTTTCAAGTAAAAAATTCACTGAATTGTTGGTGATTTTCAGTTTAAAATTTTCCAACAATTTTTTTACCAAAAATGCTTCTTTGATAGACTTTTTTGCTTGTGGAAAGTGTTTTTGTTGGGGATTTTATTAGCACATATTTATCTGTGAAAACTCATATGAAATGCAATTTTTCCGACGAATTTGGCCTCTTCTTCAACAGATTATTCTATAAAAAATATCTATTTTCCTATAGTGTTTGATCCAATGATTTTTTAGTGATATTTTAATAATAATTTTTGACAATTTAATCTCATATAATATAATAAAATTAGAATAAAAATTCATAAAAGTTCTATATTTATGTAAAAAATAATAGTTTAAATATTTTTCTATAAAAGATACCTGAAAATTTAGACAATTATTTCAGCCTTAGATCAGAATCTTTTGAAACTGGCCACTAAAGTTTTTATATTATAATACTCTAAATTAATATAAATATTTATAATAAAATAGTAATTATCAGATTCTATGACTAATCATATTATTGCTTACACCATTGAGGAGAAACCCTAGCAGTACTATCACAGCCAAGAAACCCTATCATTTTAGTCTTATTTATAAACTTTTGTACTTATTATTATTTTCATTAAATGATCAAATTACAAAAACTTTTACAAAAATATCATTTTTAGTACAACACCTTTACAAAAACATTAAAAAATAATTTTAAAATCTTTAAACTGAACTAACTTATTAAACCACTAATATTATATTAAAAAAACAATATTAATAATATTTTTAATCTGAATTATTTTTTTTTTTGACGAGGAAGCACTGTTCATAGGTCAGTGAAAACCCCGGTCGACCTAGCATACAACCCACACCAATTTATACGAGTCAACACTTAAGTCTTTCACTGCTCGAATCAGGGACCTAAGTTTTGTCCAGCCGGCTCTTCCCCCTTAGAAATTTGTATTTCCAGAAAAGAGATTAAGCTACAGAAGTCTGACCTCCCCCCCTTGTTTTCCTCAAATGGCGTATCAGTAACGAAATTAAACCAGCCGAACGCGTACTTATAGCAGTAGAAGAGTGCGATAAAGAGCTTAAAGCTGAGAAACTGTAACAAAAATCAGAGAAAGAGAGAGAGAAGATTGAGAGAAAGGAGAAAGTAAAGTGACCTTTGCTTTAAATAGAAGAAAAACATCACATGTTATCTCTGCCCGCAACTTCTTTCACAAAAAAGGCAACTCTTTCCATTCTAAGAAACTATAGCTTTTGCTTCCTGCTCTGTAAATGGAAGCTCTCCATTTCTCTCTCTCTCTCTTTTCTTTACAGTTCTCTTCTTAGTTTTTTTTTAATCCAAACTGTTAACATAATGGAGAATTATGCATTAAAAAGAGCCCGATTAATCAGAATCTAAAACAAATTGGATGATCAATCGATCCAAGTTAAATATTAAGCTCTGATAGAAGTTGTTAGTAACTGTAAGCGCATTTCAATGGAACAATCAAAGCTGAATTTTTAGTAAAAATTTAAGCATAGGAGAATATTCTCACTTGTATTAACCACCCCCTTTCTCTCTCTCTCTCTAAAAAACTGATCTTTCTCTTTCTATTTATATGAGAGGAGGAAGAAGAAGAACGATTGAGAATAAAGCAAAACAGAGAAAAACAGAGCAAGACAGAGATGGGGAGGGGGAAGATAGAGATTAAAAAGATAGAGAACCCAACGAACAGGCAAGTGACATATTCTAAGAGGAGGGTTGGGATCTTGAAGAAGGCCAAGGAGCTCACTGTTCTCTGCGACGCTCAAGTCTCTCTCATCATGTTCTCCAGCACTGGCAAGCTGGCTGATTACTGTAGCCCTTCTACTGAGTAAGTGAACCATTTCTTTCTCTTTCTATCTCTTCTTTCTCTCTCTATGTTACTTTGCGATGATGAAAATATGTGTTTGGACAGCATTAAGGGGGTATATGAGAGGTACCAGGTTGTTACTGGCATGGATCTATGGAATGCTCAGTATGAGGTAAGAGCTATTGTTTCTCTGGTCTTTTTCTTCGGTATATTTATGTAAAAATCTTATTTTTATGAACGGAGCAGAGGATGCAAAATACACTGAAGCATCTCAACGAGATCAACCAAAAACTTCGCAAAGAGATTAGGTAAAGTCTGCTCTTTTGAGAGTGTTCTGCACTTCTGTTTTGTATTGATAACAATGAATTATGTAAAAATAAAATGTTGATGAAAATTTATTTGATAAATATGTAAAAAAAAGTGATTTTTTTTGGCAAATTAACCTTTTTTCTATGATATTAGATGGTACTTACCAATGAATTAAATAACATTTAAGTGCATAACATTTGTGAAATTTACCATGATAGAAATATGAACAGATTTTGTTTGGGTTGAATGCTGAATGCAGGCAGAGGAAGGGAGAAGAACTGGAGGGGATGGAAATAAAGGAACTGCGCGGTCTTGAGCAAACTTTGGAAGAGTCTCTAAGAATTGTTAGGCAGAGAAAGGTGAACGCTTCTTATTAACCTTTTTTTTATTCTTCAATGGTGATTATTTCTTAGCTTACATAAATGTTATTTTTTGTTTCCATTTATAATACACGGCAATAGGAGAGATTATTTTGTGCAGAGTCAGAATGTGTTCGGAGGCTAATTCAGACGTATCACATCATCCAATGCATTGTGCATTGGGTGAAGTGGCTCATCCGGATTGGCCTCCAGACGTGTACGGACACCGGATATAATAATTTTTCCGGCATTAGATATGAAAATTTTTGTTTCAACATATTCCGATACAAATTGCTTTAGGATAGAGTTTATAATCGTTGGATTTGTGTTGATATCAGTGTAATAACTAATCTCAATGAGGATCCAATGGGTATAAATCCATCCTGACTTAAAAGTTGAGATAAATTTATAAGTTGATAGATAACAAATAAATCCAAATTTTAAGCTAATTAAGTAATAATAGGAAAACTCAGGTTTAATTTGGGATGATTTTCTTACTGCTTCTTAAAGTAAAATTTTAGTGCAAAATTAAAATTTTTATACTAAAAAGTTAGATAATTTTTTTTAAAGTAAAATTTTAATATAGAATTTTTAGTTTAAAAAAATGATTTAAAAAATGTTAAAAAACTATCTCAAATAAAGTATTAGCATATGGTGCTCATCATTAGGGGATGATAACTAGCAAGTACAATAAAGGATGTCCTGTTGGGTCCCTCATTCAAGAGAATGTCTTCTATGATCTGATGGGTCTGTATCCCTCTTTTACCATCTCACAATATTTTGAAGCTATTTTGTATATGTAAAATTTTAGTAAGGAACATTTTTTAAATATAATAAAATAAAAGAAGCTTAGTCAAATTTACATTTTCAGTGAAAAAATAATTTTTTTGATAAATACGAGTTTGTAAAAATGTAAAAACTTCTCAACTCAATGAACTCTACAAGAAAATTTTCTCTACGTGTGTTCCTATCAAAAATATATATATATATATATATATATATCAGTTGTCAGTAGCGGAACCAGAAAATATATTTAGGGGTGGCCTAAACTATTATTTTTTCTCTCAACTTCTTTCATCTAGGCTTGGGATTGGAATAGATAATTTTAATTTTTAAAAATTATTATTTAAGAAGGTAGAATATTAAATATAAAATAATAAATAATTTACAGTAAAAAAAACTTTGGTAGAATAGGAAAATTAGTTTAGCTACTTTGGTAGTAAAAAAGACTTCACCTTTAAAAAAAATAATTGAAAAATAGTTAGAAAATATTAGCAAAAAAAATATGATTATTGTCTTAACAGCAAATCAGTTAGAAAATTGTCCCCAACAAATTCTAATTATATAATATTTATAAAAGTTATATAACATAAAAAATATATGATATTTTTATCAAATTAAAAAAACTAACATGTGAATTTTTATTATATTTAAATAGCATAAAATTACATATGTAAAGAAATTAAAAAATAATAAAATTTTTAGCTTTAAAATATAAGAAATATTTACTGTACTTAACTTTGCATGTATACTTTATTCATAATAGGAGTTTTTTTTTTTTTTCTTTTAGCCCCCCTGTATGTAAATGAGAATTTAACTCTTAATAGGACAATCAAGAAAAAAAGATTATTGTAGCCGACCCCATGTAGTGAGATAAAAGCTTCATGTTAGTTATTATTATTGTATTGTATGAACAAGTTACAAAAGTTGACTCGTCCCTAGATTTAAGGACCGTCAAATTATAATAGTTTAGAAAGCGTATTGGACTTCGTGTGATGATAGTTGAGCGGAAGTTCGATGGTCATCAAGCAAAAATCTGATAACATTTGGTGAGTTGAGAAATATATTTATAAAATTAAAAATTAACTAAGTTTTATTGAAAACCGAAATTAGATGTACGTTTTCAGTAAAAAAAAAACAATTTTAATAGGCATTTTTTATTGAAAATGCAAATCTAATTTACATTTTTGCTACTTTTTAAATCAAATTTTAATTAAGCTCATCTTACTTATTCATATTTAAATAATACTCCTAGTTAATATTTTATATCACACATATTTGTTTTTTTTTATAGATATCTCAAAAAAAAAAAGCATGGAAGCTATATGTATTTGATTAGTGCATAATTTTTATTTGCAAAATAGGTATTCATTATAAAAATTATTAACATATTAATAAATAGTAATAATACATTGTAGTTTAGATGCAACAATGCTTTAAATAATAATTCCTTCTTAGACTTCCCATTAACATTAGCTTTATGCGTCAGAAACTCATTAATTTATATAATAATAAATTAATAGGATATGCATAGCTATAATCAATCCTTTCTCATGTGATAGAAATGTTGATCATATTTCAAAAGTTTGAATGCATCTAATATATAATAGCATTAGGGCTATTTTGTAGCAAAATTAAAAAGATATAGTTCATCAGTCAATTTATCATTTAAAGGGATTTATAGACATGTCATTAAATTATTATGCATTTGTATATCTACTATTTAAATCATATAACATCTTTATGCATAAATATATGCATGAAAAGAATTATGTCACTTTAAATAAATTGATGTTAATGATATTTTTAAGTGGCTTAAATATTTGAATTTTATATTTTTTTTACTTTTTTAATATAAATACATTATAAAAAATTAGATATCAAATATATAAATATAGTGCATATGTTAATCCCTCCATTTTTTTTCTATGCAATGCTATGTTACTTGAATCATAGGTAAAAAAGATGAAATTTTATCAGTTGAATATTTAGGTGACAAAAAAATTAACTATGGTACACATTCATATGGTAGCATTAAATTCTCTCTCTCTCTCTCTCTCTCTCTCTCTCTCTCTCTATTTAACTCTCTCTCCCTCTCTCTCTCTCTCTCACACACATTGACAATTCATCAAAATTCTTATAGAGGTATATATTGAATGCATATCATTTAGCTTCTCTTATAACAATTAATGTGTGGCATATTCCACCTCTACGGATTTGTTGGGTTGTTGAATCAATCTTTTCATGTGCATATATCAAATTATATTTTTTGAAAGGCAATATTGATGAGATTCATTCGTGCTTTATGTGTAAAATCAAAAGAATCAACATAGAGTATAATTTATATGAGGCTACTCAAGTTCAACTTAATAAATGGCCTGCGACCCTAATTAAATGAACCAAGATGCCAAAAAAATTTCAGACTTTGAGCAAGCTAGGACTTCATTTGGGATGACTTTCTTGCTATTTCTAAAGCAGCTTTCTAGTATTAAATTTTTAATCCAAAAAATTTTGTACTAAAATGCAATAAGAAAGTTGTCTCAAACAAAACCTAAATCACAAACTCACGCACACATCCTAAGACATCTTGATTCAAAGCCTAAGCATCGAATTAACAGACTAAAATCAGCTGAATAAGATGCCAAACTTTAGTTGGCCTTAACACAACTCATGAATTTTAGAAAATATAAATATAAAATATACCTAAAAATACTAAAACTTTAGTGTTTAGCTCCAATTTTAGAAGAAGCCTAAATATTATAGCTCACTTTTTCTCTTTCCCATTGACTCACCTTTTCTCCTTCAATTTCTCTTTTTTTTCCTTCAATCATGTTGTCTCTTTTGTATCAAGATAAATTAGCTTATAGATAGACTTGAAATTTTTTTTAATAAAGAAAAATTATTAATTAATCAACTTCAAACAATAATAATTAATTATTTAAATCTTAATTGATTTAAAATTTAAATTAAATTAATTGAGAGAAATAAAGAATGAATAAATAAATCTGACTTTTCAACAAAAGATTTTAATCGGTGATAAATATAAAATAAAAGTAGATATTTTAAGTATGCTTTTATATAGTATTTGATTAATTATATTTATATTTTGCCCATATTCATATAATGGGGATATTATCAACAGAATTCAAGTTAGATTGTTGAAGTGGAGGAATGCTTCAGGCTTGTTGTGCGATAGAAAAGTCCCCCTCAAACTTAAGGAAAAATTCTATAAGATGGTTGTGAGACCTACCATGCTTTATGGTGTTGAATGTTGGTCATTAAAAGAGAAGCATAATATTAAGTTAAGTGTTGCAGAGATGAGGATGCTTAGGTGGATGGATGGCTTTACCCTTAGAGATATGATACATAATGAGCATATACGTGAAAAGGTTGGAGTAGCTCAAGTGGAAGATAATATTAGAGAGAGTCTCCTTAGATGGTTTGGCCACATTAAACGGAGGCCTTCCGATGAACCTGTCAGGAAAGTTGAGGTATTAGATTTGACTCATGTTAATAAAGGTAAAGGTAGAACTAAAAAGACCTGGTTAGAAAATATTAGAAATGATCTTTCTTTATTAGATTTAAATAAGAATTTGACTTTTAACAAGACACAATGACGAAAAAGGATTCATGTAGCCGACCCCACATAGTGGGACAAAGGCTTGTTGTTGTTGTATATTTTGCCCATATTTGATTGATATTTAAATTATCAAAAAATTAACAAAAAAATGTCAAATTTTAATTTTCAAGAAGTAAATCATAATGAACACTATTACTTTGAATTTAGAGAGTATTTAAATCTATCGATGAAAAATAAATTCATGAAGAGAATAATAAAATTTAAGAGAAAAGGCTCTCTCTATCATTCTCTCTCTCTAAGACAATAATTAAAACAACATCAATCGACATTGCAAAGTATTTGATGTTATAAAGTATGTTGTTACATACTTCTATTATAAAGTTCATCTTAGGTGAAATTTGATGATTGATCATTAGGTTGTAGCAATTGATGTGATTGAAGTTGTCGAGTAGTTCAACATGATTGTTGTCGTGATAAGATGACATAATATTAGAGACGCATCATTTAGTCTTTTGGTGGCAATAGGTGATGAGATTACTTTTGTCTTTGGCAATGCATTCAATGATGCTATTATGACGGGTGAGATTAAGGATGTAAATGACTAGAGTCGAGCTTAAGAAATAGCTAACTCAAGCTTGGCTCATCGGTCTTGTGTTAGGCTTAAACTTGAGCTTAAGCTCAATTGGAACTCATATATTGAACTCAAACTAAGTTCTCTTATCAATACTAGGATTGAGCTTAAGTTTTGAATGCAATACAAAAAAAGGGGGACAGAGACTCTTCATTCTCCACCCAAAACTCAATCCCCAAAATTCATGAAACCCTCAATGATAAGTGAGGAAGTTGCAATGAGAGCTCATTAGAGAAGACATCGGTGGAGGTAGCAAAGTTTGAAGATGATTTCATAAGACTTGTGGTCTTTCATATTTAAACTAGATTTATGAGGAATATGGAGAAATAGTAAGGGTGTCAATTATTGTCCCAACCCAAAAAATTTAGTTTCGGGTCAACCCGTTTGACAAATACGTCAGGTTTGAGTTCCAATTTTTGACTTTTTTGACCTCACAAGTAGCCCTCGTGTAGGTATCTTGCCCGAGACTAGTGCAAATGTGTAGTTGTACTCTCAGTGTTTGCCCACAGTCGAGCAGACACTCGCGATAACATGGCTTCGACCCCTCCCACTCACAGTCGCGCCATTGTTGGCACCCAGTACTCTCGCATCTAAGCAATCATGCACTCAAACAGTCCTTCCCTTGCTTACAGACATGCACTCCTACACTCGCCTTAGTTCGTAATAGTTTTCTCATAGTCCAACATGTGGCCCACACTCGACACTCACATTATGTGCTCACGCATTTGAGGGTTAGCGAGTCAAGTTGGGTCTAGCTCTGAATTTCTAACCCATTTATCTAATCAAGTTGAGTTCAAGTCAAAACAATTAAAGAAGGGTCAGTTTTGAGTTTTACCCTAACTCGGCTTGAAAATCCATTTTAACCCCCCTAAGAGATTGTTAGCCGGAACTGAAGATAATCGAGCTGCTTGACGAGATAACAAGCCAAGCCTTATCAAGCATAAAATTTGCCTCATATAATATATGGGTCGTATTATGAACAAAAACTCAAATTCGAGCTCGTACATTGATAAGCATAACTCATGCGCTCATTAATGAGCTTGTTCCTAAGCCACCTTGACTCACCTACACCCTTAAGTAAGGCTTCATTTAGGACAGCTTTCTTTTTGCTTTCTAAAGTAAATTTTTTTTTTTTGTATAAAAATTTGTAATTCAATAAATTTTTTTATTAAAATGCTTCTTTAAAAAGTAACAAGAAAGTTATCCCAAATAAAGCCTAAGGTTATCATAGATAAGAGATGGGTGTTATTAGATGTTTGTGAAAATGTAATGACCATCATCATACATGAAAATTATGGCATCTAAATATACTGTCATATCCCAGAATCTAATTTGGAGTAATCTTGTAAATCAGTATAGCATCAATTCAATGAAATAGTGAACAATCATATCATAGTAGTATTATTCAATCAATAAAGAAATCATATTAATTGGTAGAACCAAAGCCTCAATAAATCTGTTAGAATCATATCAATGTAAACAAATTATATGCAAGAGTATATATTATATCCAACCATAGTAGATTAATCACACGCTTAGTGTATACAATATATCATATACTTTGTATAACTTCTAATTTGTAATAATAAATTAGTAGACAATATCAGTAATCATATCATAACAGTATTAGTATCGTCAGTGACAATAACAATAGAATAGTACTATAATAGTAGTAGTAAAAGTACGTAATAGTAAATATGTATAATGATAGTAAGTTGATATAATATCAATAAAGTCATATAGTAGCAGCAAATCATTGGCATGCATTTCAGTAATCATACTAAAATAAATAAAAAGTTCTTACTAACAGAGTGTTTTTTTTAATGTCAATAATTTGAATTAGTAACATGTTTGCTTAATAAATAGAGTTGTCACTCTTTGCCCTTTAGCACAATAATAATTTCTTATAACTCTGATCAATCAGTGAATCAGTAGAGAATAGCACCAAATCACAATATTTAAAGAAAAGTCCGTTAGTCTGTCATCTTCTACAAGTTAGTTAGTCTTTAGCCAATATTAGTGAATAACAAGCCTTTCTTATTTCCACACTTTTTATTATCACAATATTATAATAGCAATAACGACCAACTATCACCCATTCATATACCATATTCATTATCAAAGCTTGTATTAACAATATGATTAAATATAATACCTACTAAGTATAAATGTATAGTTTTAAAATATAAGCAAATTATCACAGATTAGGTGAAATATGTTTTAAAGATTTTAATCATATAACAACACTGTTTTTCAAAATCCATATTATTTTCTATTAAATAAAAACCACACAATTTTAAAAATCTCTGAGAAATTTTTTAAAAAATATTCAAAATGTTTAAAATATCAATCTCTATAACATATAAAAAGTTAAGCAATAAAAATTTTTCCATTGCAAAGTTATCCTTATTTTTCAGTAACAAAAATATTAATTTAATAATAAAAAAAAGCACTTCATATTTTTTTTTATACTGAGATATATATAATATGAACTTCCTCAATCCAAACAACTTTTCCAACTTGGCTGACGGCTAAAAATTACTCAAAGTGGCTCAAAAATCCTTCTGCCCCCTCCAAAACCCTCTCCTTCGATCTCTCTCTTTCTCGACTGGCTATGGCGCTCGAATGAATGTAATAGTTAATTTATTTAATATCTAAATTGTAGATAGTGGCATAACACTGCAATACAATCAACTAGCATTGTGACGTTAGTTTATTTTCCAAAACCCCGAGACTATAGAGCTAAAATGTCAACTATTTGGCATCTCAACGCTATTGATGCTTGAACACCCAATACTTAGGCCCTCAAATAGTAAAAATTTAAACTTTTTGCCAAAAATTATCTAAATTCCCGGGACTTATTCCAAAACACACACATATATATTTTTCATATACAAAAATACTTTCAAATACATGAAAAAAAAAAATTAAAACATAAAGTGTCAAAGTTGTAAATATTAAAATTACAAGATACTTGTAGCAAGTGTCATCAAATATTAATTCATTTGTTATTGTTATTATTATTATTATTATTATTATTTGTGACTTCCAAGGTTATATTTGGTCTTAATGAGTCAAAAGGCAATGCAATCGGCCTTGTCATGCACGAAATTTAAGGCACCATTATAGTAGTTGACAAAGAGTCAATCTTGTAATGTAATCGTTGTCATCATATGAAGTATCGATTGGTGACATTATTGCCATAAAAGTTTATTATCTTTCATTTCAAATCATCAATCCTTCTTTCTACAAATTAATCAATGATTAAGGAGAAAATGCATATAAAAATAAAATTTCCTTATTACTTAAAATTAGTTTAAACTAGCAAACACTACTTAAGTATTAGCTTCTTAAAGCTTCATATGGGACAACTTTTTAAAATGATTTTTTAGTACAAAATTTTTATTGCAAACAGGCTGCCATTGAATACCAATTAATATGGTGATTCTCTAACTAATTATTGATAATTATTAATAATTAGAATGCTTTTATTTTTATTAAAATTAATTAATTGATTTGATCAAATCATATGATCGTAGCTCATATAATACAAATCAATATTTACTCATCTTAGATAGCCCAATCATTCATTCTAAATTTAATTAATTAATTAAAGAGATGCTAATTCAAATTGGTTGTCAAATTCTAGTATGATCAAAAGTTAATAAGACCCGAAGATCGATCGATTCGGACTTAGTCCAAAAAAATTTAAGTTTGAATTGACCTGTTTAATAAACATGAGTTTGGATATGCATTTTTGATCCATTTATTAAACACTTTCGGTTCAAGTTGTCCTTTTTGATCCAAAAATGATCTGAATTCGATCTATTGATCCTTTTTGACACCCGTCATCTAAAGTAATACTCTATACTTAATGCTTTTATTTTTATTTTTTTTATTTTTTTTATTTTTTTTTTTGCATTTACTTTATGCTTACTTAAATAGAAACAACTATCTGACAAATTTTACATGATTTGATTGTTTGGTAGCAGTATCATGTGATCGCCACACAAACTGACACTTACAAGAAAAAGGTGAGTAGAAACAAACACACATTTGTTCTGTTCATTTTCTTGTCATCTTTAAATGAAATGTCCAAATCTTCTCTTTTAAATAAAGGATTTTATTTTCCCACCAAAAAAAAAAAAAAAGGATTTTGAATTATTTTTATCATAAAAACAAAAATATTTATTCTGAAGATTTATGAAGTTGACCAAAGGAATCTCAGATTTGCAAAAATGCTTTCATTTTATGCTATTTTCTTTTAAGTTGGTATATTTTGATTCATGTAATTGTACAAATATTATACTTTTTGTTTGAAAAATTGCAATTAAAGTTGTTGTATTTTTGCATAAAAAGAATAATCATTTTATAAATCAGTCTTTTTTTTTAAATTGTAAAGAAGAAATATTTACAAAAATTAAAATTTCCTATGCTTATTTATCATTAAATGAGGATAGAAATAGAACAAATGAAATTGCCCCTTCCACCCTTTTATATTAATGATGGTATATATATAATTAATTTTTTGCAAATAAACTAAGTTCATAAAATAATATGAATCCATTATTGAAGTCCACCATTTGACCAATCAATCAAAGTGAGCAGTCATTCCTTGTATTTAGTGTGGCTTTTGGTGTGGCCTATTGTATGGTGTAGTTTTTGTGTTTTTATATTGATAAATAATCTCTTTTATTGAACAGCTAGTTTTAGAGAATGAGAAAAGAATTTAGGGCATACAAGGATTTATTGATTTAAGAAAATTATGTTATGGATTTTGATAAAATTATATTAGGATGAAGTTAAGCATCATTATTATTACACTAATCTCATAGTAAATATAATACATTTTAAATTCATTCTGATATAATTTTTGTAACATTTTAATTATTTATTATATTTTAAGAATAATGATTTTATACGCTCCTTAAAAAAAAACTTGATTATTAATCATAGTTTGTATTGATAAAAATTGAGAGTTAATGATCTAATGATAATGATTGAGAGTTAATATTAGATTAATGATTAATTTTAGAATTTATGAAATGTAATATAATTTAATAAATTTATTATAGTAAAGGTAATGATGATTAAAATAATAATCAGCTCTGAGGAAGAGAAAAGAAGATTAGAGATATAGAGAGTGGTGTGGGAGAAGCTTAAGGAAATAAGTTAGGAGGCTTATTGTAGCTTGTCTTACAAAAATTAGAGACCCCTTCTCTCATTTTTAATATTATATTTTTTAATTTGTTGGTGTGATCATTCCTCTTATAATATCCCAAAGAAAACTCCTTTTTTGTGTTCTCTTCATATTTTAGAAAATTCTTTTTTTTTTTTAATTTCTTTTAATGATCTTAAACAGGCAATGGTCAATGTAATATATACTTATATACATGCTCTCATAAAATTTTGTAAGAATTATATTTCATATATGAGTTCAATATCACAATTATTCTCACAGAAAAAAAAAAATCTTCAATTTTTTCAAAGTGAATTCTAGTAATCTCAATCACTTACATGTATTTGCAGCTTAAAAGCACTAGGGAGACCTACAGAGCTCTAGTACATGAACTGGTCAGTATTCTACTCTTCCCTTACACTTCCCTTTTAAGAAAAGGCCTCCATATTTAAAGCTTCAAGCTTCCATGAAAGCAGGAGATGAAAGACGACAATCCGAATTATGCTTTCAGTGCAGAAAACCACAACAGAGTCTATGAAACTTCGATTCCAATGGTGAATGATTGTCCTCAGATGTTTTCTTTCAGGGTTGTTCAGCCAATCCAACCAAATCTGCTTGGTATAGGATATGAATCACATGATCTTAGCCTCGCATGATTTGAAGAAGCCTTATAAACTTTATGATTTGATGTTGTGTTTAATAAGATTGGTGAGACTAACGATTTGTGAGTTCATGAGATGAGTGATAGATTCAGAGGACTATCCTTTCATTTGCTTGTTCAGTTGTTTCTATTTCAAGTTTGGTATGTTTATGTTTTTCAATGTGTTTTCGAACTTGATAGCTATATGAGTTTTTGTGTTTTGGTATGGATGATGAAGAATATAGTGTATATAGGAATTTTTGTTTGATTAGTTAAGAAGCTCATATTCAATTTGGTCGTTAAGAGAGCTGGTATTGAACAATTATTTGAACACTTTCAGCTAGTTTTCTAAATAAGCCAAATAAAAACAGCACATACACACACATTTGCACACATACGCATGTATACACCATCAAGTCTATCTCACTACGTGGGGTCGGCTACATGAATTATTTTTTTCCATTGTGTTCTATTAAGAGTTAAATTCTTATTCAAATCTAATTATTAAATATCATTTTTAATACTTTCTAATCAAGTCGTTTTTATGTCGACCTCTAGTTTTCTTAACATAGGTTAGATCTAATACATTTACTCTCCTAACTGAGTTATCGGAAGGATGATGTTTTATATAACCAAATCATCTAAGACAACTCACTACAGGAAAATCTTTTATTTCCGACGGATTTTCAGGCAAAATATTTTGAAGTTTCCGGCGGATTGTGAAAGTTTCCGGTGGATTACCGGCGAAAATTTTTTCAACGTTAAATCGAGCGTCGGAAAATTTTTACATCGAAATAAATCAGCCGGAATTTTTTTCTGGCAGAATTATCTTGTTGAAAAAATTGTCCGGCAAAAAAAACTCCGCTGGAATAAATAAAATATTAAAAAATATATATTTTCCAGCACCTCGCGGGTGGTCCTGCGCCCCGCTGCGATCACGATGTCCTAACCACGCCTAAGCCCCCACCAGCGCTCGAACCCATTCCCGCACCAGCCCCGTGGTTTGCTCCTGCACCCATCCTGTGGGCAAACCGGACCCGACCCTACGCCCTGCCGTGAACACGAGCCCGCCCCCCCCGCGCCGTCCCGCACGTGAACACACGCCCGCGCCCGCCCTGCGGTTTGTGCCCCGCGCCCGTCCTACGGGCAAACTCGACCCTGCACCTCGCGAGCGAACACACGCCCGTCTGCGCTGGGATTCGAACTGAGGATCTCCTCTTCGATTTAAGAGCGTCAATCACTCTGCTGCGGTGTATAATAAATTTTAATTCTAACTATTTTATATTTAAATAAACTAAGATAACAAATTTTGAAAAAATAAATTTAAATAGCCAATAAAAGTATTAATTAATAGAATTATAAATGGGATAAGTTTTATTACAATAATAATTAGTTAAAATAAGAAAAATAACTTTTTATACTATTTAAACATACATTAAATAAAAATATTAAAGTCATTAATTAATTAAAATTGATTATTTTAATTAATAATTAAAATAAGTTATTATATTAACAATTAATTATAATAATTTATTAAATTAATAATTAATTAAAAGAAATTATTAAATTAATAATTAATTAAAAGAAATTATTAAATTTATAATAAGCTATAAAATTATTAATTACAAATATATGATTTTTTCATAAATTTTTAAATCCGTCGGAAATCTTGCTGGAAAATTCGCCGGAAAAACTTCCGTCGGAAATCTGCCGGAAAATCCGCTGGGAATTTGCTTGAAAACTTGTCGGAAATATTTCACCGTAATCCATCAGAAATCTGCCGAAAAATCCGTCGGAAAATGTTCCGTCGAAAAGCCACTGGAAAATTCGTCGGTAATAGACAATTTTCCTGTAGTGACTCTGTCTAATCTTATTTGTCATTGTAGTTACTAAAAAATTTTCTCATATATACTCATTTAGTATTGTCTCTGGGAGTAAAGCTACTCATCCACGTAATTATCTTTATCTCTACAATACTTAATTTTATGCTTAATGGTCAACATTCTATACCATAAAATAAATACATATTGTAATGACATGTAATTTGACCCAAACAACTAATTTTTTAAGGAACCATTTTAAGCCAAATTTGGAAAGTACCTTTCCATAACATTTGTATTATAGTATTTTAATTACATGAACTTTTTTCATAATTTTCAGGCACCTGTGAAAATCTTTAAAAATTTTGCACTTATTGGTACAAGTGAAGATTTTGAGACTGTCAGATATCCGTTTTCCAAATCGATTTCATCAATATTATTTTAAATAAAATGATTTATTTTATAAATATTTTTTCTATAATTTTTAAAGCCCCAAAAAGAATTTCAATGAATTTTATATTGATAATTTATTAAATTATATAATTAAATAATATTATATTATTGTTTAAATCTTACATATCTTAGTCCATTAACTGGAAATAATTTAATTTCATTTCCCTTAATCCTTCGGCTAAAGCAAAGAGCATTGAGAGGAATTTTAAGAGAGAATATAGAAAGGAGAAAATAAAGCTAAGTTTTGGAGGCCGCTATATGATATTAGTTAGTCAACCCTGTTACAGAATTCACTTGTCTCGTTGTAAGGAACAATTATCCTATCTCTGATTTCAATAATTTTAAATTTTTTTATGTTTTTATCAAATGTATATTTCCGTTACAAAAAAATGAGGATAAATTTGTTTTTGTAAAACATTCGATGTATAACTTTTTTTATGTGATAGATATCATTAATATAAACATTTGACTATAACATATTAATTTTTTTACTGGTTAAATTGAAAGATATAATTTTTTGAAGCAAATGCATAGTATATAAATTGATAGATTTTTTTTATTTATACATTTTTATATTTCGTATATAATATTGAGTTACATTGCATATAACAAAGATATCATTTGTATGTAAGCAAGGAAGACTGGCTGTTAACACTATAATGAATACGAGTTGCTCTTAAAATATAATACCTTGCACATAAGTTTGGGATGAAGGGCTTTTCTTTAAATAAATGATTAGTGGTGTAATCCTAGTTGTAACATGTAACTTATTGATTGAATTACGCCGATGGGTAGAGGGCAACGACTCTTAAATAATTATTGAAAGCCACATGTTAAAATAAATGATTGATAGAAATAAATGAAAGATAAGATGAGATTGACAGATTGATAGTTATTATAGATAATAGATGCACGGAAGAAAACACCACATTAAAGCTAAATGTCATGCCTTGCTTTTAACTCTTAATGATATTTAACTCAATAAAAGTATATTAAACTAATTGATAGATTGATAGCTCATTCTAGCATTAATATTAATATAACATACTGACATGATTCATTTAATGATAATACTTTTGATTGTATGTCTAATAGTTTGATAAATCTCTTTTAATTTTACTAATCATATTGACTTTATTATTGATTTTTGAAATTTTATTACCTATATTAAGTGATGATTGATATTGACTAGAACTAAACAAACATATTAATTCTTTTGTTTTGTATTGAAAGTAGTTATAGAGTATTGGTTTCGTGCTGAGTTTTTGTAGCTCATTATATGTGGTTTAAATAATTTCAAGTCGGAAAAGAGATCATGACCACTTGGAGTGAGGTTGACAGTGATCCTTAAGTTCTCTTTAAATTTTGTTATGTATTTTCTTTTATTTTTTATAGTTATGAGCTTATGGTAGATTATTGATTGTAGTGATATCGTGGCTAGTGTAAATGATATTTTTGTGAGTGAATAGCAAAATATCTTGATGTATATGATTTTAGATGCTTTCGCTAGTAATTATTTATATTGATATTTTATAGAAGCTCTGCTATAGTCTTAAAAAGATAAATAGACAATTCTTCAAAATTTGATTTTGGGACGTTACACACATATATCAATAATTATATATATATATATATAATTGCGGGCTAGAATATATGCGATGATAGAGTTAAAATACTACGACTTAGCATTGTACGAATATCTAGTTCAGACATAGACAACACAAGATATTTTTAAGTGAAAAACCTTGGAAAGGGGAAAAACCACGGACCCTGACCCATTCTGAAATGATTCTACTAGTGTATGGGTAGATTAAAAAAAGGGTCGACTCATCCCTAAGGGTGATTTGATTACAAATGTCAACTGTTTGGTTGAAATATATTGATAAACGGGGATGAAAGTATAGCGTCACTTGTTGGACTGGCAAAAGTCTAGTGTTAGTTGAAAAATTGGGTGTCAGTTGATAGCCTGACATTGGTTTGGCAGAACTTCAGCTTCGGGCGGTGGCCCGGCGGCAATCCGACGTCAGATAGTGGTCCGACGGAACTCCAAGCATCAAGTGATGGTCCGGTAGAACTCCAGGCATTAAGTGGTGGTCCAGTAGAACTCTGGGCATCAGCTGGTGGTCTGGAAAACTTTGGTCCTCAGGTGGTGGTCTGACAGAAGTCTTGGCCTCATGTGGTAGTCTAGCAAAACTTCGGGCCTTAAGTGGTGATCCGACGGAAGTCCGGGCCTCAGGTGGTGGTCCAGAAGAACATCAGGCTTGAGGTGGCACTCCAGCGGAACTCAGTGCCTCAAGTGGTGCTCCGGCAAAACTCTGGGTCTTAGGTGGTGGTCCAGCGGAACTCAAGGCCTTATGTGGTGGTCCGGCGGAACTCAGGGCCTCACGTGGTGGTCCAGCGGAGCTCAGGGCCTCAAGTGGTGGTCCGACAGAACTCAGGGCCTCAGGTGGTGGTCCAGGAAAACTTAGGGCCTCAGGTGGTGGACCGGCAGAGCTCAGGGCCTCAGGTGGTGGTCCGACAGAACTCAGGGCCTCAAGTAGTGGTTCGATGAAGCTCCAGCAGTGATCGAGGAGGTAAGGAGGAAAGAGCAATCTCTAATCTCTTGCTTTTCTCCTTAGGCTTAAGGTTTCTTTTGAAGAGGAAGGGGGGGGGGGGTCTATTTATAGATTTTCTAGAGTGGCATGGCCGGTAAATAAGAGGGAGATCAAAGGTAAATGGGAAGTGGTTTGGATGGATGGTCGGTATCGAATTCCTTGATCGTGGACCGTTCTTTAGACATTTAAAGGTCTTAATGATGTCAGAATTCCATGATCTTAAGCTCATTGGATTCATGTCGTTGAGCTGCTCGATTTGATTATAAGCATGTCATGTTGGAAACCGTTTAGTAATCCAAATTGTGGCTTGAACTCTCCAACAGCGCTTCGGGCCCTCGATTCGGAACCATTTGGGCTCGGATTGAGTCAAATTTGGCGTCGTTGGGTTCGTATTTCCAAGACGTTCAATTCAACAATAAGTTTGCTTGAATTCAGAGTTCGGATGGTCCCAATTTTAATTTTGGAAGTTTCCAACTTGATTTTTCCTCGAGATTCATACCCGATCAAGATAATTTTTGGATTATATATATATATATATATATATATATTGTTTAGCAGGTAAATAGAATGATTCAATCGTGTTTGGCTTATCGAGCTAAATACGAATAATTTCAAACAAAACCCAAACACAAACATGAAAATTCAAACAAAACCCAAATACAAACATGAAAATTCAAACAATCCGAACAAAAACACAAAACAAACTCACAAATGCTAAACTTGTTTACACTTTGAGGGTATCATACTTAAAAGTATAATAAAATGTTATTCTCTAAATAAGTTAACATATAATTTTTTTTTTCTTAAATCCACATTTTATGTGGCTCAATCATTATATATTTAAATCAATTGAGCTATGACTCAAGGGAGTAAATAACATATCTAAGGGGATATTTGATTAGGTAAAAAAGAAATACAAAGTATTTCAAATATAAGAGATTTTAAACTTTTGGTGTTTTGTTTAATTAAAAAATATTGAAAAATTTTAATAAATTCATTTCTCACTATGTAGTTCATTTTTTTATGTATTATACACTCGATTAATTTTGATTGAATTCCTTTTTCATGATAAATTAATTACCCTATTACTATTTGAGATAACCTTCTTACTAGTATTTTTTTCAAACCGTAATAACAATTTAATTTGTCTATTACTCCCTCACAACTAAAATTTATGTACTAAAAAATTACTTTTTTATAACATAGTTAAAAATAATTAGTTTTCTCAAAATAATTTTATGGACACCTTAATAAAAAAGTGAAAAAATTATGATCTATATCAGATCGCTTGTAGCATTTTGAAAATTAATTTGTGAAAAAATATTTTTTTTTAAAATCACTTTGGATATTATAAATAAATTCTTTTTTAAAAAAAACTGAACAACCACTTTTTTAAAACTATTACAAACTAGCAACTATGATTGTAAATTGTAAAAAATAATTTTCAATACAAAAAATATTAGAAAATAGCTAAAAGCAGTGGCAAAATATAATTATTATTACAATCAGGAAAGCAAAATAGCAAAAAAGTTTTCTCAACCAAACCCTTAATACAAACTAAGGCTTTGTTTGGGACGGCTATCTAACTGCTTCTTAAAATAGTTTTTTAGTATAAAAAATAAAATTTTTATACTAGAAAACTGTTTTAAGTAGTAAGACAGCCGTCCCTTGAGACAACTTTCTTACTGCTATCTAAATCAACTTTCTAGCACAAAATTTTCTAGCGCAAAAAATTGTTAACTAGAAAACTATTCTCATACATGGCCTTATGGTAAAAATAAACAAGCACATATAACAACTGCAACGCATAATGCCATTGGAAATACTGTTCAATCTTTTTCTCAGTCTGCAACTCTCGAAACAATTTACATCTTAAGAAAAAGATTCAAAATTAACAATTATAATCCCATACATAAAATGTTCATTAAACCGAGAAAGGAGTACAGTATGCTGCTTTGTTAGCAAACAGATATATGCTTCATTTGAGATAGTTTTTTTACTATTTTTTAAAGAAGCTTTTCGGTACAAAATTTAAATTTTTGTTTAAAAAAACTGCTTTAAAAAGCAGTAAAAAAGCTGTCCCAAACGAACCTATAGTTAAAAAAAAAAATCAGATAAGGCTTTTGCATAAAGTTAAGTTGCAATCAACGGCGTAAGATGTCATTGGTTTTTCTTTAGAAGTTTATGAAGTAGACCGTTAGAAAGTGCTTTCATGGTATCTGCAAAAATGTAAGAAAGATATATTATGAAGTGGAAAAAAAAAATTTCAATAAATAAAGAGAACATAGATTTAGTAGTGATTAGTTAAAAACCATCTGAACCACCAATATGCTTTCCATTCACAAAAACTTGTGGAACAGTTTGTCGGCCAACCAAATTCAGAAGAACATTTTGAATTTCACTCCCATCATCTGCATCTTAAACAGCGTAAAAATTTTAGTTGAAAATGATTGGTGAGAATAGAAGAGCAAAATTTTGTAAATGGAAATATTGTGAACAGGAGAGAATAAATAATTTCTCAGATTCTAAGGATTTTGGAGCATATAGAGGATTATATTAAGGAAATAAAGCATAAATGAATTTAGAGTGACAATTAATCAAGAAAGATTACATTTGTAAGTCAAATCTAGATTAGTGCTCATCTTAATGAACATAACATGTTTAAAATGGACACAACTAAGCGGATTCTAGCAGATAAGCGCATGGGTAAGCTAAGAGAAGCTCCTGTGTTCAAGTATTGGGAGGATTGTGTTTGAACTTCAACGGCCAAGAGCTGTGTTGGGCTGGGGAAGAAAGAGATCTGTGTTTTGCAATGATTAAGGCTTCGTTTGGGATGGCTTTTTTACTGCTTCTTAAAGCAGCTTTCGAGTACAAAAAATTTAACTTTTGTACTTAAAAGTTATTTTAAGAAGCAGTAAGAAAGCTATCCCAAACGAAGTCTAAGAAGAGCTCATTGTGTTCCACATTTTTAACTTCATTTCCTGTTCACTATTTGAGATCTATGCTCACCCCCTTCATTAAATGAAGAGGAAGAAGAGCTCGTCTCCTCGTTCATTAGTTGTGCTCCTAGTTTCCCTTTTACTCTCGTCAGGGTCTGTAACCTAAAGGTTTGTGTATGCATGAGATACTTGTGATGTAGGACAAATTAAGAGGTCCATCATCAAATCTATATGACCAAAAAGCATGACAATTAACATTGTATTTTGTTCTTTTATTTGTTTTCTTGTTAGAAAATAAAGGCAAGCAGTATATATTATTTAAAGGAAATATTTTAAATATTAAAACTTATTTTGAAAGAAAACATAAGATATGAAGTGAAATCAAAATATCCCAATAATAAGATAACATGAAATTTTTGTTGTGGGATAAAGGCTTGATGTTGTTGTTGTTGTAATAAGATAACATGAAATATAGTTCAACTCAAAATTCTATCTTTCCCAAATCCCAGTATTCTTTTCATTAACATATAATTCAAATTTCCAAAAATAAATAGCAATGACATATCACATAAGAACTCATATGTCATCAGCACTGTCATCACTAAGGGGTTTTTCATTTGAATCATCATTATGATGAACTGCTCTCTCCCCTTCCTCCTCTCCTATATAGTCCAATGTCGGACATTTACTTCAAGATTTATGTAAGTTTTAATATATATATATATATATATATATATATATATATATATATATATATATATATATATAGCGTGAGGCGAGGCAAGCCTCAAGGCGGGCCTCAACCAAGTTGAGGCGCAAGCCTCATTAAAAAAAACTCGAGGCGTAAGCATCGAGGCGTTTTTTACTGGAATTGCGCAAAGGCGGGCCTCAAAGCGAGCCTCATATTGCGCAATTTTAAACCATGCATGATAAGAAGTGTGTCATCCTTGAAAATCTGGCAACAACTAAAAAAATGCTTGCCTAGGTGTTCTAGGAAGTTCTAAAACAGAATTCATTAATATATTTTCTTAGAGTTTATAAGTTACCGGCAGAGCTATTTATTTTTTAGATTTTTATCTAGTTGTCTTAGCTTTTTTGTAAGTGTAGCATCCTAGTAAGATCTTTTAAATCACATTTGATAAAAGACCAGTAAAATCTATTATCCATTAGAACTATGATTTTCTCCCTTTCGAAATGACCATCTTATGACTGTAACTCATGAATTAGAAATCCCTAAGTGAAGGTCTTGGAATGCATGAATATTTCCGCTAAAAATATAGCCATCTTAAAGCAAGAAAGAGTTTGCCAAATTGAATGGCTGGTCATTTTATTCATTATATAAGATGTGAAAATCAGGACAGGAGGTACAATCCTCCTTTAATTTACGAAAACTAGTGATCAGAAGTTATAAGGAAGTAAGCTACTTTAAATAAGACTTAAACAACTTTATTTTCAACTCCTGACTTACGCTTAAAAATGAAGGTGAAATGTTAGAGGTATTCAATCCATGTGGGATACCTATGATTTAATTTGTGTTTCGTGTTTATGAATATTATGGCATGGTGGTTGGTGTTTAAGATGAATTTTTTGTGCAATAGTTAGTCTCTCCAGTGCGTTGAGGATTTGATAATGTTATAAAACTCGATGCTAAAAGTGGAATATCTTTATTTCATCTCATTGTGTTTCTCACTAATAAAAGTTAGGGAAGATTTTCTTGACTAAGGACACCATACATATTCCGGAAGCATCATAAATTATTTCAAATATTTTAGGAAAATTAGGTAGTTTAAAGTACATGGGAAGAGACCACTAGGATTTTAACCACATTAACGCACCGAGGGTTATGATGAATTTTTTCTTTCAAAGGAGATCAGTTATTGGGGTTACTAGAACACAGAAGTTTTCAATGAATTTATTATAGAAAGTACCTAGCTCATGAAAACTTTTTACACTAGTGATGGTTTTTGGGTCTGCCAACCAATGATAGCTTAGTGGGGCTACATTTTATCTTGCCATTATCTTTTATTGGTAGATAAAAGTTTATTCAGCAAGTTAACTGGAGTTTTATTGAAAGATTCAGCTAAATTATCAGCCCTAGGATAATAGCTTGTTGAAAACACTTCCTTATTGGAAGAGTCTAAAACTAGCTATCAAGCTTATTAGTTTTTAGATTAAATTGAATTTCTGAAAACACTTCCTCAATCGGAGAGTGCAAAATTGGTTATCAGGCATGGTATTTTTTTGATAATGCCCATTTATAAGTAGACATTGGGTGAGTACCACCTTTATGGATTGAAAGGTAAAACCCACCTTCATAAATAATCTCTATTATGAAGGGATCATCATAAGGCCAACACCAAATTACCAATACCAAATTTTCTTAGTCTAGCGAGTTTGCTTGAGTTATATGAGTGCAATAAAACTCCATACTTGATTAAGTTTAGTCTAAGCTCATCTGGATTATCCAATTGTTCAAGGTGAAGAATTGGATAACTAGACTTAAGCTTTCTTCTAGGAATTCATTTTTCAATAAATCATCCGCTTTTCTTTTTAATTCAGCATATTTAATTGGGTTCATACTATAATATGTGAGATTTTGAAGTTATGAATCACATATAAGATATATGGCATGTTCCATGTCCATAATAGGTTGTAATTCATCATGTGATTATTTGAGTTCAATGTCACTAAATTCATTCAACAAGATCAGTGATCACAATAGTTATGTGAATCTTAATAGCTATATGGTCAATCTTCTTAATATGTAGTCAATATAGTACGTAAGTGTCATCAAATTTTATTTTTGGAATTTTAAATCCTAAGTTATTTGAACTTGTAGAACTAGGGCTTCAATAGGGACTAACTAGACTCCTTAGATGTGAGGTTGATGATAATGAGTTGGAGTTATTTTAGCTAAACAAAGATACTAAATAAAATTTTCCTTTTCCAATCCTAAGATTGAGTTTTGTCTATTGCTAAACACCCCGACTCCTAACTGGGTTTCATTCTTTGCACTTAAATCTTCAATTAGAAAGGGGTTGATCCATTGGTTCAGTCTCTGAGTGAACACATTCATCCTCTTTTAGGTACATTAGTTGGGTTTACAATGGTATATCCGATGACACTTTTTATGGCAGTTTTGATAAACTAAATCTCCTCTATTCTTGATGGATTTATTAAGGGGTAGGTTAGGGGCAGGACTTGTAGAAAGGGGTAGACCAATGTGATCTTAAAATGACTAAGCACCTCCTATGTTTTTTCACTAAAGAAACCTCATTCCTTATGTCGAACTTAAGTCCAATAATAAATTTTGTTAAAAAGTTGTTGATTATTATCAGGATTGTCGGTTGTAGCAACGTGATCTTAAAAAATGTTGAGGTAATCAATCACTAACATACTACCTTGGGTTATTATGGGGTTGGGTATGAAGTTTCTTATCATGGTGTTGAGGGCAATACTTATTCTTGAGCATTTAATTCATTTCCTCCCACACAAGGACTCTTTAATTATTACTTTTCTATAGTCAAAACATTTTTTTATATTTTATATTATTCACTCATTAGTATATAAAATATTTATCATTTTATGTTTACGCAATCTTTTGATTTTGAGGCTTACGCCTCAAAATGCCTTGAGGCTTACGCCTCAAAATGCCTTGAGGCTTACGTCTCGCCTCACGAATGAAAAACGCCTCAATACCCGAATACGCAATTTTAAACATTGTTATCATGTTCTAAGACGAATGCTATATCTCATATTAAGCTTTTATTTAGGGATGTTGTGAAGTAATATGGGTTATCTTCCACCATTATGTCAAATAAAGATGTTAGATTTGTGTCGTACTTTTGAAAAATATTATGAAGACTCTAAAGTAATAAGTTGAAATTCTCCTATGCTTTCCAATCTCAAATAGATGGACAAATAAAGGTAAAAAATAGAACCTTAGGAACCTATTGATAACCCTAGCATTAAAAAAAAAAAAAAACATAGAACATTGAGAGTTGCATTTATCCGAATCATATTTTGAAAATAATAGCATCTTTTTAAAATCACAAAATAAATCCATTTTGAAATTGTTAATGATTTTAATGCTGAAGAACCTAATAACCTCACAAGTACTCGACACGTGTGTTTTTTGATTCAGCCTTTACTTTTGACAAGAACTTTCAAAAATTGCATGCTAATATTAAGCGACAAAGTAAGGTGGACAATGATACATATGCTAAAGCGATTAAAAAAAAAAAGAGGTCACATTGGAAATTTAATAAAAAAAATGACTATATACTAGTATTCAATCACCCTGAAAGATATAAAACTACTAGTTAGAATATCCTCATGCTAAAGCATGTGTGCCATTCAAAATTATTAAAAAAATTATCTCAAATGTATACCACCAAGATTTACCCTTCGATATGTTAATCAATCAAATCTTTAGCATAGAAAATTTAATACCTTATTCTTAAAAACTACAAATAGAAATTTTACAAGCTAGTCTTAATGCACGTGATCCAACTCCAATCTACAATTATCCCAATAACCAAAGTTCATTGAGATTTAAAGTGTTATTACCGATGAAGCATCAATCAAAACAAATAAAAAGTACAAATTCTTGGTGAGATAAAAAAATCTACCACCTTCACGAGTTATATTTACTAAAGAGTTATAGAAGATAACACCAAACCTGGCCCATAACTACATTGACTTCAATTTTCTGGAGAAGTGTTCTTTTGAGCTCAGGGGAGATGATGCAGGATAAGCAAAAAGGCTTATCACCAAATTCATGACTAAAAAGCATGACAATTAGCATTTCATTTTATTTTTATATTAAAAATGAAGGGAGGGCCACCATATTATTTGGAAGGAGTTTTTTAAATACTAAAACCTATTTTAGAATTAAATAAATCATCTCAAATTAAAGATTTAAGATAAACAATGCTGAACTGGCAATATTTATTTTTGAATATAGAGGGATTTTAAGAGGGCTGCCATTTTAGACTACGAACTAATTTTCAAGGAGGAATTTCGGTGTATTACTTTATTAGTGCCCATATTTTCTTAGTACTTCATGTATTATTTATATCGCTATTGATTTAAACAAAAATAGCTTTATTTTTTGCAAGAACTTGTGTCTCTTCGAGGAATAAGATTTTCCAGTTTTTGAATTGATGTGCAAATCAACAAGAGTTAAGGTTTGCAAACTTTAACATATCATTTTCTCTATTTGTTTCTTATTCTCATGAATCTTCACCATCTTCTCAAACCCTCAATCTACTTCAACCCTCAAAAAATTCGACACATCCATACCCTACAACAACAACAACAACATCAAGCCTTCATCCCACTACATGGGGTCGGCTACATGAATCCTTTTGCTCCATTGTGTCCTATTAAAAGTCAAATTCTCGTTTAAATCTAATAAAGAAAGGTCATTCCTAATATTTTCTAACCAAGTCTTTTTAGGTCTACCCCTACCTTTCTTAACACAAGTCAAATCTAATACCTCTACTCTCCTAACCGGGTCATCGGAAGGCCGCCTTTTTATGTGACCAAACCATCGAAGGCGACTCTCTCAAATCTTATCTTCTACTGGAGCTACTCCAACCTTTTCACGTATATGCTCATTTCGTATCCTATCTCTAAGGGTAAAGTCACTCATCCACCTGAGCATCCTCATCTCTGCCACACTTAACTTAGTATTATGCTTCTCTTTTAATGGCCAGCATTCGGCACCATAAAGCATTGCAGGCCTCACTACCATCTTATAGAATTTTCCCTTTAAGTTTGAGGGGTACATTTCTATCACATAACAAGCCCGATGCATTCCTCCACTTCACCCATCCAACTTGAATTCTACTGATAATATCCCCATCTATTTCACCATCACTCTGTACAATAGATCCAAGATATCTAAAACGTGTACTCTTATTAATGACTAGATTGCCCAAAGTCGCAATCCCCTCACTAGGTCTATTACTACTAAAATTACACTCCATATATTCCGTTTTAGATCTACTCAAGCGAAAACCTTTAGACTCTAAGGTTGACCTCCATAATTCAAGTTTACCTTCAACTCCCTCTCTAGTCTTATCAACAAAAAGAATATCATCAGCAAAAAGCATAGACCAAGGTACATCCTCTTGCAAATGTCTAGTGAGAACATCCATGACTAAAGCAAAAAGATATGGGCTTAAGGCTGATCCTTGATGTAACCCAACCGAAATAGGGAAATACTTGGTCAAACCACCTTGTGTTTGAACACAAGTAATAGCTCATGCATACATATCTTTAATGATTTGAATATAAGCATTATTGTCTCCTTTCTTTTCAAGAACTCTCCATAGCACTTCTCTTGGAACTTTATCATATGCTTTTTCTAAATCAATAAATATCATATGTAGATCCTCCTTATTTTCTCTATAGTTCTCCATTAAACCTCTTAATAAATGTATGGCTTCCATAGTCGACCTACCCGGCATGAATCCAAATTGATTTTGAGAAACATTAGTATCACGCCGCAACCTATGCTCCATAACTCGCTCCCATAGTTTTAAAGTATGACACATTAACTTATCACCTCTATAATTCGTACAATCTTGTGCATCACCTTTATTCTTAAAAATAGGAATTAACACACTCATTCTCCACTCATCTGACATCTTTTTAGTCTTCAAAATACTATTAAAAAGTTTAGTAAGCCAAGAAATCCCATCATATCCTAAGCATTTCCACACCTCTATTGGAATATCATCAGGCATATGCCTCGAGGCACACCTCAACATGAGGCATATGCCTCAAGGCACACCTCAACATGAGGCGTACAAAAAATGCCTAGAGGTTTTATACTTTCAGAAGTTCATATTAAGTGCTTAAAAATAGTTAGTATAAGAAAATTATTTTGTTGTATTATATTATAATATAATTATAATATGCTTAATATTTACTATAACTTATAATACATTTACATAAATAAAACTCACAATACATTGACATATCTTTTCCTTTTAGGTTATTTGAGCAATAATGGGTTTAGGTCTAACAAGTGGTTGGGAGTCATACAAGTCAAGTGAGGGATGCAGTGAGAGCGGTGGGGATCATGTGAACAGGGAAGGCTCGAAGAGCATAGGGGTGGAGTTGGTAAGAGCGGGGGAGGAGTTTGAGAGCATGTGTGTTTTTATGGATGTGGTTTTAGGATAAGTTTTTCGTTATTTTTTCTTTACAAAATAATTTTTTTTTCTTGATTTTCTTGTTATTTTTATTTTTATTTTTTTTACTATTTTTATTTACTTTTACATATTTTTCTTTTAACTAATTTCTTTTATGTTTTGGATTTTATTTTTAATTTTCTTAGTTTTATGAGTTTTTGTTATGTTTCGGTTTTTTATTCGAGGCTTACACTCCTTATCATACACCTTTTGCAAAATGTCTTCGGTTTGAGGAAAAATATCTCAGTTTCTAATTTAGTATTTTTAACCTTATCATACTCCTTTTGCAAAATCATAGCTACTATTGCACACTTAACCAATCCACATAAGAAATTCATAACTTCCTACATTCAATTGACTAAAATCACATCCATTAATTAGCTAACATCCCAGCCTCAAGTTTGGTGGTCCTTACCCATTTCTAGTAAAAGAAAACTTGATTAACCATTGCACAAAAAATTAAACCCAAAAATTCATCCATAAATCCTAAACTAGACAACATTTCCTTAGCCATCCACCAACCATAAGCCTTCAACCACCACTCCAACAATCCTCGAAACATCTTTACAACATCCCCATCACTTCAAAGTGGGGAGGAACATGACATGAGTGAGAAACAAAGACCCTAGCTAAAAATAATAATACTTATAGAGAACAAAGAAATTAAATAATATTATCAATATAATAATAAAATTAAATATAATAAATTTATTTAAAGCCTAATGGAAAGAAATTAAAAGGGCCCATTGCAAGGACAATGCAGCGCAAACTATAAGGCATATAGTTCATGCTATTTTGACTACCCATACCTTGCAATATAAAGAGCACAAGAGATCAGGCAATAGCCAGCTAATGACTTATGTGCTTTAGCCATACCAAAAGAAAAAAAAACCCCTTAAATACTAATTTCTAAATTTTCATTCTTTCCAAGGTTTTAAAAATCGAACCGGACCGGACGGTTCAACCATGAACCGACCAGTTGTCCGATCCGATCCAGTTTAAAAACCGGCTTTACAGAGAACCGAACTGAACCGGCAGTTCAACCGATGAACTGGTCTAGGTTCGAAAGAACCGGCCGGTTTTAATTTTTTTTATGTAAAATAAAATATAAACAATATACATTTTTTAAAATAATTTTTTTTTATTAAATAATGAAATTTTTAATACCATAATATATGGATGTCATCTCATAAAATAAGTTTTGTTAGAAAAGAGTGAACTATATAAAAAGCTAAAAGGCAATCATCTCATACTCCATGATGTGAGACTAAAAAAGTTACATGAATGATATATGAGCTTGAATGTGAGTTTGGGCTTTATTGGGCCATTAATTTGGGTTGGTTGGGCCACAAATTTAGGCTGGTTGGGCCACGAATTTGGGCTGGTTGGGTGCAAAAATTTTTTATTTGTATTATAAATTTATTATAATGTATATTATATAAATTTATATATTATATTAAATATTATTCTTATTACACATTTGTAAATTTATATATTATATTAAAATTTTTAATTTGTTATAATGTATATTATAAGAATCTCATTTATTATAATTATAATTAAATGTAAAAATTAATTATAATTAAATTATTAGATATTCATAAATTTAATATAATTAAACTATATGTTTTATAAATTAAAATTATAATTATAATATAATATATTCATCATTTCAATTTAATTTAATTATATTGAGAGATAATATATTAAAATTATATAGTTTAAATTCTTAGAATTATATGATTTGAGGTTAGATCCCTGTAATTATCCTTGAACCTCTCCTTCTTCCGGCTCGTTGTCCGGTCCAGTTTTCACAACCTTGATTCTTTCACACCCTCATCAATTTTCATTGTTCTTTCTAATGTAATAACCTCAGTCACTTTGTCCTCTCAGGACGCTTATAGATTCAACTTTGCAATCTCTAGATCCTAAAGAGGAAAATAAACCGTTTATGATTGTACCAATTTGCTATGGTTAAACATTATAATTTTTATGAAAATATTATTTTTACATTATTACTTTTTAACGGATAAAATTTTAACAGAAATAATAAAATACAATTTTTGTTCCAAAGAGAACATTAGAAAGTATGTTTAGATTTTTTATAAATAAGTGCATATTAGAAATTTAATGAGAATCAAGAGAATACTCTTTTTAAATTAACACGATATTCACTTTGTATCATCATCGACAAATTAGAATAATATCAGTAACAGTTAATAAAATAGGAAGGTATATCAATAATATGCAAAAATATTGGCATGTCAATAAATAAAAATATTTATGATTGTAGTCCAATAAAAATCTCTTAAAAATATTGCCTAAAAACCAACAGAGTGTGCATATTTATTCACACAAAAAACTAGCAAATACAAAGTTGCTGACATCATTTCATTTTCAATCAAAGACATTTCACAATTACACTAACTTTTCATAGTTTCAATTACACTAACTTTTCATAGTTTTAACGTGACATGAAAACCTTCATACAAAAATTGTACTATCAGTGCACATCACATACCTCGAAGATCAAGTTCCACAACAAATGGTTTCTCGTTAAGTTCACTGAATATCCTTTTCACGCGTTTGCAGTATCTACAACAACAAAAGCATAAGAATGAAAGGACACATTACATTAAGGGGGAAAAACATATATCATTTTCTCATTTTTGAAAGTTCCAAAATTGGGAAGATGGCGTTGTGTTATAAATAACTACTTGGACGATTAGAACTCTCTCAATACAAGGATAAATGATGCTTAACTATCAGATTGATAGCTATGAGATTCAGGAATTTCTTTAAAAACATGTATAAATTAAGATTCTCACATTGATGTGGGAGTACAACAAATGCTGGTTCTACTTCTCATTATATTCAAAAGATATAAAAATGAGCATGTGAATATTGCCCGCAAAAGTACTCCAAAGATTTATGAGCATCAACATAGCTTTTTTCTTTTATTGTGCAGCAAGTTCAATAAAAAAAACCGCAGAGTAGCATCAATGATCGGATTTTTATTGTATTATAGAATAACAATAAAAGCAAACGAATAAACAAGTCGAATATCATCAATGACAACTATTTGATAAAGTTAGAAGGCTTAGAGATTCCTGGATCATCATTTGTGGTCATTTAGCTTTATTAGAAAACTTAGCAATACAGCTACAAAAACTAAATTACAGACCAAATCATGAATCATGGTAGCTTACAGAAAAAAATTATCAAATCCATATGAACAGCCCAATATATGGTTCATTAAAAGATATTTTTCAATTTTGAAAAAGTGTTCATATTCTCCAAGAAATCCAACGAGTAGCCTACACATCAGTCAACATACATCACAATCATCACCTACAAAACCTACATCACAGTTGTTGCCAGCAACACAAGTGCTACAACTATCTCCGGGTACATCACGGCTCTCGCCGCAGCTCTATCTGTTAAGTCTTATGTCACAACAACCTTCAAGAACATTGCAACTCTCACAAAACATGACTGCAGCTACCTCAAAGTATGCTACATCCCCGTCGCCATCTCTAATGTTCACAAACTTACACCATTGCTATCTTTGTTTAGGTCAACTATTATGCTCCATTAGCCCCAACACCAACTCCTAACTGTGTCATTATTGCAAACATAAACAATGCCAACTACTAGTCTATACAGAAATTGCTGAAAACAATCATGGCAGCTCGCCCTCTTGCATTATATTGGCCATTTTTTATCATACAAGGAAGAGAGGTACACTGTTAACTCTTTTTATAATAGTTAAAAATGTTCAACTGGGAAAAATCCGATAGTCTTTTTTTTTCACAATTTTCACACAATAAATCCTATGTCTACATCTTCTATTTTAACTAATGTGTTTTTACAAAAAAAAAAGGTTAAAATAATCATGGTCAATCTACATTTTCCCAACTCAATTTCCTGCACACAACAATTATTTTCCAAAAGGCCTCATGTTTATAAGCTTGAAAGATCTTCCAATGGAGAAGATCGTAAAACTGAAGTAATGAAATTAGGGAAGAATCCTTGTTAGTTTTAACATAGAATAATCAGTGCAGACATGCGCATCACCACAAGTGAAATGCAGGTCTCGTGTTTCTTTAATTGAAAATTGATTTGCCGCCTCCTAGGACAACTACTACCTACTTGGTGGTTCCATCATATCATATTCCATGCTACATATTCCATATAATATGAAAAATATCAAACAAAAACTATACTAAAAGTACCTTGCCATTAATTTTTTTGTTTGTTTAAATTACCTTAGCTTCCAATATGTCATCTTAAGATTTTCAAAAGAGAAGATTTTCACAGTTACGAGTTTAAAACACAGTAACAATTACACCCATTGACTTTTTTTCACTGAAACAATTTGCTCATTCACTGAGAAGTCCCCCTCAAACTTAAGGGAAAATTCTATAAAATGGTGGTTAGACCTCCAATGCTTTATGGTGTTGAATGGTAGCCATTAAAAGAGAATCATATTATTAAGTTAAGTGTTGCAGAGATGAGGATGCTCAGGTGGATGAGTGGCTTTACTCTTAGAGATGGGATACGAAATAAGCATATACGTGAAAGGGTTGGAGTAGCTCCAATGGAAGATAAGATTAGAGAGAGTCGCCTTAGTTGGTTTGGTCACATAAAACGGCGGACCCAGTTAGGAAAGTAGATGTATTAGATTTGACTTGTGTTAAGAAAGGTATAGGTAGACCTAAAAACACTTGGTTAGAAAATATTAGAAACGGCCTTTCTTTATTATATTTAAATGAGATTTTAACTTTTAATAGGGCACAGTGGAGAAAAAGGATTCATGTAGCCGACACCACATCATGAGATAAATGCTTGATGTTGTTGCTGCTGCATGTGACATTAAAAAAAAAAAAAGTTATCCCGTGACTTCCTAGTGTGATTGGAGCTAAAGGAAAGACAAGCTCAAGCTGCCCCAAGCTTAGCTTAAGCATGGCGAATTTATCGAGCTGAAGCTTGATTTAAATTGAATGAATTTGAGCCAGCTTATCTTATTATAAAAGAGAGAAGATGAATGCAAATTTCAGGACAATCCCATCAGGAATGAGAAATAGAAGGAAAAACAATAAGAAATTAGAAAAAGGATAGATGGGAGCTAAAATTCAGATTTTTTTAATACTTTATAAATTAAAATCTTGAAGGCAACTATATTGTTTATAATTTATGTTAATATTGTTTAAATGAGACAACTCATGAGTTCATGAGCCACGTTAGAACTAGCTCAATTTTTGCTTGATGGCTTCTCTGAGTTCAGCATATCAAGCCATGCTAAATCCAAGTTAGATCAATTAAACTTACAACACTAATTGTGATGTGGTATACTGTAGAAGAAGCATGTGAGAACAAAAGAACAGATAAAAGGCTTCGCTGTAAATATATAATAAGAATAATATGCTTTCTTTCTCATTGTAAGAAGCTATATATGCAACTATTATCAAGAGGGACATCTCCCCTTGCTGAAAATAAGTCTAATAGAATAAAAGCTGAACTTGTACTACATTATCAGAAACAGATACTATGGAAGTGGAGGCTAACACAGAATAACAGAAAGTCACAAAGAATAAAATACACTAAAGGAATATGATAACTATGATGCACCGCATCAAATTGGAGCTGAAACATCACCAAGTAAAGCGCAGTCCTAAATTTCTAAGGTCTTCTTTGTATGATTGCAGATAACATGTTTTTGAAGGCAATGATTTTGTTTCAGCACATCTTGAGTGCAAAAATAAAATTCTCACTGTTGAGGGGTTTTGAAGGGGTTCGTAAAGTTGAAAAATGCATGAACAATTCCAACTAATGGCGGAAACTTAAAAATTAATCCATTTCAAAACATGTTTCTAAACTCAGCCAACCAAATGAGCTATAAAGATCCATTCAGACTTCACAAATTCCATCAAGGAAGCTTCTGTGTAATTCTGTGATAGCTAGCACACGTATTTTCTCTAAGCTAGGGTTACATCAATGCAATGCAAGTTGCAATATTTCACAGCAAACCGCAATATTTTCCACCATCAAAACATTAACAAAACAAGAAAAGTAATTTTAAAACGACTTTTAAGAAATCATGCACCGTAAAACCAAACTCAGACGAGTTCATCTATAACAAGGAAAAAACAAACAAATGGCAAAGAAATCAAATCCAAAAGAAGTCAGAAGTTGGTAAAGTGGGGAGACTTACGGACAGTAAGATTTAGAAAATATAGTGATTTTGTTGGAGTAAACCGCGTTCTGAACGAATGCATCGGCCGATTTGTCACCAACAGCGCGGTTTGGAAACAATGAAAGCACGAATAGGAGCGCGAAGGTAACGATGGCTGTGCTCTCTAGACGACGAAAATGGCAAAATCTCATCTTTAGCCTCAGCCGCAACCGCCGCCGAGATGGAGAAATGTACTGTGTAGCTCCTTTCCTGGTTGAATGTAAACAATATTAGCTTGGTGCTAGAGTAAAAGAAAGAATAGATGGCGGCGTGAGTCAACCAGGGCTGGTTTTAGCTCTGCTCAATAAATGATTTGCAAATGGAATTTGATAAGTTTGTTGCGTGTGCTAAAAAGTTTGTGATGATGGCGTATAACGAAAATATAAAATTAGTAAGATCAGAGAATTTTTTGCGTGAAAATTTCTAGAAGTAAAAAAAAAAATTATTGGCCCAGCTCAAATATAAAATTTACTATGTCCTAAATGATATAAATATCTTTCTTTCTTTACTATTGAAGAAGAGGAAGAGTATAAGAATCGAATATTATACATTACAACAAGGCTTAATCTTCATAGGAGAAAGTTTAGAGAGTAAGTGTCCTCTGGTGGACAAATATACCCAACAACAGAGTCAAATCTTGATAATACTCTAGAGATGATGATGGTTGTCAGTAATAGTAACTGGTGGTTGTTCGCGACAATAGATGGTGCATGGTCGTCAATAGTAGGGCTGTCAAAATCAGGTCATGGGTCAAGTTCGGGTTCAACTGGGAACTAACCTGGCACTATTCGGGTCAACCCGAACCCGATCAGTTTTTGAAAATGGGTCAAATTTTCGAACTTGAACCCGACCCACTTAGGGTCAACCCAACCCGACCCGTAACAGTTATTTAGCCAAATTCCATAAATCTACATTGTTTGTTGTCGCCTGTCCGCCCGAAGAAAGAAAGTTAGGGTTTGCACTTCAGCGGCGGGATGATAGTGAGGAAGAGAGGTGACGGCGGGATGGTAAGACGGTGGCGTTGAATCACATTGGCTTTAGGCGGCAGATGCTGCGGTTTCAATGTTGCAACGGCAAACGAACGGAGAGCGAACCGAACGGCGAGACAGCGATGATGAAAGGACTGAAGGTTGGATATGACTGACAGATGCGACTGGCAGACGCGACTAGCGAATGAGTGAAAAAATATGCAATGGACGACATACGCGATTTAACATTGGATTTCAGAAGGACGGCAGTGATTTCCCGGGTCACTCAGGTTGTTTCCGGGCGAACCGACCCTGTTTTACAAAAGGGTAGAAATTTCTAACCCGAACCCGACCTAGTTTTGGCTCAAGTTAGGTTTTCAAGTCGTGTCAAATATAGACACCCCTAGTCAACAGCGTCAATGGCTAGAAAATGCAAGAGAGCTTTTCCTTCACACCCCCCCCCCCCCCCATGTGAAGAATTTGAGTTTATTTATAGTTTCTTGGAGTGGCAAACTTAGTAAATATGTAGAAAATCCATGGTAAATTTTGAGTGTTCTTTCAGACGGCTCATAGTGATTCCTTTTATCATTGAGCTTTCATCAAGCATTTAATCGGCTTAATGATGTTAGAATTGAGTGATCTTGTGCTCGTTGGATTCGTCTCATTGAGTTGCTTGATTCGACTATAAGAATATCATATTTGGATAATAATTTATCATCTAATTAATGCTTTTAAGTTTTCAAATACGCTTCAGCCTTTTGATTTGACCCCATTTGAACTCGGATTGGACCAATTTTTGTGTCATCGAGTTCATATTTTCGAAACATTCATTTTGACAATAAGTTTGCAGATAACGGTGTTTAGATGATCATAAATTGAATTTTGTCAGTTTTTAATTTAAATATTCCTTGAGATTCATGTCAGATCAACATAATTTTTTGTGACGTATCAAAGCTAGTGAATCAAATTTGAATTTGCTTCAACTCAATTAGTTAACTTGTTAGTTAGCTAGTTTAAAATATTACTCTAAAATGTACTTAAATACATTATAATTCCGAAGCTTTAAGTATAAAATTATTAAAAATATGTAAAATTCTATTTTATTTTGTTATAGCAAGTGATTCTTTATTTTTTATCTTTTAATTTCACTTTTTTTTTAATTTTTTTTATTCATTATGTCGTAGAATTTTGGCCATTAAAATAGAGTCATAAAATTAAGTGTTACAGAGATGACAATGCTCAAGTGGATGAGTGAATTTGCACTTAGAGACAAAATGTGAAATGCGTATGTACGTGAAAAAGTTGTAGTATGACCAGCAGTGGATAAGATTAGAGAGATTCTCTTTAGATGATTTGATCACATAAAATGTCAGCCTTCCGATGACCTGATTAAGGGAGTATATATATTAGATTTGACTTATATTAAGAAATGTAGATGTAGGCCTAAAAAGCATTATAAATAACTTCTGTTTATTAGATTCAAATGAGAATTAGAAATGTAAATTGTTATTATTATACACTAAATACTATATATTTATTTAATGATTATCCTTAATCAAAAGTTCTTTGACATTATTATGAAGGGTAATTAACTATAGGGGCTTGCATTTATAGAAAACTTGAACTCAAATCATAATGTCCTCACAGAATGAGGGCAAAATCTTTGGGTAATGTCTCATCTAAAATCCAATATGCCTTCTGAAAATTTATCCCATAACTTAAACTTGTTAAAACTCTCCTATACACAAAACATGGTCACGTAGAGGCCAAGGTGCAAATTTTTTGAGCCCACAATGTATAAGTTAGGTAAGTAGAGAGATAGAATAACTAAAGATCTAGTTCAAGTGAAGTATATTAAGAATGAAGATCAAAAAAATATTTTCAATAAAATTAATGTTGAAGAGGATGATATATTTTGATAAGTATTTCAATAAAATTTGAAAGAATGCGATTGATTTTAGTGACCTTAGCATCCTAAATAAAAATAAAGATTTTTAAAAATTATCTTAGTAAAATCAATGTTGAAGAGGATTTAAGGAAAATGAAGTGTGAAAAAGTAGGGAGCTTGAAGATACTTCAATAGAAGTATGAAATGCTTAGGAAATCAATGAATTTCTTAGCTTACAAAACCTTTAATTATTATTTTGAAACTAAAAAGATGTCAAATGAGTCGAAAAGGATTGTGTTGGTTTCTATTTTGAAGAATAAAGGTGATTCACAAGAGAGTGCAAATTATAGAGGGATTAATTTTATGTGTCTTACATTAAAATTATGGGAGAGAGTAATTGAGAATAGGTTATGAAGTGATACTAATACTTTTAAAATTTTGTTTGGATTCATGTTGGGTAGGTCTACTATGGAAGCTATACATTTGTTGAGAGGTTTGATGGATAATATAGGGAGAGTAAGGAGGATCTACATTTGATATTTATTGATTTAGAGAAAGCATATGATAAAGTTTCAAGAGAAGAGCTATGGAGAGTTCTACAAAGAAAGGAGATAATAATGCTTACATTCAAGTCATTAAAGGATATTTATACATGAGCTATTACATGTGTTCAAACAAAAGGTAGTTTGATTAAATATATTTCTATTTTAGTTGGTTTACGTCAAATATCAGCTTTAAGCCCATATCCATTTGCTTTAGTCATGGATGTTCTTGCTATACATTTGCAAGAGGATATACCTGGTTGTATACTTTTGTTGATGATATTATTATTTTAGATAAGATTAGAGGAGTAGAAAGAAAATTTGAATTATGAAGGTCAACCTTAGAGTCTAAATATTTTCATTTGAGTAGATTTAAAATTGAATATATGGAGTAAAATTTTAGTAGTAATAGATCTAATGGTGGGTTTGCTACTTTGATTGATTAAGTCATTAAAAATAGTGCATTTTTTAGATATCTTGGGTTTATTATTTAAAGAGTCGTTGAAATAGATGAGGATATTATTAGTAGAATTCAAGTTGGATGGTTGAAGTGGAGGAATGCATCAACCTTGTTGTTTGTTAGAAACGTACCCCTCAAACTTAAGGAAATTTTTGATAAGATGGTGGTGAGACCTTTAATACTTTATGGTGCAGAGTGTTGGCCATTAAAAGAGAAGAATAAAAATTAAGTTAAGTATTGCAAAGATGAGGATGCTTAAGTGGATGAGTGGCTTAATACTTAGAGGCATAATGCAAAATGAGTATATATGTGAAAAGGTTAGAATAGCTTTAGTTGTAGATAAAATTAGAGAGTCACCTTGGATGGTTTTCTCACATAAAGTGTCCACCTTTCGATTATCCAGTTAGGAGAGTAGATGTTTTAGATCTGAGTTATGTAAAGAATGGTAGGGGTTGACCTAAAAAGTCTTGGTTAGAAAGTATTAGAAAATACCTTTATTTATACAATTTAAATGATAATTCGACTCTTAATAGGATATAACAGAGAAAAATGGATTCATGTAGCCGACCTCATGTTGTGGGATAGAGGCTTGATGTTGTTATTATTGTTGTATAGTAAAATGTCCTCTATTATTGCTTACTCTATTTTTTCCATAAACAATGTCAATGAACTCTTTTGTTGGATTTTTAATTGAGATTCTTTTAGATAATAATATAGAGAGAATCAAGCTGTGAGAAAAAAATGCAAAGCATATGCCCTACTAATATATGTTTTTTAATGCGCTCTCTTTATTTGTTTATGATGAGGTTATACTAGGGTTACAAATGAGTTATCTTAGAAATGCATATATATATATATATATATATATATATATATATATATATATATATATATATATTGCATCCTGTAATATTCACGGTGGTAGAGAAATATATAATTTTAATGTCCTAGCGTTGTACGAAGATCCACCACACAAGCAGATAAGAGAGAGGGTATAGCATTCATAAGAGACGCCAGAGTTTTTATGTAGAAACCCCTGAAAAGGGGGAAAAATTATGGGGGCTGGCCCAGTTTGAATGAATCAACTACTATTTATAATCGATTACAAATGAGACCCTTCTTAGGGAGAAGGCCTTGGCTTGATGTCACAAATGTACATCATATAGAGCGCATTACATGATGGTAGTTATAATAATCAGCATAAATATGTTTGTTTGGTCGGTAGGATCATAATCGATAGGATAGATATCAGAAAGACTGTAGTAGGAAACGAAGGTCAGAAGAACCGTAGTCGGCAGAAGATAGGGGTAAAAAAGACCATTGTTTAGTGATGGAGATCGGAAAGACCATAGTAAAAGGGCAGTATCCCAGATAGAACTCCGGGCATTAGATGGCAATCTGGCAGAAGTTCGAGCATCAGATGGTGGTCTAAGAGAAGTTCGGGCCTCAGGTGGTGGCCTGGTGGAGCACAGGGCCTCAAGTGAGGGTTCGATAGAAGTCTGAACCTCAGGTGGTGGCCTAGTGGAGCAAAGGGCCTCAAGTGGTGGTCTGGCAGAAGTTTGGATCTTAGGTAATGGTTCGACAGAAATCCGAGACTCACGTGATGGTCCGGTAGAAGTTCAGGCCTCAGGTGGTGGTCTAGGAGAAGTCTAGGCCTCAAGTGATGGTTCAGCAGAAGGGTGACCTTCATATGGTGGTCTGGCAAAAGTCCAGGCCCTAAGTGGTGGTCCGAGAGAAGTTTGGGCCTTATGTGGTGGTCCGGCAGAACTTCAGGCATCAAGTGGTAGTCTGGCAGAACTCCAGGCCTCAGGTGGTGGCCTAGTGGAGCATAGGGCCTCAAGTGATGGTCTGGAGGAAGTATAGACCTCAGGTGGTGGTCCGATAAAAGTCTGGGCCTCAAGTGGTGGTATGGCAGAAGTCTGCACCTCACGTGGTGGTCCGGTAGATGTTTGGGGCTCAGGTGGAAGCCTGGTGGAGCATAGGGCCTCAAGTGGTGGTATGGCAGAAGTTTGGGCATCAGGTGGTGGTTCGATAGAAGTCCAGGCCTCAAGTGGTGGTCCGAAAGAAGTCCGAGCCTCAAGTGGTGGAATGATAGAAGTTCAAGCCTCAGGTGGTGGCTTGGTGGAGCTCTGGGCCTTGGGTGGTGGTCTAGTAGAAGTCTGGGAGTCAAGTGATGGTCTGACGGAGCTCATGGCCTCAAGTGGTGGTCTGGCGGAGCTCAGTGTCTCAAGTGTTAATTTGGTGGAGCAACAATATCAAGCGGTGGTCCAGCAGAGGGGAGGGCCTTAAGTGGTGGTCCGGTGGAGTTCATGGCCTTAAGTGGTGGTCTGGTGGAGCAACGCCATCAGGTAGTGGTCTGGTGGAGATGAGGGCCTCAAGTGGTGGTCCAACGGAGCTCAGGGCCTCAAGTGGTGGTCCGACGGAGCAACGACATCGGGAAGTGGTCCGGCGGAGGTGAGGGCCTCAAGTGGTGGTTCATTGGATCTCAGGGCCATAAGTGGGGGTCCGGTGGAGAAACAATGTCAGACGGTGGTCTGATGGAGGTGAGGAACTCAAGTGGTGATCCGACAGAGCTCAGGGCCTCAAGTGGTGGTCCTACTGAGCAATGATGTCGGGCGGTGGTCCGGGGGAGGTGAGGTCCTCAAGTGGTGGTCCGGTGGAGCTCAGGGCCTTAAGTGGTGGTCTGACGGAGCAATGATCTCAGGCGGTGGTCTGGTGGAGGTGAGGGCCTCAAGTGGTGGTTCGGCAGAGATCAGGGCCTCAAGTGGTTGTCTAGTGGAGCAACAAAGTCAGGCGGTGGTCCGGCGGAGGTGAGGTCCTCAATTGGTGGTCAAGCGAAGCAAAGATGTCAGGCGATGGTCCGACGGAACTCAGCCTATGGTCGAGGAGGAGCGAGGAGGCAAAATAAATCTCTGATCTCTCTCTTGCTTGGATCCCTCCTCACAAACGAAAGGAGGGGTTTTTTTTATAGATTTTTGGAGTGGCATGGCCTGTAAATGGGTGAGAGATCAAGGGTAAATGGGGAGTGGTTGGATGGATGGTCGATGTTGAATCCCTTGACCTTGGACTATTTGATGGACATTTGTATGCCTTAGTGATGTCAGAATTCTGTGATCTTGGGCTCGTTGGAATTTACTCGTCGAGCCGCTCAATTTGACAATAAGCACGTCATGTTTGGAAACCATTTGGTAATCCAAATTGTGGTTTGAACCCTCCAATAGCGCTTCAGACCCTTAGTTTGGATCCATTTGGACTTGAATTGAGTCGATTTTGCTATCGTTGAGTTTGTATTTCTGAGATGCTCAGTTCGATTATAAGTTTACTGAAATTGGAGTTAGGATGGTCCCAATTTTAATTTTGGAAGTTTCCAACTTGATTTTGCATCGAGATTCATGCCCGATCAAGATAGTTTTTTGACGATGTATTAGTTTTTCCCCTATTTTCAAACGTTGAAGCTTCAGATGTCCAAATATATACACCACAGTCTTTTAGAAATTTTTATATGATATTGAAACAAAACTAAGATACTTGACAATTGAAAATTTCCCTAATCTGATCTCTCTCAGAAAATACAAACAAATAATAATTTTCATCTCTTGCTTAGTGATCTTAACATAAGTAATCCATTAGTGTTGCTAATGAAGCCATTGAGAAGTATCGCCTCCTTAAACAAGCTGAGTAGTTCAGATAATAATGAGCTGGTTTCATTTCCAAATGAGGCGGAGCAGTGGTTTTAAAAATTTGGCATTCTCTTTCTAAGCTAGAATTTAAATAGCTCAAATCCTTATATTCTCTCCCACCCTCCTTGGAAAGCTTATCTTCACTTCCCAAATTATTGAACCTTCCACCTAAAATTTTATCACATGACCAGCCTAAAAAGGTGCGCCCGATGCTGATTTTTTTAAGAGACAGAGAGGCGATTAATAAATTTGTATCATTTTTTTGTACGTGGGTGCCACCATCACATTTTTTTAATAGAGCCACATAAGGTGGCTCTTAATCGCCCATTAGGGGGCGGTTTAAGAAACCGTCAAAAAAAGCTTTTTTTTGTGTGTGTGAGAGAGAGAGAGATAGTTTTTTTTTTCAACTTCTTTTGCTATAAATACCCCCTAGGGGTATGAATTTCTTAGACCTCCCCCTTTCTTCTTCTCTTTCAGTTGAGGCCTTCCCCTGGCCCTACACAGGTAGTATCCCCTGTCTAGGTCTAGGGCCCCTCTTTGCAAGAAAAAAACTCCTCCCTCTCTTCTCTCCCTCACGCTGAGACATTCTCCTACTCCTATTTAGGTCTAAGGCCCCTCACTGAGTAGGATTCTTTTCCTCTTTCTTCCAGAGACCCTGCAAAGGTCAGACGTTAATCGATGGAAGTCTGACAATGGAAGGAAATCCGACAAGAGTCTGATAATGGGTAGAAATTCAATGTCGGGTAGAAGCCTGACAAAAGTCCGACAATAGGCAGAAGTTCACCGACATGTATAAATTTGGCCTTGGGTAGAAGTCTGACGAGAGTCCTGCGACAAGAAGAAGTCTGAAGCCAGGCGGAATCAATCATCGGGTAGAAATCTGATGACAGGTGGAAGTCTGATGTCGGGTAGAAATTCGATGACAGGTGGAAGTACGGTGACAGGTATAAATTTGATGAAAGTGCAACGACGGGTATAAGTCTGAAAATAGGCAGATGTCAGATGATAGGCATAAGTACAGTGTCAGGTAGAAATCCAAAGAAAGTCTGACAACTGGCATAAGTCTGATGATAGGTGGAAGTCTAGCACTGGGAAGAAATTCGACGACAGGTGGAAGCCCGATATCGGGTATAAATCTGGCGATAGGTAGAAGTATGACGTCGGGTATAAATCCAACAAAAGTTCGATGAGGGGGATAAGTCTAACAATGGGTAGATGTTGGATGACAGGAAGAAGTACACCATCGGTAGAAATCTGACGAAAGTCCGACAACGGATAGAAGTCCAACAACGGGAAGAAGCTCGACCTCGGGCAAAAGTTTGACAAAAATCTCACAACAGGTAGAAGTCTAGCAACAGGTGGAAGCTCAGCATCGGGTAGAAGTCTGACAAAAATCCTATGATGAGCAGAAGTCTAATAATGGGAGGAAGCTCCACATCGGGCAAAAGTCTGACGAAAGTCTAGTGACGGGCAGAAGTCTAGCAACAGGTAGAAGCTCATCATCTGGTAGAAATCTAACGAAAGTCCTATGATGGGCAAAAGTCTAGTAACAGGAGGAAGCTCGGTATCGGGCAGAAGTCCGACGAAAGTTCCATGACAGGTAGAAGTCTAGTAATGGGAGGAAGCTCGACGTCAGGTAAAAGTCCGATGAAAGTCTCACAACGGGCAAAATTTTGGCATCGGATAAAAGTCTGATAAAAGTCTGATGATATTTTGACAACATTAACATATATGAAAGAGATTAAGAGAATCCACCAAGGATGTATGACTTATCTGAGGTTGTATATCAGAGCCTTTGCTCGATGAAGTTAACCTTTATGGAAGAGGTCGAGAGAATCCATCAAGGATGTATGACCTATCTGAGGTTGTATGTTAGAGCCCTACTTGATGATGTGAACCTATATGGAAGAGGTTGAGAGAATCCAATAAGAATGTATGACCTATTCGAGATTGTATTTCAGAGCATTTGCTCAATGATATTAACCTATATGGAAGAGGTCGAGAGAATCCATTAAGGATGTATGACCTATCTGAGGTTGTATGTTAGAGCCTTTGCTCAATGAGGTTAACCTCTATGTAAGAGGTTGAGAGAATCCACCAAGGAAGTGTGACCTATCCGAGGTTGTATGTCAGAGCCTTTGCTCAATGATGTTAACCTGTATGAAAGAGGTCAGGAGAATCTACCAAGGATGTATAACCTATTCGAGCTCGATGACGTTAACTTGTATGGAAGAGGTCGGATCGATTCCCCCTTGGATCAATCATTAAATGATTTATACACAATAAAGATTGTATATTTCTCGAATCAAGGATTTAAGATTTTGTTGACATCCTCCTAGGATGTTTAACCAATTTGAGGTTGTATGTCAATGCTGTTGAAACTCGTTCACTATGAATTAGATTGTTAAACCTAAGCTTATGTCCCAAGGCTATCCAATAGGGGGGGGGGGGGGTGAATTGATATTTAAAAAAAAAATTATCCCTCTTGAGTATGTTGAACCAAAAATAAGCTTTAATGAATTTTTAGAAAAAGTTTTTCAACCACAATTTTTAGAACAAAACAAAAATGCTAAAAATAAAAAGCAGTAAAAAATAAAAGACAAAATTTATAGTGGTTCGATCTAAATCAGACCTACATCCACTCCCCGGAGGCACCCTCCGAGTATTGCACTAATACCAATAGTGTCTCCCCTTTTTCACCCACAGCAAGGCGGAGAAGCCTTTACAAACACTCTTTCCACCACTACCCGGTGTGGTAGAGAACTGTCATCCTTTTATACTATCCCCAGTGTTGGCAGAGAACCCTTCGTCCTTTTACACTATCCCCAATGTTGGCAGAGAACCATCGTCCTTTTACACTATCCCTAGTGTGGGCAAAGAACCCTTTGTCTTTTCACACTCTCCTAGTGTAGGCAGAGAACCCTCCGGCTGTTCACACTCTCCTAGTGTGGGCAAAGAACCCTCCGGCTGTTAACACTCTCCTAGTGTGGGCAGAGAACCCTTCGTCTGTTTACACTCTCCAAGTGTCGGCAGAGAACCGGATCTCCTTGATAGATCTCCTCACAAGAAATCTAGAAGGAAGAAAGAAAAGAGTGAAGTAATCCCAAATCACAAGTAGAGATTCTTACCTTTGAACAGCAAGTGAAGCCTTCACACTCTAGTGGTAGGAATCCTTCTTTGAATGCTCTCTCACACTCTCTCCTTGACTCTTCTTTCAATAGGCACAAAAATCAATGAGCAAAAAGATTGGGTGGCAGTAAAAATTAGACCTTATATAGGAGAGATAAGAAAAACCGTCCAAAATTGCAAAATATTCAAGTTAACACGAAATGGATCGTCCCGTACGATCGTGGATCATCCTGGACGATTTTACTTAAAGTGTCAGAAATGATCCTAATGAATATTGGTACGATCTGTGTTCGTACACGATCATCTTCCCGTACGAACTAGGTTCATCTGGACGATCAGTTATTCCATAGGTCGGTTCCCAAAAAGTGCAGAACGACGTCCAAAAGTGAAGTGTTGATTCACTTCGTCCAGTACTTCGTCCCGAAAAAATTTTTACAGAGGGCAACTCGTCCTGGTACAATTATAAGTTTCGTTTGTACGAAATTTTTAAAGAGAAGAAATCATCTTGGGATGATTTGGATTTCGTCTGGACGAAATTTTTATATAGCCCAACTCGTCCTGGCACGATTATAGATTTCGTTTGAACGAAATTTTTACAGAGCCTAACTCGTCCTGGGACGAAATTAATTTCATCCTAGACGACCAGGACTTAGAAAAATTTCCTCCAAATCCTGTTCGTTCCATTGCTCCTACGAGGAGATAACTGACCTGATCGTCTCATACGAACTAGGTTCGTCCCGTACGATCAGTACAAATTTTGTAAGATCCCCTTAAGTATGTGTGTGTGTATTTTTATTCACTCAATTACAATCACTACCTCTCAATTCAAAGAACAATTTAAAGCTTCAATTTGCAAAGGATTGTATGCTGAATTTGATTTAAAGTTTTTATAGTTTGGAGTTCAATTTTCCTGAAATGTTAGTACACACAAGAGCAAAAACAAATCTTTCAAAAAGTGTTAGGAGATAATTACACATAAAATAGTAATAATTGAAATCATCAAAACTATACAAGTTACAAGAATGTAATATATGCAAATAGAAACTCTCTTAACAAATGCTCTGCTCGATGATATTAACATGTGTGGAAGAGGTCGAATTAAATCCCCCTGGGAATAATTTTGCCTTGATTGGGAGGGGGAGAACGTCGTGTGTATCTCGAATCAAAGGTGAAGAATGGTTTATCTTTAAACTGTTATTGTCTTTTTTGAAGTCGAGATTAAGACATTGCCCAAGAAGTAGAAATCCATCAAGGTACTATATATGGCTTGAAATCTATTAGAAGCATCCTTGCATTTATTGGGAGTTTCCCGATATATCATTTTGGTTTTGAAAGTTTTTGAGGGATCTTTATTACCACAATTGGAGTCAAGGTTGCCTCCTAGTCTGGACCTGATTCACATGAAATTTATGCATCAATAGCAGATCTTAGGAATTTGACATGAATGACTTTTAAGATTGGAGCAAAAATTGCCCCCTAGTCAGGAACCATGTTCTCACAAACGATGTCAAACTATTGTGTCCTAAAATATTTGCGGTGGTAAAGAAATATATAATTTTAATGTCTTAGCATTGTACGAAACTCCACCACACAAGAAGATAAGAGAGAAGGTATAACATTCATAAAAGACACCAGAGTTTTTACGTGGAAACCCTTGAAAAGGGGGAAAAACTATGGGGGTTGGCCCAGTTTGAATGAATCCATTAGTATTTGTAAATGATTACAAATGAGGCCCTTTTTAGGGAGAAGAACTTGGCTTGATGTCATAAATGTACATCATATATAGTGCATTACATGGTGGTAGTTACAATAATTAGCATAGACATGTTTGTTTGGTCCATAAGACCATAGTCAATAGTATAGAGGTTGGAAAGATCATAGTAGGAAATAGAGGTAAGAAGAACTTTAGTCTGTAGGAGATAAGGGTTAGAAAGATCATTATTTTGTAATGGAGGTTAGAAAGACCATAGTCGACATGAGACATGGGTCAGAAAGACTGTAGTAGAAGAGAGATATCTTGGATAGAACTTTGAGCATTAAGTGATGATACAATAGAAGTTTGGGCATCAAATGGTGGTCTGGGAGAATTTTGGGCCTCAGGTGGTGGCTTAGTGGAGCATAAGGCCTCAAGTGAGAGTCCAGCAGAAGTTCAGGCATTAAGTGGTGGTTAGGCAGAAGTCTGGGCCTCAGGTGATGGCCTAGTAAAGCACAGGGCCTCAAGTGATGGTCTGGTGGAAGTCCATACCCTAGGTGGTGGTTCGGCAGAAGTTTGAGCATCAGGAGGTGGTCTGATAGAAGTTAGGGCCTTAGGTGGTGGCCCGGGAGAAATCTGGGCCTCAAGTGGTGGTTCAATAGAAGTCTAAGCCTCAGGTGGTGGCCCGACAAAAGTTTGAGCCTTAGGTGGTGGTCTGGGAGAAGTTTGGGCCTCAAGTGATGGTTCAACAGAAGTTCGGGCCTCAGGTTGTGGCCTGGTGGAGCACAGGGCATCAAGTGGTAGTCCGGTAGAAGCTTGAGCATCAAATGGTGGTCTGATAGAAGTCCAGTTCTCAAGTAGTAGTCCGGGAGAAGTCCAGGCCTCAGGTGGTGGTCTGGAACAAGTCTAGGAGTCAATTAGCACTCCGGCGGTGCTCAGGGCCTCAAGTAGTAGTCCAACAGGGCAACGACATCAGGCAGTGATCCGACGAAGGTGAGGGCCTCAAGTGGTGGTCCGGCGAAGCTCTGGGCCTCAAGTGGTGGTCTGACGGAGCAACAATCAGGCGGTGGTTCGATAGAGGTGAGGGTCTCAAGTGGTGGTTCGGGGGAGCTCAGGGCCTTAAGTGGTGGTCCGGCAGAGCAACAACATCAGGCGGTGGTCCGACGGAGGTGAGAGCCTCAAGTGGTGGTACGGTGGAGCTTAGTGCCTCAAGTAGTGGTATGGCAGAGAAACAACATCGAACGGTGTTTCGGTGAGGTGAGGGCTTCAAATGGTGGTCTAATGGAGCTCAGGGCCTTAAGTGGTGGTCCGGCGGAGCAACGACGTCAGGCGGTGGTCCAATGGAGGTGAGGGCCTCAAGTGGTGGTTCGACAGAGCAATGACGTAGAGCGGTGGTTCAGCGTAGGTGAGGGCCTCAAGTGGTGGTCCAACGGAGCATTTACGTCAGGCGGTGGTCCGGCGGAACTCAGATGGTGGTCGAGGAGGAGCAAGGAGGCAAGAGCGATCTTTGTTCTCTCTCTTGCTCTCTTGCTTGGAGACCTCCTCGCAAAAGAAAGGAGGGGTCTATTTATAGATTTCTGGAGTGGCATGGCCCGTAAATAGGTGAGAGATCAAGGGTAAATGGGGAGTGGTTGGATGGACGACCGATGTTGAATCCCTTGATTATGTATCGTTTAATGGACATTTGTATGCCTTAGTGATGTCAGAATTCTATTATCTTGGGCTTGTTGGATTTGTCTCGTCAAGCCACTTGATTCGACTATAAGTACATCATGTTTGAAAAATGTTTGTTAATCCAAATTGTGGTTCAAACCCTCCAACAGTGCTTCAGACCCTTGGTTTGGATCCATTTGGACTTGGATTGAGTTGATTTTGGTGTTGTTGGGTTCATATTTCTTAGACACTCAGTTCGACTATAAGTTTGCTGAAATTGTAATTAGGATGGCCCCAATTTTAATTTTGGAAGTTTCCAACTTGATTTTGCCTCGAGATTTATGCCTGATCAAGATAATGTTTTGAATTAGTATTTAAAAAAAAATTATCCCTCTTGAGTATGTTGAACCGAAAATAAACTTTAATGAATTTTTAGAAAAAGTTTTTCAACCATAATTTTTAGAACAAAATAAAAATGTGAAAAATAAAAAGCAGTAAAAATAAAAGACATAAAATTTATAGTGGTTCGGTCTAAACCAGACCTACATCCACTCCCCGGAGGCACCCTCCAAGTATTGCACTAATACCAATAGTGTCTCTCCTTTTGCACCCACAGTAAGGCGGAAAAGCCTTTATAAACACTCTTTCCACCACTACCCAATGCGGCAGAGAAACATCGTCCTTTTACACTATCCCTAGTATTTGCAGAGAACCCTTCGTCCTTTTACATTATCCCCAATGTTGGCAGAGAACTGTCATCCTTTTATACTATCCCCAGTGTGGGCAGAGAACCCTCTGGCTATTCACACTCTCCTAGTGTAGGCAGAGAACCCTCTGGCTGTTCACACTCTCCTAATGTTGGCTGTGAACCCTCCGTCTGTTTACACTCTCTAAGTGCCGGCAGAGAACCGGATCTCCTTGACAGATCTCCTCACAAGAAATTTAGAAGGAAGAAAGAAAAGAGTGAAATAATCCCAAATCACAAGTAGAGATTCTTACCTTTGAATACCAAGTGAAGCCGTCACAGTCCAGTGGTAGGAATCCTCCTTTGAATGCTCTCTCACACTCTCTCCTTGACTCTTCTTTCAATAGGCACAAAGATCAATGAGCAAAAAGATTGGGTGGCAGTAAAAATTGGACCTTATATAGGATAGACAAGAAAAAACTGTCCAAAACTGCAAAATATTTAAGTTAACACGAAATGGATCGTCCCGTACGATCGTGGATCATCCCGGACGATTTTTACTTAAAGTGTCAGAAACGATCCTAATGAATATTGGTACGAGCTGTGTTCGTACACGGTCATCATCCCGTACAAACTAGGTTCGTCTGGACGATCAGTTATTCCATAGGTCGGTTCGCAAAAAGTGCAGAACGACGTCTAAAAGTGAAGTGTTGATTCACTTCATCCTGAAACGAACAGTACTTCATCCCGACGAAATTTTTACAGATGGCAACTCATCCTGGTATGATTATAAGTTTTGTATGTACGAAATTTTTACAGAGAAGTAATCATCCTGGGACGATTTGGATTTCGTCTGGACGAAATTTTTACAGTGCCCAACTCGTCCTGGCACGATTATAGATTTCGTTTGAATGAAATTTTTGCAAAGCCTAACTCGTCCTGGGAGAATTTTGGGCCTCAGGTGGTGGCTTAGTGGAGCATAAGGCCTCAAGTGAGAGTCCAGCAGAAGTTCAAGCATTAAGTGGTGGTTAGGCAGAAGTCTGGGTCTCAGGTGATGGCCTGGTGGAGCACAGGATGGTCGAGGAGGAGCAAGGAGGCAAGAGCGATCTTTGTTCTCTCTCTTGCTTTCTTGCTTGGAGACCTCCTAGCAAAAGAAAGGAGAGGTCTATTTATAGACTTCTGGAGTGGCATGGCCCGTAAATAGGTGAGAGATCAAGGGTAAATGGGGAGTGGTTGGATGGACGACCGATGTTGAATCCCTTGATTATGTATCGTTTAATGGACATTTGTATGCCTTTGTGATGTCAGAATTCTATTATCTTGGGCTTGTTGGATTTGTTTCGTCAAGCCACTCGATTCAACTATAAGTACATCATGTTTGGAAAATGTTTGTTAATCCAAATTGTGGTTCAAACCCTCCAACAGTGCTTCGGACCCTTGGTTTGGATCCATTTGGACTTAGATTGAGTTGATTTTGTTGTTGTTAGGTTCATATTTCTGAGACACTCAATTCGACTATAAGTTTGTTGAAATCGCAATTAGGATGGCCCCAATTTTAATTTTGGAAGTTTCCAACTTGATTTTGCCTCGAGATTTATGCCTGATCAAGATAATGTTTTGATGACGTGTATGTATGCATGTATATATATATATATATATATATATATATATATATAAAAGGAATTTTAAAAATCAACAATTCATGCCCCTATAAAAAAAACATAGCTTCACCATTGATCATTGCACGCACACTTTCATTGGCTTTGAGTCTCCTCGATTCAATAATTATGGTGCAATAGATACCTAATTACTCGAACTCAAACCTCTTTGACTTGGGCCATATTTAGCCCACGCACTAGATTTGATGCATGTGAAATGCCCAAAATTAGCCTAATCACTTCCGCTACAAGCGTAATGAATTGATTATGACCGTTCCTTATTTGATCAAGTGTACCTCATTTCCATCAGAATCTTTGTTTGGTCGTGAACGCCTCATCACAATCAAAATCCTCGAACATGAGCACCTCATTATGATCTTGATATTTGTGTGATTACACATGCCTCATCGTGATCATCTTCCCACTATTTTAAAAATTCTGTCACATTTAAAATTATTGGGTGGATATTTAAATTAATTAAATAGGTCTTGATTAAACAAAGTGCGACCAGTAGTCATATATTTTGCATCTAACATAACATTAAATAAAATAGTCATCAAAGGTTATTAAGATTCAGGAAGGTGAACATATCATCTTGATTACCATAGTCATATTCAGGAAGAAATCACATATGACCCCAAAGGGTAAAAATGATCCCCAAAGGGTAAAAATGATGTTCAATCTAGTATTTGACTGTTCTAATTTGGATAAAGAGATCATTAATTTCATAATAAAAGTCATAATAATAGAATAATATATTTTTTTAAGAAAGAAGATATTGTTTAATATCAATCATTTGAATATGATGATAATAATTGTTGAATTTGATGTTCTCAAAGATAATTAATAAAGTTAAAAAAAAAATAATTTTTAAAACTTTAATCTGGATTTCTAAATTTCCTATGAGTGCAAGTCCATAGTTAATTACATTGTGGAGATGTAAATTTCCTACGAATACTCTTGATTGAAAATAAGGGTAAAATTTCATCTTGAATTCAAAGATGATCTAAAGGAGGAGGCTTAATTTTAACTGATTGATAAGACTGAACACTTATTCTGGAGTAAAATGAAAGAAAATAGGAGGTTGGATTCTAAAACATTAGAAGCACCTCACCTACTTAAGTGTTGGCTTAAATTTTGATTGAGGAGAAGTTTTAATTTGAATGTCAATTTTATTAGAATTGGGATTATATTCCAGAAGGTTGAGTCTTATATATGACTGTCTCATATATAAATCTAATTGGCATTAAAATAAATAAAACTAAACCTACTAAGGAAGTGAAAATCTATACCATTAGCTCTCCCGTTTTTAAAAATATGAGTCTTCACTTATAAAGATTGGTAAGGACATTATTTAGTTAAGTTTATGAAATGGGGACCTATCTAAAGTAGATCTAATTGGCCCTAGACTTATGTTGGATAATTTGATGCTAAATTTAAAATGCAATTATATTTTAACACTTTAAGTTTTTTCTAATGCAAATCATGCTAGTTGATCAATAAAATGCTTAAATAAAAATGAAGATTTTAAAGAAAGGATAAAAAAAGATTTTATCCTAGAGATTCTCAATTTCCTTTGATAGACTGCACCCTAGTAGGTCAGGCACTTACATGAACCCAGCAGGGAGATCTAAAGTAGAGAAATAATAATAAAAATGATGCACCCTTGCAATCAAGCTACTTCTTAAAATATTAAGATTTTCTTACAAGCTTAAAATTTTGTTAAATTTAATTAAGATAGAAAACATTTTATTATTTTAGCACGAGCCTCTGATCGGATTTCAGGCTAAATCAAAATATAACACGTAATCACCTAAAAAAAACTAAAAAAGGCAATCCTAATCATAAATAGAGTAAAAAATCAATCAAACCAAATTAAATTAATTAAATAAATTTAATAGTATATATGGCAAGCACCACTTAATTTTACATCACAAGTGTCATGAAAAAGTAAAGTGCCATCTACAAACAATAACCTAGAATCTATTCCTAGACTAACTAACTTTAAGAATGAGAATTCTTCTCAATCTTCACTTCTTCATCTCTGCGGCTCCTTGGATACATCGGGTCTGATATCCAAAGAAAAGAAACTCCCTTAAAGGTGTTTATTTTCTCTTTGGATTTTAAGTATCTATTCTAGATGTACAAATGAAGAGGGACTTTCCCCTATGGGATGTCACCCTTCTCTTTGGATTCTAGATTGGATATTTATCACATCTCAATTTGTCACTTTAATAATTATATCTCAATTGAATTCAAATTATATTATATTAAAATAAAAATATAGACTCAAATAACCTGTAGGATTATCCCAGGCAATTGCATTTAAATCATCCCAAACAATATATATGAAAATTAAAATGCTCAACAAGCACACTTGGCATGCTCTTTTAATTTAAAAGAACTTAGTATTTGCACAGTACCTTTAGAAAACATCTTAATTTAAAACTAATTTTTTATTGCCCCTTTTATTTAAGATCCATAATTAGCATGACCAATGCTAGGATTATGTATGCATTTAAATCATCCAACCTAATGATAATCTAATCCCATCAATAAATACAGATTTGTATAAAGTAAATAAAAATCACATAATTGCAACCAACATGATGAAAGTCACAAAAAATTGGCACACAATATGAAAAGTAACATCGACCTACCTAAAATTAGGTTGGTTTTCTAACAAATCATCTAAAATTGTGAGTAGGCTGTTGGCTTGGATATGTCTATATGATAATTAGTTAAGATTTTTGATTTTTTGGTTGGTTGAAGGCTTAAAGAAAATTTAATTGATGTTTAAGTATTAATGATTTAATTTTTTAATATAAGATATTAATTATTATATGGATACCAACTTTTCGCTCCAGCGCGTGAAGTTTATTTCACTTCTTTGGGGCTAAGTTAATAGCATCGTAGGCTCGGGTTATACAGTAGAACTAGCATAATTAAGTGAATTAATTAATTAAGTTTGAATGTTGAAAATTTTAATTAAATTGTTGTTAGTTGATTTTTAAAGTTGGATTAAGTTTTTGAATTTAAATTACAATTATTACTTTTTGGAATTATTTGAATAATAAAAATGCATTAATTAAAGGGTCAAATTTTACTTTTAGATTAAGGTTGATTTCTGAAAAGTTGATATTTCTTAAATATTAGACTTAAGATGAGTAATTGATATAAGTTCATTGAATTGATTTTTCTATATTTAGTAAAAAAAATTTAAGTTTAGTTAAAAATTTTGATTTAAGTTGACAAAAAATTGATTTTTATTTTAAATTATTTCTGAGTTTGTATTTTAATAATATTCACCCAAATGGAGTTCAAAGCCTTGAGTTTGTTTAATTTAGAATTTTTGGATATTTATAAGTTTTTTAAAGTTTGGATATTTATTTGAATTATTAAAATTGTTTAATTAAGGGGATTTATTGATTTGAATCTAAATAAATTCCAAACTTCTTGAAATCACGTCTAAAGATTAGAAATGATCTAAGCGAGTTTTCTTAAGTGTTTGAGAATTTTTAAATTTTAATTAATAATAATTAAATTTATATTTACATTAAATAGTATTATTCTTAAAATTGAAGTTAAATAAAAAGAATTTTAATTTTTTAGAGTTAAGGTTTGAATTTTGGTCATTTTAAGGTATTATTTGTAATTTTTAGATTTAAATTTGATTTATTTGAATTTTTAAAATTTCTAAGATTAATTGAAGGTTATATTTTTGAATTAATTAATTAAATTATTTAATGAAGTTTAAAATCATTGAGAGTTTTTTTATAGGCTGGAGATGTCACTAAGTGCAAATGTCTCCAATGTCCTCCCTATCAGATGTGTATTTCAATTTTTAAAATTAATCTAAATTTTCTAGATAAATGTTCTTAATTATTATCATTAGGTGTTACTAAGTTGTATAGGCTTGAAATCAATATCTTGCTAACCCTTGACAAATACATAAATGCACAATCACAATCAATCTTAAACTAGAGAAGCCTAAGCTAAGTACAAGTGCATCCTAAACATGCATATTAAGATATAGTAAACATAAGGATCGCATGATTAGTGAATATTGGAATACAATTATTCACTAATCATTCTCCTTAATCTATTCAATAATCCAACCTATGTTTAAATTCAAACCTTCATTTAAACTAACTATAATTATAATTAAAAATTAGAATTTATACATGAAAAAGATCAATTTTAAACATTTAGGAAAATTAAGATAATTTAAAAATAATTTTTGAAAATACTTTAATAATATGAAAAATATTTTAAAATAAAGATTTCTAATTTAAAAATTTAAGTAATATTAATTAGATATAATTAATATTATAATATTTAATAATTAAAATTATTAAAATTATATTAAATATCTTAAATTAATTTTAATTTAAAATTAAAATATCTTAAAATATTTTTTTGATTATTTAAAATATTTTTAATAATACATTTAATTTTTAAATATTTAATTTAATATTTAATTAAATATTAAATACATATTTAAATAGTTAAATAAATAAAATTATTTAAAATATATTAGTTTTTAATTTTAAATTTAAGAGCTTAAAAATACAAACAATTTGGTATATTACATTAATTTTTTAAATTAAAATTTAATTTTTCATGATTTTATGATGTCTTCTTATTTTAAAACTAATTAAAATTAATTTAAAATAATTAAATTTAAATCAGTGGCCCGGCGACGGCGGACTGGGCAAGCAACAGGCTCCTACTAACAAGTTCATATTGCGGGCAATCATCTGCTAGTGGCGCAATGATTAGTATGATTCGCCATTGAGAGTCATTTGTTAATTATTATCCGTAAAACATGATTTCACTAATCTGAGTCTGTACCGCTCAGATGTTGTTTGATCGTTCGTGGTTTAAACCAACATCTCTAATCAAGCAAGACAGAGTGTGGAACCGCAGGATCGATTTTGCGATCGAACAAAATTGTAAAAAGGCTCAATCTGGACTGTTAATTGTGCGATCAATGATCCAAAAAATGTATACCTATAGCACATTACAAAAGAACCCTTAGATGGTTTTTTTTGTCTCATTCTCTCGATCGAATCAATTATTTTGCTTAAAATTTTAAGCATGCATTAAAATCATGAACATAAATCACGGGGAATCAAAAGATTAGTTCAAAACACACTATATGAAAAGTTATTTAATCTTAAGTGTAGTGACCTAGGGCTAGAGTATTTGAGAGTTTTATTGAGAGATTTAGCTCCTAAATTTATTATTTTGTCATGCTACTTTTTCTGTTGAACCCAACGGAAGTTATGGATTGAATGGAAGGAACCTTAGACGATTTGTCTGAGTTGAGTGAGGTTTTAACGGTGGTTTTCAACATGGGGGAGGTGGAGGAACAAGTGGGAATCTCAAATAAAATAAAAAATTATCTGGAAGAGCTGGATTCAAGTGAGAGAAGGCTTGATGAGTGAATGAGCTTATTTTGTGTATTTTCCTTATTCAAACATCATTTAGCCAAATGAATGGTTGGGATTGCTTCAGAGGGTTTCTAGGGTACTTCCAAGTGTCATGGGAGTGGTTGAGAGTAGGGAAATCAAGGACAAAAAAGACATCCTAGGTGGAAAGGCCTCTTGGTCCCCAGTGAGCAAGTGAAAGTGATCCAAGCCATTTGATTTTGATCTAATAGATGGAATAGGCTTATGAATGTTCTAGAATATCTTAAAGGTATTGGAGAGGTTTAGGAAGGAGGAGATTAGGCTTAAGAGGTCATTTGACCATCATTAACCACTCCAAATGATCATGTTGACTATTTGACCAGTCAACTTGCCATATGGTGTGGTGAGTTGGAATGTGAGGATGCCTTGAGTTTTGGAGTGAGGAGTTGGATGGGATTTAATAGTTAGGAATGAGGCTTGAAAGCATGGAAAGGAAATTAATATAGTTTGACCAAGTCTTAATGTGTTGACTTAGTGAATTTGACTAGAGTTTGGTTGGCCAATAATTAGGGCATATTAAGGAAATGAATTGGAGTTAACTTGAAGTTTAAATGGATTGAATTGACTAGGTGCAATGAAATGGGTCACATAGGCCAATTTTGACCATTCATGGACTCAGTTGACCAAGTCAACTATTGACTGTGTTAAGGGTCCAATCAAGTCCAAATCATTAGAGTAAGTTATCAAGGGAATTTGAAGGGGTTTGAGGTTGACCTGAAGCTTGATTTAAATGTAAAAGGGGATATGGATTGGTCTGATCAACCATGTTGACACAGGTTAGGGTTTGAGCTTGATAGATTTGGTTTGATGTTTGGAATCTAGTGGAGGTATTTTCAGGGTTTAGGATGGCCTAAATGGCCAAAATGATCATTTATGCCCTTAAAGGGCCATTGGGTTAACCTAGGTTGGCTTGGTCAACCAAGTTAACCTAGGTGTTGGGTTTGGGCTCAATAAGTTTGAAATGATATTTTGAATCTATTGAAGGTGGTCCCAAGGTCTGGGGAGGTCATTTTAGTCAAATTAATTATTTGGAAGGGCATGTTTGGTCAACTTATATTGATTTGGTCAAGCATGTTGTCCCAGGGCCTGGGTTTGGGTCTGACAAGTTTGAAATGATATTTGGGGACTAGTGGAGGTGGTCCCATGGTCTGGATTGATCATTTAAGGTGAAAATGACTTATTGGGCCCTTAAAGGGTATTTGGGTTAACCCTGGTTGACCCAGGGTTTGAGTTTGAGTCCTATGCATTCTTATTAGTGTTTAGGATGCATTGGAAAAGGCTTTGAGGCTTGATTGGAAGAGGCCATGTTGAAGTTTAGAGGAAACTTCAAAATTGCCCTTAAGGGGGCATTTAAGTCATTTATACCCTTGATCAATAAAGTGGGTCCACCAAAATATAGTTTAATACTCAACATGTCATAATCAAGGTTCTAGATGTAGTTAGAGGCTTAAGATAAAGCTATAAGGTCAAATTCCACTAGATGGAAAATTTAGTGGCACATGCCATAAATATTTGAAGGTTTTATAGCCTTTGAAAATCAATGCAATTTATAGGGTTATAAATCTCATATTGAACTTAAATTTGGAGTGTAGACCCAAGGGATGCCTAATAAAAATGCAATTGACATATCATGATGTGGGGGGTCATTTGAATGGGGTTTGAGGGGTTTGGAAAAATCACTGAAAGAGGCTTTCAGGATATAGCCTTTGAACCTTAGATTTTTAGTTTGAATTTTTTATTTAAACTAGGTTTTGGGTTTGAATGCTTGAATTTGAATTATCCAAATCATTGAAAATCAAATAAGTGATTGTAAATGAGTGGATAGGATTGAAGTTTGGTAGGATGTTGAATTAACTAAAATATAGATTGATTGGAGGTCAGGATTGATGTTTGAGTTGAAATCTAGATTTTGAAATGGATCGAGGTATGGATTTTGATTGAACTGAAGCTCTAGATGTTTAACACTTGGATAAATATCAATCATTAAATAACAAGGTAGGAATCTGGATGGGTTCCTATGACCTCATACAAAAATAAGGTCAACACTAATGTTCACTAAATTCATATAAGATAAAATTAATACAAAGAATGGAGGGATAAATTTTAGTAATGCTATCATAATAAAAAAAAAAAAGTAAAAACAATTTCACCACTTCATCAAAATATCACAATATGAAGGGTGAGGTGGGAAAACATATAAGCGATGAGTGCAAATAGGATGGTATAATGGTGTTTGCTATGGATATTTTGGGATGGAAACAATGGGTAAGATGGAGAAAAATAGAGGTGGTGGGATGGGTTCATTGAAAAATGGGGATAGTGAGGGGTGGTTCCCATCGAGGTTAGGGGACATGGAGGCAAATGTGATGGGATAAATTTTAAAAAATAAAGGGGGTTGGCAAGTTGGGTGGTTGACTAATGGGGACAGTGAGGGTAGGGGTGTCAAAATAGGTTTTAGAGTTGGGTTTGAATCCAACTTTATGTTTACCCACCCTTAACTAATCAACCTGAACCTGACCTGATTACACAAATGAGTTAAAAATTGGTACCCATACTTGACCTGCTCCAAACCCGTGTTGAGCCTACCCGACATGTTTACCTAGGCAAGCATAAAGGAAGAATGCAACGATCAGGTGAGGCAATGATCATAGGCAAGCATAGTGCATATGTGATCGAACGGGCGAGTGCAGCTGGTGTAGTAGGCAAGTGAAGAGAAAGTAGTTTCCATGAGAATCGGGTGCAAGCACGCAATGGCGGTGATGTGGGCAAGCGTGATTAAGATGGGGTTCAAGTTAATTTTAGGTTCCTTTTGGGTTATCAGGTTAACCTGAACTTGACCTAAAATCTCAATCGGGTTGATTCTAACCCAAAATTTTGGGTGGGTTCAAGTCGAGTTCTTGGGTCATGTCAAATATTGACACTTCTAAGTGAGGGTTAGGGGTTATTGGCATGAAGGAGAAGAAAGAGATACAAAGAGGTGACTTGGGAGAGAAAGAGGAGAGAAGACTCATTAGTAGTAGGTTAGTCACATCCACATCTAAGAAGAGAGCCTTAAAGAGAAGAAATGAAATTGAGAAAGAAATGGGGGATAGGGCATGATTGGGTCTGTTTATTAAATTTAAGAACAACTTAATGGTCGATCAAAAATCTTATCACAAAACTATAATTTGTTTTGTAGTACTATACATAACACCAAGCCACGTGATTGTATATACTCCCTACCTCCTCTCAGCATATACAGTACATCAATCACCATAGCTGAGAGACTCATATCTCTTGCATGGAAAGATATGCGTCAATACTCCTTAGCTATGTCAGTCTTCCTCTCCTAATAATAATAGCCACTCAACCTATCTACAAAATCCTACACACTTATTTGAATTCACGAGCTTAACACAATAGCAATATATAGAATAGCATACCTGCATGGCTGCATTCCCTCTCATACTACAAACAAATGCACTAACAACAGAGCATTGCATTCCCTAGACTCTTAGTCAAAGCTCAACCCCTAAACTTCCCATGTAAATGACTACAACATCCCTCTACATAATCCTTACTGCTAATTATCCTTACCACTATAATATAAAGGACACTCAATTAATTTTTCATGATGTTAATGACTTGTAAAATAGTCACTCAATAAACTGTTGAAGCACTAAGCAGCCTCGTGATTACATACACATCATCACTTAAGGATTGTTGTTTCCCTAATTTTTTGGTATGAAGTATGTTGTTTATTGCACGTATATTTTTCATGGATAATGGATACATTTCCATGTAAAGTTAAAGTTAATAATTTCTTTCATAAAGAATCTCAATACATATTGCTTCCTTTCGAGCATTCAAGGACAGGTGGACCCACCAACTCCCTCATGTGTGAACATTAGATTTGGTATGAATTGCTCACAGATATACATTTACTCTCACCACTCTATTCCTCAACTAGCTCGATAGATTATCTCTTTATGGGTGATAGACCTTATGCTGCCATGTGTGAATATGACCCTAGTTTTAGGATCTAATCCTACATGCATATATTTATTTATTATTTACATTTGGTTATATAATTTGGTTCCTTTTGTATGCTTTCATAACTAAAAGTAAAATGCCCCAATTATGAGTTCAGAAAAGCAACATGATGAGTGTCACAAAGACTTCCCTAATCTTACATTTGTCGATGCACTGACTTGAGGATGATCTACAAGGATTGTCAATCTTATATATTTTCTCTACCATATGGATGCATAACTTCTCTGTCATAATGAGAAGATACATAGGCTTCTTAGGCTTCGTTTGGAACGGCTGTCTTCCTGCTTCTTAAAGCGGCTTTCTAGTATAAAAATTTTAAATTTTGTACTAAAAAGATGCTTTAAGAAGCATGAAGAAAGCCATCCCAAACGAAGCTTTAATCTCGTACGAACTATAAGACTCATGTTTTATATATTCATATTCTCTAACATGTATAGGAGATTATTGGGCTTTCTTGATCACACATGATCAAGTGTAAGTCCTGACTTTGATACCTTCTCTAATATATTAAGATTTTTGAGCCAACTTGATCCAATATATTAAAACTATAAGTTTCATCTTTCACATCTTTTGGCATCTTCTCTATTATATTGAGAAGATATTCAAGCCTCTTGATCCCACACAATTTAGTTGTAAGTTTAATATTTCATATCTTTATGTCTTCTCTTCTATATTGAGGAATTTTTGGGCTTCTTGATCCCATATGATCAATTTAAAAGTCCCATCTTCGAAACTTTCCTTATCTTCTCTACTAGATTAAGGAGATTTTCAAGCATCTTGATCACTCAAGATCTAAGCTATAGGCCTTATATTTAGATATTTTGTTATCTTATCTACCATACTGAAGAAAATAATAATAAGCTTCTTGATCTCATAAGATGAAGTTGTTAGTCCAATCTTAGGTATTTATCTATCAAATGTTGAATGTATCATTCTTTCCCACACCTAAGCCTTATAGTGTAAGTTCATCTATTAAGCTTAGCATGCACCAGCTTGAGGATATTATAAGTCCAAAATGGGTTTCCCCCTCATATTTTAGTCGAGTTTAAGACCCATTTATCAGCCCAAGACTAGGACCACAACTTTGGTTTATAAGGACCCCTTAGAATAGGTAACTTAAACTTGCTAACAAGGATATTCAAGTTGCCATGTAACTGAGGAGACTA